>BSBM01000899.1:4937500-5412500 GCA_027924585.1 Larix kaempferi
TACATATTTGTTTGAGTTTTGTTCTACATATGTGTATAATGATTTGGATTCAAATGTTCCACTCTCATGGATTTATATATAGTTTTGCTCGAGTTTTGTTCTACATATGTGTATAATGATTTGGATTCAAATGTATGCACATGAATATATATGTACAATGAAAATAATTTGATTTTTATATGTATTGTAATTTAGTCAATGGATTAGGATACATAATAGGGTTTCGTTCTGATTAGAATACAATCTAGGGTTTATGCTACCAACTAGGGCTTTTAGGATAGCCTCTCGTGTTTCCAGGATAGGCTCCAAGCTTCAAGGTTACCAGCTTAATGTTGAACTCCACTATCATGACAACATTGTCACCAACACCATGCCCACTACCATAATCACCATCAAGCCTTGTCATCCTCTTGCTCGTGGTGCCACCATCCTCATCCCCATCAATCATCTCTCATCCACCATCAACCTAATGCACTTTGTCTCATTGTCACCGTCACCATATCTATACTCACACCCATTATCACCATCGTCATCATGCTCATTAGAGTCTAGCCCATTTGGCCTCTTTGTTTATTGTGAAGAGCCATTCAAAAGAACCATCGGATTTAGTAATGGCACCTCCCATTACCAAACAAAATTGTGCCACCACTGATGTGTAGGGTAAGTGGAAGAGTCGGCAATAGACCAATAAACATGACAAGTTTTAATCGCACCCACATAATTTCGAAAATACCATTCTAATTCATCATTCTCAGGACACAACGTGATACCAGCATGAGTTAGTTCCGCAATATGAATCTTGGGATACTGTGATCACTATATTACAATAATTTATTCACTTTTAAGCATTGATTTTCTTCTTCTTAGCATGCTTTAACACAACTTTTTATGTCTTTGAAACAACTACGCAATTATATATAAAATTATAAATATAATTATAACTATAAATAGTATTCCAAATCAATGAGGAATTGTGACATTTATCTATTTTTAGATCATCTCATATTTTATAAATAGTCAAAATCAATGAGAATCCTGTAATATTAATCTCTCTTTATATATAGTCAAAGTTAATGAAGAGCTTGTAATACTAATCTCTTAAGATAATACTTATCTCTATAACTACATCATCAATTAATGGTAATCATTCAAAGTCAATGAGGTGTTTGTAATACTTATCTCTAAAATAACACTTGCAACATTCATGATAATTTTTTCTTGATCATATAAGGATCTATATTCTGATTTAAAAAATTATTTAATTTGAGAGATTGAAAAAGAATTAAGTTTAATATTTAAAAAAAAAAATTGGTTTTATTAAAAAGTTGAAATAAATATATATATATATATTTTTCAAGAGAAAAAAAATACCATTTTCTTTCTATTATTGTGAATCAAAGAAAATGTGAAAGTTACATCAGGTCCAATCTAGCTTCAAAAACCCCCTAAAGCAAGTTACAATGTAATCCATACTGGGAAATACATCAGTACTGATAATAATAACTACATATAATCTGCATAAATTATATTAATAGCCAAACAACAAAAATTCTAGAGAAAAATTGAGCAAAAACCTAGTTTCATAAATGGACATAGAAGATGACAACTGGGCCATCGGATCGGAGGAGAGGGGCACCCCTAGCACTACACCGATGTCCTGAATACAACGGAGTCAACGGTTTGTCGATCCTAGCCACAACCGTCATTATATGGCTCATTCCATCTCGCATCCAAAATGCCTTCAGGGACTCCTGTTGGATACCAACCGGGGGCATAGAATTCCAACCATGGAACAAAACCGGGTTCCAGGAATTCATGCAAGTGTGTCTAGGAAGGTTCCAGCTAGGAACGCTATCCATAAGTCCCTGGTCGATGATTTTGCAAATTTGACCCTCGTGTGCAAAAATTGCACACTCCCTTACTAAGCAAAACCCTAGTTTCCAAAATGGACCTAAAAGATGACACCATGGCCATGGGACCAGAGGAGAAGGGCACCCCTAGCATTATCCTAATTTCCTGAATCCAATGGAGTTGAGGGTTTGTCGATCCTATCCATGTTCGTCATTCTATGGCTCATTCCATCTCGCATCCAAAAGGCCTTCAGGGACACCTGTTGGATACCTATAGGGGCCATAGAATTCCAACCGTGCAACAAAACTGGGTTTCGGGGAATCTTGCAAGTATTTCTAGGAATTTTCCATCTAGGAATGTTATCCATAAGTCCCCAATCAATTATTTTGCAAAGTTGACCCCCATGTGCAAAAATTGCACACTCCCTTACTAAGCAAAACCCTAGTTTCCAAAATGGACCTACAAGTGATGACATGGCATGTATGATGATGTGGCATTGTGATGAAGCTATAAAGACACATGATGGTGTTTTGGTGCAATCATTAAGTCAGTATTGGAATCTGACATCATTCTTCAAAAGTTTGGCAAGTTTGTGAAACTTTGGAAATTGACTATGGAAAAAGTAGTCAAAACTGCTCTAAGAGAATGCCCGCCATAATTCGTGGTTTGAGAAAAATGCCTGCACCATCATATCAAGATATATCTTGTTGAAGTGGCTATCTATTCATGGTCTCCGTTCTCCTTAAGCATGTCTGAGGATAAATTTATAAGTCAGCCAAACTAGGGTTTCAGGATAAACTTTGGAGAAGTTCTTGAAAATGGCCAAGTGTTGGAAAACTATTCTAGGTGGCCTTGGGAAAATGCCCGTTATAATTCATGGTTTAAGAAAAATGCATGCACCATCATATCAAGATATAGGTTGTTGAAGTGGATATCTAACCATGGTCTTAGTTTCCCATAAGCATGTCTCGGTACAAAGTTATAAGTCTTCCAAAATAGGGTTTCAGGTTTCTTTTACACCAAAGTAGCAAAATTGCCTAAGTGGCCTTAGGGAAATTCCCTCCATAGTTTGTGGGTTGAAGAAAATTCCCACACCATATGGTCATCCTATAGGTTGTTGATTTGTCTATCTAACCATGTCCTCATATTGTCTTTAGAGTTCCTGAGGAAGACGTTATGGATCTGCCAAAACAATGTTTCAGGAAGATTGGACCAAGTCTAGGAAAGTGCAAAAATTGTCTAAGTGTAAAATCACTGGTAATGCCTGAAGTGACCTCATTAAAATGCCGGCCATGTCTTGTGGTTGATGTATTAAATCATCTCGAGAGTATGGGTCTCTAGAATGTTGTTTTGTGCATCTGACCATGGTCTCTTATTGTCCAAAGAGTCTATGAGGATGAACATATTAATATGCCGAAAGTGCCTCTCAGATTGATTTGAACTACTTCAGTAAAATGCCCGTTGAGGAGAGAGAAAGAGGCTTCAAGGGGTGAAATTGATTTAAATGGAGTCACCTAGTTGGCCTCCATCCATTGAGTGTCTCCCACTTCAAAATTGATGAAAAGAAAAATCTCATCATAATAACCTAGGGTTTGATAATTTTGCCCAAGTGTCAAATCAGCAGTTTGGAAAACCACTTTCAAATGCCCGCCAGATGTTGTGTGTGTGTCAATAAGTTAATCAATGGACATGGTCTTGTTCATTGTTGAAGTGGTTATCCATCCATGCTTGTAGTTTTCCTTATGGTGATCACATGAGCAAGAAATCAATTTGCCAAAAGTGAAGGAAAAAGTAAAATGAAAATATTATGCGGTAAATGGAAAAATAAAAAGAAAATATTATGCCGTAAATGGGAATAGTAACAGTGAATGTGAAACTGTAATAGGAAAAGCAAGTAAGTAACTTCAAATTTTCCCTTTCAGCACACACACATAAATCGCATGAAGGAATCTAATCTCTTTTATTAAAAGAATTTGGCGTATACATGAATGGACAATACCTCATACAATGGTGGCCCTTACAGCTAGGCCGAGTGTGTCTCTCTGGGTTCCAAGAAGCCAAATGTCTCCCACACTTTGTCACGAAGTTGTTGAAGTTCAAGCAGGGTGAAATGGGAGCAATAACAAAGTATTAATGGCTCAATGGTAAATTCGGCAGAGTAACGATGGTTAATTTGGAGATGTCGTAAATGGGAACCTTCATATCACATAAATAGAAAAATACTTAGGATTTAGGGTTTCCAAACCATGGTGGTTTTTCAATTTTACTGCTAGTAATATTTGAATTTGAGTGGGACTTTCTTTTAATGTGTACTTTCCCAAATTTTTGTGGTTTTTTCCCTATTTTGGTGGAGATCCCTATTTTAGTGGAGATCTCTATTTCAGTGGGATTTCTTAACTTTGTGGGATAAGTACACTTTCCATGGTGTATCAAATTTTCTTTGGATTTTTTTGTGTATGAAGGTTCACCATATTGATTTTTTGGCTTGAAAATTAATGATGTGGAAATGGTAAGTAGGCTATGATGTATGGACAATTTTTTGTGTTAACAGAAATTATACTTTTAATTTCATGACTTTAATAACCATTACATGTAGCCTCTAGAATTCTAGCTATATTTATAAATGCCTTGATAAACTTTAGCCTTTGATCACATAATAATTTTAGAATTCAGCTGACATTGTTCACTAACACACCCTTGATTGTAAGGCATGTGAAGTAGAACTTGAAAGAATATGTTGAGGTATGTGTTTCCAAAATTTTCCCTATTGTGAATCATACATAAATAGGAACATTTCTATTATATGGTACAGTTGTAAAAAAAAAGTGTTATATTTCATTTTAATGTTTTGTGAGAAGTATCTTGTGAGATTCTAATCACAAAAGGATCTACTAGCTAATAATTTCCTTGCAGATCAATAATTTGGCTAAGTATGCATGAAAATAGTGTAAAAGACGCATAATAAACACAACGAATGATGCAAATAGCTGGTAATTCTATTACCATCTAACCCAAAATCAATTTGGGAGCATCATTATATTACATTTGGAGAAAATCGTGAGCCTTGGAGGCAACCAAATGAGCTACAAGTGGATAGCTTAGATTGGACCTCAACCCCCCTATGTTGACCAATAGGCTCCCAACTCATCCCAAACGGTCACGAATTGTAGATATGAACATTGGGATAGCATGAGTGGTCAATAATTATGGTTGCACATGAGTGGTGGAAAAGGTGGTGGAGTGGAGGTGGCCTTAAATTGGCCAAAACTACCAAAAGAGGCAAAATGACCAAGTTCAATCCATGTGTGCCCCCTAGTCAAACTCAAATCCATAAAACAAGGGACAAGGGAATGCCCTGTTGGCTTAGTGGAAATAAATGAGGGCACCTTATCCTATGGTTGACCAAATGTGGGCACCAATGTAGGTGGAATTGTTCATAATGAGCATACCAACCTTAGGAAACATCATAAACCTTGCTTGAACCAAAATTCATTAATAAAAAATAATTTATACTATGGTCCTATGTGTAATAATGTTCTAACACCCCCCCTTAATCTAGAGTTATGTATCCAAAAAAAAAATGAGGCCTTGGCAACTAAGGCTCAAGTCACCTCTTACAAATTTTTATTAGTCTGTGTAGCCAAGGTAAGGAGGAAAACCATATGGGAATAAAACCTCCCCTTAAAAATGTACATGAAGAAAAATATGAAACATATATTAGTCTTCACCATGTATCACCCATTCCAAGGAGTGATCTAAGCTAGATGAAGGTCTTCTCTACAAAAATCTTGGTGAAGATATCAGTAGTTTGCTCAGAAGATGGGATATACTGCAAGGATATGATTCGGTCATGCACCAAGCTCTTGATGTAGTGCATGTGTATATCTATGTGCTTGGTCCTCTAACTCTATAATGGATCAATGGAGATCTTGATTACAATTTTATTATCATACCAAATGACTATGGGTGAATCAAATGCAAATCCAAACTCCCCAGGAATACCTTGCATTCATACACATTGTGTAGTTGCATTCACTACTCCTATGTACTCGGCCTCAGATGATGATAAGGAATAAGTGTTTTTCTTCTTGATAGACCATCAAATGGGACCATGTGCAATCATGAAGACATGACCAAAAGTGGAGTTCCAGTTAGTCCTATCTCCTTGCCAATCTTAATCAGTAAAACCAACTAGTTCAAGTGATGAACCAATTGCATAATGAATCCCAAACTGCTTGGTTCCTTTCACATATTGCAAGATCATTTTGGAATCCTTCCAATATATCTCATTAGGATCTTGCATATATCTAGCAACATCACCTACTACATAAGCCAAATCTGGTTGAGAGAGAGTGAGATACAACAAGCTCTGAACTAGTTGTATATATAGCGAACTGTCCACCAATGGTGAGGAACCCCAATCATGAAGTTTTACCCCTGAAAGGAAGGGAAACTTAGCATCCTTGCATTCATCCATTCTGAAATTTTTTAGAAGAACTAAACCATATTTTTATTGTGAAACTTTAATACCTGCACTAGATTGGTCAATCTCCAAACCAAGAAATTGTTTCAACAATCCTAGATCAGACATGTAAAATGCACTATGCAATGTAGATTTAACTGATCCTATCTCTTCAACACAACTATCAGTCATCTAAATATCACCAACATACAATACAATGATCAAAATAGAGTCACTAAAATGTTTCATATAGACATCTAGATCATACTTGCATCTTTCAAAACCTTGAGATAGAAGAAAGTTGTCTATCTTGGCATACCAAGATCTAGGAGCTTGCTTGAGGCCATAGAGGGACTTCTTCAACTTGCAAAAAAGTGAAGGATATTGTATGAAACCTTCAGGATACTTCATATAGATATCCTCATGAAGGTCACAATGAAGAAATGCGCTCTTCACATCCATATGGTGAACCTCCCATCGTTTGGATGTGACAATGAACAAAACTAGCCTGATTGAGTCCATCTTTGCCATAGGTGAAAATCTATCTATGTAGTCCACTCCATGGAATTGAGAGAAGACCTCAGAAACCAATCTGTCCTTATACTTGACTTCAGAACCATCATCATCCATTTTGGTCCTATACACCCACTTGCATTGCACCAACTTCCTCTTGGGAGGAAGAGGAACTAGCTCCCAAGTCTCATTGTAATGAAGAGACTTCAACTCTTCCTTCATGGAATATTTCCATATTGGGTCATGTGATGCTTCTTCATATGACTGTGGATCAGACCCAACCATAATAAAACACTTCCCGGGAATATTCGAATCACAAGAAGAAAATCCATTGTGAAATTGAGATCTAGACTTCCTAGATTCTTATGGATCTCCTGCAAGTTCACTAGAAGCTTGTATGGTTTTATCAACCTACTTAAGACTTTTAGGAGGGTCATGATCTGCATGCATGTCATCATCTTCAACCTCAAAAACAAAATCAGAAATAGCATAAAATGAAACATCACTTACATCCTCTGCGAGTGGGGGATTTGAGCATTCCCCTTATTCTTATTTAGTTGATTGGATGGGTTCTTCTTCGAATTGAACACTCCTCTCAATGAAAGTATTTTGAGATGATGGATAAAAGCGATTTTATTCCTTGAAATATTCTTCTTAACCAACCATAATGGCCTCCTTGCTTTGGGTTTGTAAGGATTTTCTTTTCTCTGGAGGTATTCTAGCCCATGCTCTTGATCCAAACACCCTGAAATGAGACACATCAGGATTATGTCTCATCCAAGCCTCGAATGGAGTCTTTCCTTCCAAGTATTCCCGTGGAACTCTATTCTGAACATATGCAACAAAATTAATGGATTCATCCCATAGTTTAGGAGACAAATGCTTAGCCTCGAACATACAGGTATCCATATCCTTCAATGCTCTATTTTTGGGCTCTGCCACACCATTCTGTTGGGGTGTGTAAGGAACATAATGTTGCATGTGAATTCCATCTTCTTCACATAGCTGTTGCAAGTCCTTATTGACATATTTTCTTCCATTATTAGTCCTTAGGACCTTTATCTTCCTCCCATTGAATTTCTCAACTGAAGCTTTGAAAACTTTGAAAGAATACCCAACAGTACCTTGAAAAATCATCAATGAATGTTAGGACATACTTTGAGTTTTCATAGGAGGGTGTGGGAAGAGGCCCTATCACATCTGAATGGACCAAATCAAGAGACTAAGTAGCTCTTATTTCCTTCCCCTTCTCAAAATTGCGCTCTGCATGCTTCCGAACAATGCATCCCTTGTAGGTGCCTTTGGAAAATTTGATGCTTGGAAGTCCTTCAACCATATTTTATTTACTCAAAGCATGAAGATATCTATAGTTGAGGTTTCCAAACCTATCATGGAAAAGTATACTAACCTCATTACCATGTGACATAAGAGCATTAGTATAAGAGTAAGGAATAATGTGTGACAACTTGCACATCCCCGACTCATGATCTGCAACACCCACTGCAACCACTTTGCCAGTGTAAAATTCAGAAATTTTCACATCTTCTTGAGTGAAAATCACTCTCTTGGACGAACTAGTATGGTTCATTTGGTAAGCGGAGAGGATATTGCTGCAAGACCTGGCACATACAACACATTGTTGAAGTACCCATTGTCTAGATTGATCCTTCCAATGCCTTTTGATGGGATCTCTAAGTCATCTCCCATGAGAATAGAAGGGTCATTTTATGGTTCGAGAGCAAAGAAAGACTATCTTGCAGAAGTCATGTTCCTTGAGGAACCCAAATCTATGATGACTGAAGATGATTTAGAGGTAATAGCCATCAATGCATGGCATCTCTCCTTGTCTTAAGAATTCGAACCACCGTCCTTCTTCTTTGCTCCATTTGGAAGAGGGATATTGTTCTTCTCAAGGAGGTGTGACATCATGTCAATGGTCTTCTTCATGCATGCACTCTCAGGGTGCTAACCCTTGTGATAGTAAGTACATTTTAATTTCTCCTTTGTATTTCCTTTCTCCTTGCTAGGATTTGAAACCCCTTCAGAATATTTGGGCGTCTCTTTGTCTTTCTTCTTCTCTTCCTATTTCGAATATTTGGCCTTATTCTTACCCTTTGCATGCTTTGAATCTCGTGCAAGAAAAACTTGGTCCTTTGATGGTTTGATGGTGCCCATTTGGACCAATGTAGAGTGTCTTGCTCTTGTGTAAGAGACTCCATGAAGTTTGCCAAAGATGGCATCTTCCAATTTTGAACAGTAACCTTGGTGGAATGGAAATTTGAAACAAACATAGATTTATGAGGTCCCAATTTCAAAAGAATGCACAAAACCAGTTTCTCTTCCTTTTTGTCAATGCCACATTGCTTGAGCTGCAAAACCAAGGATTTGAAATTGGTGAAGAAGTCTTGAATGGTCTCGAAGCTGCTTGGGATTAGATAGATTAACTCATTCTCAAGTTGGTGGCCCCTCAACTCATAATTCTTCCCAAACAATGACCTAATCTTGAGCCACACTTAATTTGGATTAGTGAGACTGTCTAAATGAAACAAGAGGTCTCTTGAGATAATGAGACAAAGCATGCCATATGCTTCATCCATCCTGTTGAAGAACTTCGACTTCTTTACTGCAGAGTTCGACTCTTTTTACGTCCCTGTAGTAACTATGAAAAGACCCTTCGATCTCAAATGGATTACCATTTTGGACTTCCACTCAAAGTAGTTCAATGGAGTGAGCAAGGTGACATGAGACTACTCCATTCAATAGCTTGCGCACTTGGTGAGAAACAACACTGAAAACCTGCAATGAAAACACTCAATCACTTAGGAGGGAATCCTATGTATCTAACTCAAACCCCTACATTGATAGAAGGAACATTCAGGAGCGTGTCACATCTGGGTAGACTCCATCGGATTGACCCAATGGCTTCAAGGCAATTTCCCCAAGGATTAATGTGGTTGCTCCACTGCTTCTGTTGCACCTTTGAAGTAGTGTTGGTTCCACTAGAAGCTCCAAGAGATATTATACCATGTGAAATTATAATCATAGCAAGATATACTAGCTAAGAATTCCCTCACAAATAAAGAATTTGGCCAAGTATGCATGAAAACAGTGTAAAAAAAGCACAATAAACACAACGAATGGTGCAAATAGATACTAATTCTATTATTTTCCAACCCAAAATCAAGTTGGGAACATTATTGTATTACATTTGGAGAAAATCGTGATCCTTTGGAGGCATCCAAATAAGCTACAAGTAGCTAGCTTAGATTGGACCTCAATCCCCCCTAGGTTGACCAATAGGCTCCCAAATCACCCCAAATGTCCAAGAATTGTATATCTGAATGTTGGGATGACATAAGTGGTAAACAGTGATGGTTTCACATGAGTGGTGGAGTGGAGGTGTCCTTAGATTTTCAGAAAATTCCAAAAAAGGAAAAATGACCAATTTCAATGCATGTGCACCCCCAGTCAAACTCAGATCCATAAAAAAAGGGAATAATGGTGCATGGCCATAAATCAGGTTAGTGGCATTAAATGAGGGTTCCTTATCCTTTGGTGGACCAAATGTGGGCGTCAATGTAGGTGGAATTGGTCATAATGAGCATAACAACCTTAGGCAACATCATTAACCTTGCTTGAACAATTGTCATTAATAAAACATCATTGGGACTATGGTCTTAGGTGTAAGAATGTTCTAACAAGCTTATTATTTTTCTCTTACATAGCTTATTCACTTTGACCGCATGTCGTGCTAGAAAATGGGGACATCCATGCTAAAAAGTTGCTAATGTCAATGTGCATGCAATGCAACCATCCATTGAATTTTTTTAGAGCATTGAGTCAAGCCTTGTATTTCGGGTAGTGCTTCAAACAACTATTTTTATTGTAGCTATATTTTTAGAATGAGGTGGATGATTAGGTCAAATAGTTTGTGAAAATTGATTGTACAATGAGTGTAGTAGGATAAATGAATTTTGCACTTTGATAAAGTGCTCAATTGTAAATTGCAAATATTTATGAAATCATCTCTCCAATTTATCTCTAAGGAGGTTTGAACTTAGTAGCATTCAAGTAGTTGTGATTCAATTAAAGTCAAAAAATTAGGTTGGAAGTTGGATTTTATTTACAAGGTGTTCTAGTGCACGAGTACATGACAAATCTAAAGTATATACAAAATCATTTAGGTAATTTTATTAAGTCAAATTTTTTCAATACTTTACAAGTTTTTATTGTTCAATGAGAGATTCACCAAAACTTTACAGATTTTCTAATTCTATGAAAGATTCGCCAATTTTTTTTACAAGGTTTTATAATTTTGTGAAAGATTTGCCATGATTTTACAAGATTTTATAATTTTGTGAAATATTCACCTATATTATACAAGATTTTATAATTCCATGAAAGATTCGTCAAAGAATTTATATACATATTATATTATTGATAAAATAACCTTCACACTTTCTCATGTATCATGGGGATTCACCTATTTATTATACATATAAATTTAGATGGTATTCTTAATTTTTTCCCTTGTTAGGTCAGGTGTATCCACATAGCTCACATTTCAAATTTGGATTTAAAACGAAATAGTAAATGAATTAGATAGAATTTGGGAAGCAAGTGAATGCCAAATTGACCTACATTTTTAGGCCACACATACTTGGATACTTACCCCAACATCATTACGATAATATACTTGGATGTACGAATAGGTTATTGGAGAAAGCTAACCTTCAAAACAAAATCAAGGTCTAAGAAAATATATGTAATCTCCATTGATTTAATTACCCAAAATTGACTAGCACATTAACATAGTGTATGGTACAATATCATGCCAAAAGTTTAAATTAGTTCTAAAAATAACTTCTAAAAATAACAAGGAGAAAATAGCCTTATTTTGGCTCTAGAGGAAAAGCATAGATTCACCTATATTATGTCATTCAAAATAGGCATACTAGGCTTTGCATAGATGTACTTGTTTACATTTGTAGATTAGAAACACATATGCATATATCTCACACACACACTTCACTTACACTTTTACCCTTTTATGCTTTGAGCCAAAAACACTATCGATCATGACTTATTGTAATAAGATAGAATATATAATATCGTAATATTCATCTTTTATGTAGACATAACCTCATCGATGGTATAACTCCATTTCCATAGAAGAAATTGTGACTCCAATAAGTTATTATCACTTTTTGAATAATGTTTCTTGGTAAATGAGAATGATAGGTTAATGTAAGTTGGCATGCAAATTGTCGAATAGAATGATAGATAATAATTTATTAACACTGAGTAAAGTGGATTCTTTGAAGCATAAACCTCATATATTTTCTATATTACCCTTGAAAACCAATTTGTGAAAAGGATACTAAAATTTGTATTGCCCCATTCTACTTTAGATGTTCATTATATTGAATTATGTGTTATTTAGCTATATATTAACAATACAAAATAGAAATAAGTCTAAAAATAATTATATGATAAATTATTAAAGTTTTGGATTAAGTTCGGGATGAAGTTTCTTGAAGAGGAGGAGTATTAAATGCCCCATTCTATATAGACTCATGTGATAATTATTGCTTGGGTAAATTTGATAACAAATGACCCAAATTGATGCTATGTATCTTGAAACTAAAACTTCAAACCTTTATGTTGCATGAAGATCACAAATAAGTTGCTTAAGTTAGAAATAAATGATTGTAATGGATTTATGTATGATGACAAACCATTGGTGATATGATAATATATATATATATATGATTGTCATATGATTTAATAATTTATTCCAAGTGTGGTGGGAAAGCACAGGTGCAAATTATCGCAAGATGGTGTAAATGTCACATGGGCTCTAGATTGAGGTCCAATATGGTATTAGGTGATCACTACAACAAAATAGACCTTTAGTGGCGGTTTTGGCTTGTGGGGGTCTTGGTAAAACCCACCCTAAAAAAAATTTCAGACCTTTGGAGGCGGTCTCTTAAAACCGCCCCTAAAAGTCCTGGAAATTGGACTTTTGGGGGCGGTTTTTTTTAAATCCACCACCAAAAGTCCTGAAATTTGACTTTTGGGGGCGGTTTTTTGAAAACCCCCACTAAAAGCCCAATTCTCATAACTTTTGGGGGCGGTTTTTCAAAACCCCCCCTAAAAGTCATGAGAATTGAACTTTTGGAGGCGATTTTTTGGAACCCCCCTTAAAAGTCATGAGAATTGAACTTTCGAAGGCGGTTGTTTGAAACCCCCCCCTAAAAACCCAATTCTCATCACTTTTGGGGGTGGTTTGTAAAAAACCCCCCCAAAAGGCATGAGAATTGAAATTTGGGAGGCGGTTGTTTGAAAACCCCCCCTAAAAGTCCAATTCTCATAACTTTTGGGGGTGGTTTGTCAAAACCCCCTCTAAAAGTCATGAGAATTGAAATTTGGGAGGAGAGTTTGTTTGGAACCCCCCTTAAAATTCATGAGAGTTAAAATTTTGGAGGCGGTTGTTTGAAAAGCCCCCCTAGAAGCCCAATTCTCATAACTTGTGGGGGCGGTTTGTCAAAACCCCCACTAAAAGTCACGACAATTGAACTTTTGGAGATGATTTTTTTTAACCCCCCTTAAAACTAATGAGAATTGAACTTTTGGAGGCGGTTTTTTGGCACCCCCCTTAAAAGTCATGAGAATTGAGCTTTTGGAGGCGGTTTGTTGGAGCCCCCCCCCTAAAAGTCATGAAAATTGAACTTTTGGAGGCGGCTATTTGAAAACCCCCCTTAAAAGTCATGAGAATTGAACTTTTGGAGGCGGGTTTTTGAAACCCCCCTTAAAAGTCACGAGAATTGAACTTTTGGAGGTAGTTTGTTGAACTCCCCCCCTAAAAGTCATGCAAATTAAAAATTTGGAGGAATTTGTTTAAAAACCCCCCTTAAAAGTCATGATAATTGAACGTTTGGAGGCGGTTTTGTGAAACCCCCTTTAAAAGAAATGAGAATTGAACTTTTGGAGGTGGTTTATTGAAACCCCCCCTAAAAGTCATGTGAATTGAAATTTTCGAGGAAGTTTTTTTAAAACCCCCTAAAAGTCATTTTTGTACGTGGGTTAGGTGTGTCACATGGGTTCAACAATGCATCTCATCAAAACATTGGAGCTAAGCGCACACAATATATTGTAGTGTTAGGGAGGGTGTGCATCATCATTAAACACCATATCCCATTAGAGCTCTATAATTCAAGTAGTCATGCTAGGTTTTTCACATCAAAGATCGTTCTCACACTCCAACTTTCCATGATCCATGGTCAAAATACAAACTCATGTGCCATAACATTATCCTTTATGGCTAATGGGCCATGTGTAGGGCCCTAATCACCACATGATTCCTAAAGAAGGAATATTTAGCTTGCAAGTGGGTATGGTGGCCATTTCAATATTTACAACATCATGGATGTTTCTTGAAGCCTAATCCATGGTGTCCATGGTGTTAGATCAAAATATAGATTATAATGACTTGTAGTTACCTCAAGGTCTTGTGACCTATGGGCATTTCGTTATACCACCACATAGGCCATAGGCAAGGAATATTTATCTTTTGAGTAACACATTGTCATTTTTTTTAGTATTTTCATGTCGCGGATGGTTCTAGGAGCCTATGTTATGGTCTAGGGCCAAAATGTAGGTTCTTGGGAAATAAAAATTTATTTTGAGACTCATGGGCCATGCATAAGGACTTGAGTCATCATACATACCCTAAATAGGGAATATTTTGTTTATAGTCTAAGTTATTGTGTTTATTTTTGCACTAATTTTGGTTTGATAAAATACCATACAGTGATCATTCAAACCTTGATGTCAAAGTCTTTGATCTAAAACCTGGGTTATAAATAACCCAAGGTCAAAGTTTATTCTCTTAGTGTGTTAATTTGGTGCAGTAGGCATGTTAGTGATTGGGCTACGGGGTAGTGGGTTAGGGTTAGAGGGACACTGGCTTAAGGGAATATTTTCTACAATTTCATAATGTCATAGGCTTTGAGGAGTTTTTGGATTAGAAGCAAGGCACCTAAGGGATCAGTGGGTTAGTGGGCAAGGGGTTTTGGTTTGTTGGTACTAGTGGTTAATTGATTTATAAGTTATCATGTTATTCGGTTTGGGGCTAGATGCTAAGTTTAGGTACGAGGTGAGGGTGTTAGAGGTTGAAGCTTCCTAGGTGCATGAATTCATTTCATGGATCAAGTGTGCCAAGTGCATGAGTCATTTACATGGGTTGGTTGTGTTAGGTCAGTGTCTAATTAGTGGCATTATTTATGGTGACCATTTCAATATTTTTAAAACAAAGGATGGTTCTCGCGGCCTGGACTATGGCATTTGAACTAAATTTAGGGTCTAATTCCATATTAATTTTCCATGGGGTTGATGGTCCATGCATGTTAACCTAGATTACCACATAAGAATCTCTAGCCTACATGTGAGATCGTCACGATCATCATTGTCACCATCATCTATGTCATTATTGTTCTTGGTTTTTCCATGGTTATGTAAACCAATAAACCAACCATGGTTTAATATTTACAGGTTATGTAAACCAATAGTGGTTCTCATAACCTAAATAATGGTCCATGGTTAATAAATTTACTATATGATTCATGTTCCATGTGTAGGTCCCTACACATAATTCCTTTACCTTACAAGCGAGATATTGTGGCCATTTCAATATTTGTAACATTGACGATGGTTCTCGTGGCCTATACCATGGCCTATAAACTAATTTTAGGGCCTAATACCATATAAATTTTCTATGGGGTTGATGGTCCATGCATGTTAACATAGATTACTACATATGACCTACATATGGAATATCTAGCCTATATGTAACAATTCCCTCTGTTGCTCTTGAGTGATGATCAAGGCCTTGCGACATCACATAATCTTTAAAGAGTGAATCTAATTTCAACTACAAGTGGGATATGTTGGTAATTTTTAGATCTATAACACCAAAAATGAAAATTTTCCTACCAATTTCAATATGCTAGTAATTTTCATTCCATCACCCTTTCTTCTTATTGTTTTCCCCTTTTTGTGAAGGGTGACTCAAGTGGATTACAATGGACAACAATGGCAACACGAGAGCATAACATAACACACACATGCCCATATCCAAGGCCTAGAACATATTGCAAACTAATGAGTTGAGTGAATTCAAGATGCAATTACAATAATTATTAGACAAAGGGTTCATATGAGCAAGTGCATCACCTTGGATAGAACACATATTGGTAGTCAATAAGAAGGATGGAACCTTTTGGATGTGTATTGGTTATTCAATGTTAAATAAGTTGACAATTAAGAACAAGTACCTCCTACCCAAATTGATGATCGTCTTTATTAACTTCGATGGAAAAAGGTTTTTCAAAGTTGGACTCAAGTTTTGGTCAAAGAAGAAAAACCAAGAGTCAAAGGAGATGGAAGGCCATGGGTCACACTCTTTTTTTTTGTATAAAGTGAACTGTTGCACTTAACTAAATGGTATTTTTCTTGGCATTGTAAGCTATCTGTATATGTTAATATACAGACCATTGTTAACAATTTTTTGATATTCTTATAAATTTTGGCTTGGTTGTGTATTATTCAATTTTGGGAAATGTAACCTACATTTGATTTCCAAAAGAAGAAAAGTGTTGAGGATGGTTCTATGTCATGCCTTGTTGAAATGGCCTTGGTTATCCTTTTCTTCTTCAATTTATGAAACATAATTGCTCAATGTTATCTTCCATGCTTTGGTGTGTTGCTTTAAAACCAAGTAATGAAAGGAGTTTTCTTGTCTAATGATTTCTTCACATATGCCATAAAATTCCATTGTATTCAATGGATATTCATTTCTTGCATATATATTTATGCACCTAGAGTAGAACATAGCCAAGGCTTTCTCAACTTCATCTTGCTTCTTATTAACCTACATGCAAAGACACCACCTCGACAAAGATGTATTTGTTGCTAGTATCATTTCAATGTGACAAATAGACAATTGTTGATGGGCCTCTATAATGAACCATTATTTTACCATTCTCTGTATAAGCATTTGACACTATTTTCCTTAAACCTTGTTATTATGGCATTTCTCATTTGCTTATAAATAATTTACCTAGATTATTTAATGTGCGCGATGTACTTTTTTTCTTAGGTGATTTTGAGTAGGCATTCACACATTTCACTTATGAAACTAATGTGATTCCAAGTCTACGAGAGCCTGGACCGAGTCACTAATTTGGTCAATCGTGATTTGACCAAACAACTAGAAGCATGGGGAGTATTCATAAGGACCTTATCTGTATTTGTCACTCCAAAATATGCCAATGGTCAAGAAAGCATTTATTTCCCTAGTCAACTCCAATTTCCTGAAGAGTTCAAGTTGCATAAGTATTATAGGATTCAAGGAGACGCTAATATGCCTATGTCCACCACACAAGACCTATAGAGGGAATCTTTGTCACTTAAGAGGAATATCATGTTCATTTCAAGTTTGGCACACTAAGGATCACTCTCATGGTCCAGTCCATGTTTTGGGGTAAACATATAAAGTCCTAGGCCATAAGCCCATGCATGGGCCCTAATCCATAATGCCATCCCTATGTGGGGAATCTTTGGCTTACAGACAAGGTATGACCATTTCAGGCTCTAAGAGACCAAGAATGCTCATCATTGCTTGGGCCATATTATCAAGTCAAAACATAAGGTGTAAGGGTAAGGGGATCATGGGTCATGTGTGATGCCCTAGACCACCATAAAGCCCCTATGTACTACATAGGGAATATTTAGTCAATGAGTAATATGTGTTGGCCATTTTGAGCTTTGACACACCAAGTATGGCTCCCAGTCCCTAAGCCATGGTTTGATGCGAAAAGTCAAGTTGTTGGGCAAAAATATTTTTTCTTGGGGCTCATGAACTATGTGTAGGCCTTAGGCCACCACAAGGCCCTACAAAGGGAATATTGGCATGTGAGAAATATATAGTGCCTCTTTTTATTAATTTTGGTTAACCATGGATAGTTCTTGTAAATTAGGCAATGACCAAGGTCAACAGACATAGCTTTAGGCCATAACATTTGCATTTTCCCTATAAGCAAGATATGATCTCTAATTAAATATTTGTAACACAAAGGATGATTTATATGGCTTGGGCCATGGACCAAGGCCTAAATTTAGGTACAAGGCCATACTAATTGCCTTGGGGCTCATGGCCCATGCATGGATGCCTAGATTATAACATAAGGACTACATAGGGAATCTTAGATTACATGCGAGATATGTTCACCATTTTGAAGAAGGGCACACCCGAGATGGTTTTCAAGGTCCATGTTATGATATAAGGTTACATAAGGGTCTTAGGTCATCATTTTTTTTTATCTAAGCTCATGGTCCATGTGCAAGGCCTCAAACCACTATGCATACCCTCCATAGGGAATCATTAACCTACGAGTGGGTTATGATAGACATTTTCCTCTTTCTAACACTAGAAATGGTTCTCAATGCCTATGTCATGGTTCAATTCTAGAATCCCATAGGTCACAATAAAATAGCGGACACAATGCCATAGGTCACTAAAATGACTGAGGACAAGAGACTTGCAATCCTTGATCCTTGCTACATACCAATAAATGTCTCCATACAAGATTGAAGAAAACGTGTTCTGCACTACTTTCCAACAATTTTTGGCATACATGCATTCCCAAAATTCTTGTTTGATAGTCTCTTCTTTAACACAATGGGGGCATTTTTCATCTATAAAACCATTCTTGGCTAATCTGGATTTAGATGAAAGTCCTTGATAACCATCCATTTGAACACCCTAAGTTTGCAGACACAACTGAGTCTGGTTAGCTAGTGAAACTCACCTAGTTTGGATACACTTTGACAAGCAACACAAAAGTCAATAGCATCACAAAATCGATCCCATTCAGTGTGGTCCTTACACCATCACACAAAAGATGAGTTCAAGCGCTTTCAAGTTGGACCTTCCACCTTAGCTTGACATCCATGATATGGTGAATGTTAGTGAACTCAAGCTGTATGAGCTCCCTCACTTGGAAGTATTTGTTCCAGTCATACATAGAGAGGCCACATTCCAAATGTCAGTGAGATCAAGCTGTATGAGCCCTGTCACTTGGAAGTATCTGTCCTAGCCATACATATGGAGGCCACAATTCGAAATTTTCAGCCTCCCCTTCCAAAAGATATTCTTCTTGATGCTTGTGCAAGATACACTAAACAGTATCACATCACAACTTACTTGGTGGGCTTGCAAAGACACTTTTCCCACTCAAGCCAAGTGGTTGTCCCAGTCAATGTTTGAGGAGTAGTTTCCTCATCTTCGACAGAAATAAGGGATGATTTTCTCTAAGTGGGGAGGAATTGATGAGACTTATTCAAGACACCATGTATGAAGTTTGAACATGTATTGTATTTGTTCTTTATCTATTTTGTACTTACACTTTTGTACTTTTGGGCGACTTGGTCCAAATTAGTTACTTACCTACTTTATTTTATAATTTTTTCTATTGGAGACTTGGTCAATCTTGATCACTCCTACTAGTTTTGTACTCCTATATATGGATAATTCAAATGAGTGCATGTGTATATTATGTCAATCTCCTCTCTACTTCCATGCTTGATATCTTGGGTTTTCTAGTCTTGTGTATATGAGTATTTGTATTCTTGTGTTTTATCCATATGACCAAACTCTGCAAATAACCTTGTTTAGTAGCTTAAAATCTCCATCTCTCCAATTTTTGAGTGCATCATTAGTCTCGTTCTCATAGTTCAAGAGATAAGTAGATTGGCAAATAAATGTCTTTGACTCATGTATGATGTTAATTATGTTGCATGAGTTTCTGGAATGCATGAACATTGGGAACGTGGATATGAGTCTAAAATGGCTAGAAGTTTCACGCAAATTTGCAGGAAATGTCATGTCTGGAGTGGAAATATTATATATTAAAAACTATAAAAATATTCTAGACTACAATATATCCAAACAATGATACATGCAGGCTACAAGACTACAATAGATGGTGTGTTGATATATATTATATTTCAATTTATAAGTTGCTTGAAGGTACTACTTATCGATGTCCATATTACATTCACGATACATGAATGCACCACATGTATTTAGCTAAACTCAGAACTGAAAACTGTAACCTAATGTCAATACTTGAATGTTTTGCCTCCTAGCAATGCATAGACTCTAGTATTTATTTCAATCAAAATGTAGGCCATTCCTGAACTGCTTTGCCTCCTAGCAATGCCTCGTATTTTAGTATTTAAATTTCATTTCAATCAAATTGGAGGCCATTCCAAGACATTTCTACCTCCTACTGTCTGCTAGAATTGCTATATAGTATATACTATACTTATAGTATATTAGACTTTACTATTTTAGTATATTCAGTTGTTTAACAAGTTATGAGTAACAAAATTCACCCAATGGTCTCTATAACTAAATCCTGGAAATAAACTTCAAACATGTCACGTCATAAGCTATTGCTATTAGTCTGTAGCAGACCTCATAGGAAATTAAAATGGTAAAACCATACAACAGAATTTAGGAAACAACATCATCTCATACATCCATGGTTCATAAAATAAAGAACATCATCAAGAGTTTATACAATAGAAAAATCTACAAGAAAAGTAAAATGCACAATAGAAATTCCATAATTTAAAAGATACACTTAGCCATTAGGTCTATTGAATTAGACATGTAATGTTAAACCATTAAACCAAATGAAAATTCAAGAATTTAGAAGTGAACTTATTTAGCCAATGTTCTTAATGAAATGACAGATTATAAAACCAACATTAACCAAATAGAACACTTAAAGTTTACTTTGTATTATGAATTATTTACTATTATCAAATGAAGTAGTGAACTCAAAATTTTCCATATTTTTTAGCTTGCTTTCCCAATGTGTTTGCAACTTTGCAGTAGTAAAATAAAGCAAGAGACTAAGAGAAATTTCTGAACTTCGTAAGAAATTTATAGCAGAATTTTAAAGCAACACAACCTGAAATTTCTAGATGCTCGATGGCTAAGAAAATTACCAGAAATGAAAGTAATTTGCTGTAATAATTTACAGGATTAATGAAATTGCAGAATTAGCCAATTTAACCACTAAAATCAACAAGAAAATTCAGATTTATAACCCATAAATTTTAAGGATCTATGCTAGCATGAAACCCTTGAGCTAGATATGAAATTGAAGATTAATTAGGGTTGTTTTATCTTTGTTTCCCCGTAGTAAATAAATGAAACAAAACAAAAATATAACTCAAAATGATCAAGCCTAAAATATGTTAGAACAAGATAAATTTTACCTTGGCTTGACTTTGGTAAAAATTTAAAATACTTTTAGGATTTTCTAGATTTAGTTTTCACCCGTAAACAAAAAAGAAAATGAAACTTTTTATGGTTTTTGGTTGAAGAAATGGAGTGTGAGACTAGTGTGTTCAATCCTTGGTTAGAATGGAGTCTTTATATCAATTTTCCTTGGGCCTTGTTTTAGTTTACTTTGTTGGAACACATGCAAAAGAGCATGACAAATTCCCCTAAGCCTTTGGGTTCCTTGCAAATCCTTCCAAGGAAAGGTTGCCTAAACATACACCTTCAATTAAAAATCTAGCTCATACGCTCATGCTTTTTTGAACTTTATCTCTCCTCCATGGTTTTTTTCCAACTGCACATAGCCGCACATAGCCAAGCTGAAAATGAAAAAGTGAGCATCTCTCTTCTCCATGGTTTTTTCCAAGTGCACATAGCCAAAGTGAAAATGCAAAAGTGAGCATGAAATAAGGGTTTCAAGGTATAAAAGAGGGGAAACACTTTGTTTTTATAGGGTTTAGTACTAGGATCACCCTAAGAGTATCCTATTGGGGTCTCTTTAACTATTAAAAAACTCTTTTTATGCTAAAAGAAACATTGATGTACCTGAAATTGGGGTATGACATCTCCAAATTCACCACAATATAGTAGAGTACGTGAAGGTGTTGCAGGCCAAGGTGAGGTATGAGAGGGTACTATAGTATGTTCTTAGTTAATTTGTATAGGCATGGGTACATATGTCCATGCTACTTATCTTCTCGGGTATTTCTTTGGTTGAGTTCGTTGTAAGGCCATTATTAAGAGTTCCTTGTAAGGCCATTATTAAGCCCTGCTGGGTCAAGGAGGTCTAGAAGCCATAGGGATGTTGTTTGAGCACTTGAAGCTTGAAAAAAGGATTTTTAAGCTTTCATTTCAAGAAGTATCTCATTGTGCAACCATTGTTGAAACACATTATTGGTTTTGATCCTATGGGTTCAACATGTTTATTTGTGTAGTTTGCCCAGTTGTGTTGCCCTTTCCTTCCCATGCAATTTTGGTATTTCTTAAACAACTTGCAAAGTATATTAACCTCTTAACTAAGTGTCTCTTGTCATGGTTTGGATCATAGAATTCAGGATTGCCCCCTTATGGTCAAACATGACAGCCTAATGCTCTAGATAAATTTTTTTCACTCCCAAGGTCAAAATTCCTCTCAAGTCAATAATGAGGATGGATATGGGAACAAGTAGTCTAAGTTAATTCTTAGGGAAATAAGGAAATTGCAACCTAAAATTACTATTGAACCAAATCGATCGTTGCTTTAATGTTGTTGACCCCTAATAAGCCCATGGCATTGGTCATTGGAAAGATGGATTTTGGGCCCATCCCATGCTTCCTCCCCTTGTGGTGGGGGTTGAAGGGTTAAGGTTTGGATCATAGAATTTGGGATTGACTCCTTATGGTTAAACTTGACAACCAATTGCTCATTTTGCAAGTATGCATTCAGAAATTTTTATTTGTAATTACATCAATTGTTTAGATCCAATATCATATCTGAGATTATTATGCATATCTTTTATTTAAATCCCAACTAGGAATTCTTCAAAATAGGATTTTTATCATGCCCATGCAGACAACCAAAAGCATTCTTTAAAATTTTTGAATTCTGCTTCGTTGATATTAGGAGTAGGTCAAGAGAGGATTCATATTATGACCATTCATGTGGTAAATTGCATTCCTTCATTATTAGCATTCTTGTTGCACTAAATATGTATTCCCTATCAATGTGTCCCTGGGGGTTAGAGTGATGCCCCTTGCATTCTTTACATTATGGTGGGGGATGTTCAGTCACTTCAATGATGACACTACATATTGTGAATGTTTGAATAGGTATTCTTTAAAGTTGGGAGACATTACCCATATCTCTGGAATGCCAGATGTCTAGAAACATATTTTAGAAACATACTTTTTCATTTATATGAATAAAAAATGCTATGAGAATGTCTCCTATGACAGTTTCTTTAAAGATAACTTGTTGTTTTCCAAG
This sequence comes from Larix kaempferi, assembly GCA_027924585.1. Classification (NCBI taxonomy): domain Eukaryota; kingdom Viridiplantae; phylum Streptophyta; class Pinopsida; order Pinales; family Pinaceae; genus Larix; species Larix kaempferi. The sequence goes on from BSBM01000899.1 coordinate 4,960,709, forward strand.
GAAAACCTCGCTGGAATCCCAAGGAATACTTACTCACATTCATGGATGGCATCCCTAGTAAACTTGTTGGCATAGACTAGTGTTTCTCAACTGTGTGGATTTGAATTGGTTACCTACTAGCACCAAACTAGCCAAATGCCCAGCGATGTGACAACAATTAGTTGTACTAACACCTTGGGCTTTCAACTTTAATCATTTATGGAAAGACTTAAAATTATTTCCAATATAAAAATGATTGCTTAGTTTGAATCCCTTTAAATGTAGAAGTATCTAACTTGCATCTGAGTTGGTGCAAAAATGAAAAATACTAGGAAAAAAACAATATAATTATTAATGCCATAAAAACTATACACCTGATCACAGAGATCAATCTATTATGAGATAGGTACAAATCCCTATATTGCAGCAAGTTATGTGATATATGTATGTACCAAAGGAAGACAAGAGAATGGGTATAGTGTATATTAACGGGAAGAGAGTCAGTTCTACAACTCTTATGCTTCTTGGAGCATAAGTTGGGAATAATTTATAAAACGTTTTTGTAGTGAAAGGTGCATAGTACATCCCAAATGGGGATATGGGTAATGTAATATGACAATAATGTGGCATAAGTCAGCTTAATATATATTTATTTTGCAAGGAAAACCTCATGGATCTCCCCAGTCCCCACCCCCAGCTCCTGGAATATCCAGATCAAGGGCAACTCAACTGCCAACCACAATAGCAGCTTGTAACCTAACATGACTCAACCAGACTCGAACCTCAGAACTTGAGACCTCACAGCAAAGTCTTCCTTGAAACGGTCCTTCAAACTAATTGAGCTAACCCACTGGGTTAAGTCGGCTTTATATATATACATATATATGTTCAGTTTAAAATTATAAAAATAAATTTACTTATATATATCTTTGCAACTGCCCAAACATAATAGGATTAACATCATTTCATATAGTTAATTAAACAAAACTGCTATTGCGTGTTCATAGATGGAATTTCTTGCATTTCCTTTCATTTTCATTGGATTAGTATAATCTTGTAATGCTTTTATGGTTATGGTGTTTAGCAATTTTGAAGAATACCTTGTGTATCTAGTATATGATCAATGTTAATTATCTGTAAACGAGGGACTTAAATCCTAGTTTCTTTACCAACATAGATCCTATGTGAAATAATTTATGTAGATTTTTGTGGTTAGACATCTTTGGGGTCTCTTCAAACAGTTCCAAAAGTTAGAAGGAGCTCTAGGCTTATTATGGTAGATTTTTGTGCTTATCAATGTGTTTTGAAAAATAAATTGGATTTTAAGCATGGTTGCCTTTGAATATTATTGTCTTTTCTTAGAATTACAAATGATGCGATATTGGTGTTCATATTCTCCTCTCCCCAATTCTGAAAGGTTTCTAGCTCAATGGAAGAGCATCTGCCTTAAAAGCAGGAGGTTGGTGGTTCGATTCCTCCATGCCCTATTGATATTGCAATATTGGTATTTTTAATAAAATATATTTTATTATGATTTATTATGGCTATAGAGGGGGTTTCAAACCGCCTCTGTAGGCCTCTACAAAGGGGGTTCCAAACCGCCCCTATAGGCATCTATGAGGGGGGTTCCAAACCGCCCCTATAGGACTTTACGAGGGGGGTTTCAAATTGCCTCTATAGGGCTCTACGAGGGGGGTTCAAAATCACCCCTATAAGCCTCTATGGGGGGGGTTCTAAACTGCCTCTATAGGCCTCTACAAGGGGGGTTCCAAACCGCCCCTATAGGACTATACAAGTAGACCTCTACCAGGGGGGTTTGAAACCGCCCCTATAGTCCGCTACGAGGGGGGTTTGAAACCGCCCCTGTAGGTTTGAATGAGGGGGCTTATGAGGGGGGTTCACAACCGCCCTCGTAGGTTTCTATGAAGGGGGTTCAAAACTGCCCCCATAGATCTCTATGAAGGGGTCTACGAGGGGGGTTTAAAACTGCCTCTGTAGACCTCTACGAGGGGGGGTCACAAACTGCCCCTGAAAGTCACTTTTTTGGACGGTTCCAATCTCATAAAAAACCTCCCTTAAAGGGAAAACATTTTAACATCGGTGCCTTTAGGGGCGGTTTTTCCAAAACCTCCCCCAAAGCCCAACCCCCCCCCCCCCTAGGTCACTTTTGGGAGCGGAAGACAACCCCCCCTAAAGGCCAAAAATGTAGTAGTGGATACAATGTGATGAGTTTATATTTGATTATTTTACATGAGATATTTGATGCATGTGGATAGCATATGTGGAGGCAAAGGATCGTGATTGTCAATCGATCCACACATGAGTAACATGGTTGTATGCGGGAATGAACACCATAAAGAGAACATGTTTCCATGCGATGGGTGGAAAAGTGAGTGAGAATTTCTCCTACGAGATGCATGTTTCCTGAGGGTAGGTCGCGGATTCGGTCACTCACAAGATTTTGATTGAGGGGCACGCAATAAGGTGTCAACCTTACTCGTTAGTGGCCATTAGTCTATCAATAGGATACAAGTGATTTCAGTTAACGTGGTCTCAATCATCCTATCACATCCCCATTGCATAATAAAGGTGTACTTGAAGAGCATGTTTATGGTCATGAGACCCTTGATAAAAATGCAATAAATTCTATTTGAAGGGCATGTGTATGATCATGGAACCCTTGATAGAACCTTGGTGAATTCTATTTGAAGGGAAAGTGTACAACCATGACACCATTGATAGAACCTTCGTGAATTCTATTTGAAGGGCATGTGTATGACCATGGCACCCTTGATAAAACCTTTGTGAATTCTATTTAAACGGAATGTGTACAATCATGGCACCATTGATAGAACCTTGGTGAAGTCTATTTGAAAGGAATGTGTACAACCATGGCACCTTCTATAGATAAAATTACATTAAAATATATAACTTATAAAATATAAATGAGAAAAATAATTTACAAAATGAACAAATTAATAAATTAATAAAAACATGTGCATGCCAATAAATAAATAATGTCATTAACAAAAACATGTGCATGCTAAGAATAACTTAATTAATGCATCAATAAGAACATGTGCATAACAAAGACAAGCAATTAGATTAAAGAGAAGATAAACTAAAAATTAAGGAGAATAAAATAAGAAAATAAATTACAAGAATATTACAACTCAAGTGCACACACACGGATGTAGGAAAATAAAAATCAATAGCACACATGCATGAACATGCAACATAAACCTAAGAAAACCATAAAAGAAAGGCAAAGTATGAGTGAGGATCCTCTTTTGGATGTTAGATATTTAATATTTTTTCTCCTATGCAATGGAAGAGGATTGTTACAGTGACTGTTGGAGAGTTTGGTCCTTGGAAGTGGTTAAGGTTGGGAGGCCTAAAAGCATAATGCTCCACTTCTAACCATGTTCATATTGTGCTTCTTCCATACAACCCTATTGCAGCTTGGCGGTCCGTGGGGAAGAAGAGTACCCATAGGGAGCAGGAAAGGTGGTCAACCAATGGACACATGGATTGGTAATTTGGTTGGATCTATGATGAGATGTGCAACACATGACAAGGGCTACAACAACACAAGATCTAGGTTAGTCTTTACAAAAATTTAATGTTTCTCAATAATTTATGAAATTGTTTTTGTATTTATAATGTTGAAATGAGTTGGGGTTGATATGTTATAGAGGGTAAACCCACAGAGGGTCCCCATAGTCCAAGACTGAACTGAAGAAAAATTCACTTATTCGTAAAACAAACCTATATTTTCATGGGTATAATATGTTTTCCACATGAAAATAAAGGGGAGGAGGCTTTGGTTTGCATTCTCTAATTTACTACATGGCATCCAGTATTGGATGATCAATTATGTTTAAGGTAGTACACCAAAATCATTTTACAAAAGGTTAACTAAGCAACCCAAAACATGTAACTTATCATGATAATATAGAATCTAAGTGGGTGGGGAAACATCTCCCCCTTTCCTATGCCTGTGCATACAAACGAGTGATTATGCACATATTATTATATTCAATGACAAGTCGATTAGTCTCATTGCACCAAACAAAGAATATTAATGGGTCGTTATTTGCATTGTATTGTGGTTCACCTGTCCAAAGTAAAGGGATCATTCTTAGTGCATGGGGAACATTAATCCTCAAAAACAAAAGGGAGTTTGAGAGTAGTAGGTGGAGGGATCAATCGAACAAGGACGAAAAATAGAAATGGAAGACATTAGATGACAGGCGTTAGGCGAGTGCAAACAAAGATGGTTAAGATGGATGCGAGGATCACCGAAGCGCTAGACACATGTAGAAGCTTCACCCTCCACCAAATTTAGAGACTGATAGTTAAAATTATAGGCTATGAGATCACAAGTTTTATGGTCGTACACATGGAGGATTTTTATGGAACTCTGTACGAAAGGATGCAGAAGCTGTCGCTACATTCAATATGCAAAGGTGGATGTAGGAGAGGAGCTTAAGTCGATCGATCAAATAGAACAATGAGGAGGGCTTCATAGATGTATATCCATAATTCCATTAATATACGGAAATGGGCATCATTATTGGTATTCCATATCAATAATTCCATTAACATACATGGTTAGGCATATGTATCCATATTTTTTTTTTATCATTGTCATGATAGGTTGTTTTGTTTACATTCTTTACTAAATGTCCAAATCGATTTGCATGGCTATACTTTCACAATCCTTACAATATATCGAATATTTGTTTATAATGATATGTAAATTCATGGATACTTGAGTGGAGAATGATTTAGACATAGGGTGAGAAAGTTTTTATATTTTTTTTTAGTGAATTTAATTTTGTAGATTAGAGGAATAAAAATTGATTAGCTATAAATTAATCCAATGCTGTGGTTTAAATGCTAATTAAATTGTTCTATGTTGGCCACAATTCGGTGAAGTAGAGACTTGTAATTTTAGAGAAGTACATTATGTGAGAATTCTATATAGGTTAAATACTATGAAAGAATTCTAATAGCCAAGAATATTGAAGCAAAGTTCAATCCTCACAAGAATTTATTCAAAGATATGCAAGAATAAGAAGAAATGCTGAAACAGAACATAAGAGAAGGAACTCAATTGGCGGAAGTATTATCTCATATATTATTCTTTAATGTGAATACAATATATAATACATCTCAAGAGAGAAAATAGAATGCCTTAAAGGCAAGTTTTAAAGAACAAAAAGTAAGGTTTACTAATTAAAACATGAAAAACCACTAGGTGGAAAAAACAGTTTCCAAAACTGTGCTAGAGGCTCACGAATTTGGAAAGTATGGTATGGAAGCTGATGAGTGAGGTAAATGGAATGTAATGATGGATTTAGGAGAGAATAAATTATGTGGAGGTCGAATTGGTCGAGTGGTAAGAGTTTCCAAGTCAACTAGATTTTTCTTATCCACTAGAAAGTAGAAAAAATAGGATAAAGCTGTCTACATAAGGAAAGTGTCTTTCTAATTCAGAAATAGAATAAAATCAAACAGAATCTAAGGAAATCTTATCCATAATTTTTTCAAATTCGTTTTGGTGACTTAGGATTGCAAGTGGTCCACTAAAAGACAAAACTGGCCCTATTTAGCTAGTCAAAACTTAGGAAATTAATCTAGGTGACTAGTAAAATATATCCTAAGTATTTAATGGGGTTTTAAATGTTCCAACACTCCCTCTTACACCTGACTTTATGAGGTGAAATATAAGAAATATAGGTCCCAAGCAACAAGGATTATGGTCATCCCAATACAAAATATTATTAGTCCATGTAGGTGAGGAAAGAAGGAAAACCACTTGGCAAGAAAACCTCCCTTCAAGATCATGGAATACACCATAATAATGCTCTCCAAACTCCAAGTAGGTGCGAACTTGGTAAAATGTCTGGAGGAATCTTCTTCTTGGGAAGAAGTGGAATGTGCTCACTAGACTTGAGATTCTTGAGATCAGATCCAAATGAGACTTAATGATGTCCTCCATCTTCTATGAAATAGGTGCCAAAAATCATGCAGTGAATTAGAAGCAAGAGAGAGAGAGCGAAACCAGTCACTCCAAACTATAATTTTGCCTCCATAGAATTCAATAACACACTGAAATGCAACCCAAGGAGAGGTTTTGAGTATGTATGAGCTGCAACAACTGGCTGATGATTCGAATTGGAAGATATATGAGAGAACTGAGAGATGTCTCCAACTTCTTGAAAAATGTGTTGGCAATCTTGTAGGAACTGGCAGGAGCATTGTTAGAGGAAGTGAAGGCACAACCAACAACCTCAACTATGTACTGTCTTCCAAATAACTGTAATCACCTTCTTGGATACCATTGACCAGCAAAGTATTCTCAATATCTGAAGTGTAAGAGGAGAACAATGATGAGAGATGGAAATATTTGAGTTCTTCTTCAATAATAAATTATGTTATTTGATCTTTAGTACCTACAAAAAAAACTCTCTGAAACTTATACTGGAAGACTAATTCACTTAATAACTTCAAAGGATCTAATAACAAGTGAGAATTTTATATAGGTTGAATACCATGAAAGAATTATAGTAGCCAAGAATCTTGAAGTAAAGAAGCCCTCACAAGAATTTATTCAAAGATATGCAAGAATAAAAAGAAATGTTGAAACAAAACATAAGAGAAGGAACTCAATTGATGGAAATATTATCTCATATATTATTTCTCAATGTGAATACGATATATAATACATCTCAAGAGATAAAATATAATGCCTTAAAGGAAAGTTGTAAAGCACAAAAAGTAAGGCTTACTAAAAACATAAAAACCCCCTAGGTAGAAAAAGCAGTTTCCAAAATGTGCTAGAGGCTCACAAATTTGGAAAGTATGGTATGGAAACTCATGAGTGAGATAAATGGAATGTAATGATGGGTTTAGGAGAGAAGAAATGATGTGGAGGTTGAATTGGTCAAGTGGTCATAGTTTCCAAGTTAACTAGCTTTTCCTTATCCACTAGAAAGTAGAAAAAATAGGATAAAGTTGTTTAAATTAGGAAAGTGTCTTTCTAATTCAGGAATAGAATAAAATCAGACAGAATCCAATGAAATCTTATCCAAAATTTCTCCAAATTCATTTTTGTAACTTCCACGTACCCACCCATCCATCCAAGGCAAGGGAGGGAACATGATGCCAATCTCTAGGGCGTTTACATAAACTAAGCCCATTCATTTGATTCATAGCCATAAAATTCAAAGGTGTGCAGATGCAAATCAATTTAACATGTACAACCGAATAAACACCATCCACACACAATTCACAATTTCCATTCAATTTAACACATTGCAGAATTAAATACAAACAGAGAATATACTTATCTCACTGTAATGTTGTCCCCAACAACTAGCTATGTTGCTGCAACGTTCCTCCCAACCGTAGGTCTCTGCCTAGCCTGTATTATTTCAGCACTCAGAGACCACCCCCGAGCTAAGCATGATATCTATAAGGAAAAGGGGATTTCAAGCTCATACACAGCCAAATAATCATTTGCATTTAAGCCAAGCTAGTCCACAACTGGGTTTATCAGGCTAAATCTGAATCCTCTTCATTTGTGGATGCTTCCACTCAAGCTCAAGCCAAAAAAATGGAAACCCATTTCAACCCCAACAATCTTAACACACAACAACTCAAAACTGAGCATGGATACTCATAACAAAATCACAATTTTTGGGCATGAAGAAAAAGCGTTTGGCAACCAAAAACGAAATGGAAATTGGGGAAATCACCCTGGGAGAGAAAAACCATTTCCAGAAAATGTTTGTGGTCACTCAAGGGACAAAAACGGCCTCCATAAACCCAAATTTGTGGCTCCCTTCCTCCCAGCCATTGTGCAATACAAAAACGAGTTCCCAGGCATGGAAAATGTAGGAGATAGATGAAAAACGTGATGGGAAAAGCCCTAGCTAGCTCAGACTGCATGAGAGGGCAAAGGCTTGGACATCCAAGGGCCAAAACGACCTTCACACAGTCATTAACTGGCAACAGGGTTCACAAAAACGATTTTTCGATAATGAAACCAAATCTAGAAATTCAAAAAAAATGTTTTTACAACAATAATGGAAACAACGAGCTATCAAACTTATCTATTGAGATTCCCAATGGATTCTCTTCTTTCCCCACAGTCGAGACATCACAAAAAATCCCTTCTCAGCTTGAAAACCAGTGAATTTATAGCGTTCTCCATGAGAGAAATGCCCAACAAGCTCTAAAAACGTGAGAGAGTGAAGTCTGGTCATGAATAATGGCTTGGGAAGGAAATTCGTGGGTGTTTTCTTGCCCAAGAAGAAGAAACATGATTTTTCCATGACGGTGGCTTGCCCATACTCGAATTTGGACAGCCATACCTCCCCAATCCCCAATGCATTAACTACTTCACCCAACTCTTGGGAGAAATCAATGATTGGGTACAAAAATCAACATGGGTAGTTGATGGTTGATGGGTTCTCTCATTGACACTTGGCTTGACTTCATTGGCTCAAGGGTTTGAATAATTCCCTCCCAATTCCTTGTAATATCATGCCCCCATCTCTTGTTGCATTGCATAGCTAATTGTGGGTATTTATATTAAAATGCATATTTACAATTTCCATGGCTCACTAGCACATGGGTTAAATAATACCAACATACTTTCCTCTTCAAAGTTGAGTGTTCACTAGCGGGGCCTTGGCCTTGAGCTCCACGCTAGGAACCATACATAATATGCATACAATATTTACATTACAACCCAAAATATTACAAGGGTCAAAGTGGGGACGTGACAATCCCCTCCCCTTGGAATAACACCGTCCTCAATGTTCTAATTGCTTAGGAATACATACATGCTTTATACATGACCAAAATTAACAAAATATGGCAGGTCTGTCCTGCATTTCATCTTTTTACTTTCAACCTTCAGGAAAAAGCACTTTGGCTTCCACAAGCTGCTCCTGCTAGCTTTAATATTCTAGCTCTGTAGGTGGGCATTGCACCACAACAATCCCTTCCCTTTATTTACCTTCCAACTGATCTACAAGTCTGGAATTTCATGGATGCCATCTTTCTCACTGTCCTGACAACTATCTGAGGAAGATTTCTAGCCAAAACAAACAGCTTTCAATTTTCTCCCTGTGAAATTTATAATGGAAACTCTTTGTTAGGACAAGCATAATATAAACATTAAAATTAGTCAATTATTTCCCAATTGCATTGGAATGTCCATGCTTCACTCATGCAACTTCCAAATATTTTTTTTTTCATGCTTTCCCAACATACACATGATCTCTTTCATGTTCATCCTTTCACAGTGAAATAACTATTTTAGCATTCACAATTTAATTCAAGCAAATATACACATTCTTCTTCTAGTCATGACATGCATTCAACAATTCTTTGTTTTATAAATGCATCAATAAAAACGAAAGAGAAGAGTAAGAGTTTTTCCCTCTTAGTCTTGTTTTATTACGGAGCTATGCCATCACTATGGTTTCATGCTCCTTTGTCTCTTTCACTTTAATGTGAATGCTTGAATTGCCCTTTATTGGCTATGACACTTAGTGTCTGAGGTCTGTCTAATGCTTTTCAACTTGTGTACCCCTTCCCATTCTGCTTACAGAACCTCTGGTTGCTAGGACCCACTCATGTTCACTAGCACCATCTTTTATTACTGCTCATATTGAGCTCTTTAGGATGGTCATATGTCCATATGCATCCCTATGATGCCTTCCTGGTCCTTGCTTCCAACAATACCTACACTCAAACATTGAATCAATTCACATGTTTAGTTTATTTCATAAGGTTTTTCTCTAAACAAGAGTTTAAGAAATCATAAACAAATCATATACACACATATTTCATAAGCAAGAAGCTGCAATGTAACCAAATACTTATCTGCATTGGATGTCTTCACTTTATTCCATAGGCTCCTTCTTCACTTTATAAGCCTTGGATTTCCCGTGGATGCAATAATGAATGTTGGTCCAACACGCAGGCTACTCCACAACCATTTGAATGGCAATGCTAGGCCAGTACGCCGACTGGTTTTATCAATTAATTAAAGAATGTTTGGCCAACATGCTAGCTGCTCCACAACATCAAATGGTTAATGCTCCCACCAACTATTATTTGAATTTATCGAGCATCAGTTGCTCACTGGATTTACCAAGAATTTAAGCACCCAACCAGTTACTCTCTGGTTTACCACGCATTTCAGCGCCCAACTAGTTACTCTTTGGATTTACCAATCATTTCAGTGCCCAACCAGTTACTCTCTGGATTTACCAAGCATTTTATAGTTCTTTCAGTTTCCTTACTTCCTGCAATGACCAAGGTTTCCAATAGTGTATCAGCCTAGCCGTTAGAAAACTTATACCTGAAATCTTTATTATTACAAGCAAGAAATAAATGAAAATGAATACTTATCCATATTGTGCATTTCCTTGCTACTCCACAAGTTTCATTCTCTGGTTTACAAGCCTTGGATCACCTGTGGGGTGGATGCTTGGCTAGCATATGTGTTGCTCCACAACATCATCCGAATAGGCAATGCCAAGCCAGTACGCCAACTAGGCTTATCAGGCATCCTTAAAATCAGTATGTTAAACCAGTACACCGACTGGGTTTATCAAGCATTTCAAAAGTCAGTATGCTAAGCCAGTGCGCTAACTAGGTTTATCAAGCATACAACGACCATTTCCAAGCCAGTTCTCGACCGGGTTTGTCAGGAAATAACACCCTTCACCAATACCTCCACAACATACAAATAACCAATGCCAAGCCAGTACACCAACTGGGTTTGTCAGGCATCCAACAACCATTCACCACAACATCCACATATCCAATGCCAAGCCAGTACACCAACTGGGTTTATTAGGCATAAAACGACCATTGCCAAGCTAGTACATCGACTAGGTTTATCAGGAAATAAGAACAACATAATATGATTACGTGGCTCCTTCTTTTATGCAAACCAGTGGTTCCTTCCAGGAACTCCATAGGTGACTCACTTGACTCCAGGCTAGCATGGCCCCACAATACCCACTCACACTACACAAGGATGACACCCCTTTTCTGTAACACAACTCCTCGAGCCTATCCATCTCTTCTAGTGTCCTTTAGTGTGAGCATAGAAAGGTTACCACTGCCCATACAGTCCTCTTGAGTATTTTCTCTTCACATTGCCCCTTAACGTGCAAAAACCAAATTGCATTTGTATAAGCTGACAACACAAGAAGAATAAGTAGGCTCATCAAGAAGGATAAGCAGGCTCATCAATATTGCTGCTCAAAAATTGTAATCATATTTCATAACATTCACTATCAAGTATTGAAACACCAGGAATGCGTCCATTTCCTTAGGGTGTAGTCAATACTGACAACCTCAACACAACCCAACACCCGAAAGATATGCATCCCTTTTTGATGTGAGTCATGTAGGCCCTAATCATACTCAAGCAGTCTGCAATGATATAAATAAGATAGAGCATGCTCTGCATATTAACCCTAATAATTTAGACATGCATGTTCTTGTCTAGGGTCACAGAATACTCATTCATTTTGCAGATGTATCTCACATACCTTCTGGGCATAGTCTTACCACCTTATTCTCATGGTTTACCGACATGCGGTTTGGCTGAGATATTATCAATGGCATTTCACTCGAAACCCATTTCCAAAGCATGGGGTCTTTCCCATCTAGTTTGGCTTCTGCAGGCCATCAGACATAGTCTTCCTGCAATGTGTCCTCTTTACAACCATGAGAACCTTCTCATAGCCTTTGGATTCTACACATGATAGATCCTGGTCTTTACAATGGACTTATCCTGATTGCCATACGTAAGACTTTTCTACCTGAAAACTGGAACTTCAATCAGTCAAACACGTTGTGAGTATCTATGCATATAATCCTTTCATTGCCACAACAGTCACTAAAGTGATCTCAGAATTATGACACTCAATAATTCAAACACATTCAACTGTTAACATTTGAAATGAAATGAAATATATACATTCCTATATATCCATCATTGTCACAATAAAATTGCAAGACACAGTCACATTATCTATGCAATTTAAATAAACTATAAATACTCATTACTTCTCATTCCATGCAATTCTGTCCCTCCAACAGAGCACTCTAGTAGCCCATCACATGTCTACCTTCTTTATGCAGTCTTTCCCCTGCATTCATAGCAGCTCATGAAATGGTATTAGGATTAACAATAGTCCACCATTTCATCTATTATCTAACTGCATTGAATCATATATATATATCACAACCATGCATTCACACAATGCATCTCAACATGTGCACCTATACATATGCATGCACTTTTACATCACTCACATAATCTTTTAGTGTGCCATCACTCAATGCATAACCACAAGATTGTACATAATATTTTAATGCACATCTCCTCAATGCAACCCTGCATTAATTTATGAATACTATGCATTCAAACATATTAAGTCCTAACCATGTACTACCATGACAAGGCCATAAGTCATCACGTGCTTTGGTTGTTGAACTCACAACCAACACACACAAATGGCATGATATAATCCCATATGAATGCATTGAAATTTCTAAGCAATTATAGGGTGTAAGGATCATTTCCTTCACTTACCCACACCTCACCATACTCGGTAGGTTAACGGTCCCATTCGGGAACTCAATACCATATGCAAACCAAATCATCATAGTTCAAAACATAGTTGAAGGGATCTCACCAAATCCTCTTTCAACATTCATGCAATTAAGCACAAATAACCATTAGCTGCATGGTTGTTATTAACATCGCTTGATGTTACCTGATCAGTTGGCCTCTTACCAAGGCTACTTAGTCATTTTGCCAACGTCATGATCACGGACTTGTTGCACCATCCTCTCTTCATAAGGTCATTGGTCACGTGCAACAACGTCATCAACTTCTTTAGCCATGTTTTGATTGTATTTGTCCTATAACCAATGCGGACACAACTAATTATTAGCAACCACCATAAATATCTCAATTGGATCATTGCATATGTGAAACCTCACTATTTTACCAATATGCAATGTCCTATTTATGCACAAACATTTCACATGCACTGTGCAATGTTTCTTAATATGCCTACTAGGGCATAGTCATATCATCTATCTAATCTCTTGCATTTCAGCATTCCTATGCCATAATTTATACACACGACCACTTTAGAATTATAAATACAATATCAAGAGGGTAGTGGAGGAATTCTCCCTTCCAATTCCTCTTTGTAGCATGGAATTTCCTCTTCTACATCATAGTTGATCCAATTCCATGGGCTCTCTACCATGCACACAAGTAATTATTAGCTATGATCTTCTCACAAAGTAAAAATTCAATATATGTATTCACGTGTATAACATTCATTCATGATATTGATATTCTTGGCCCAACCAAGACCAGAACTTTCCAACGGCACTTAGCTGGAATGCTGCTTTGATGTGACTATAATTCTGCAAAATGTGTTTGTAAACACAACTGTTAGCTGCATTATAATATCATGAATTGGTTGCATGTATATGGGAAAATCCTATATTGACAACTTTAAAGTGCAGGAATTATTTCTATTTTGGCCGACACTAGCGCATGGCTTATCCTTAAAATGGTCGATGGATGGACTATTTTCTAATGCAAAGTTATCTCCAGCCTTCGGCGCAAGTTTTAACCATAATTCTCCCACCTCTTTGGTGCAAGTCGTAAAGATAACTCTGCCTCTTCGGCACAGGTTTTAATCATAACTCTGCCGCCAAATGTTCCCTTCAATTCAACCATTTTTTTTTAATCCTTTCTCGCGCATGTCTTAAGTTTAAAACTGTCCACTTATGGCGCCCATCCCAGCCTTATTTTGGCTGCCTTCGGCGCAATTACTAACAATATGCTGGGTGCTTTGGTGCAGGATTTATCTTTAAAATTGCCGCGGGTCCTATCACCAAGTTTGCCGCTGCGCATGGCGCAGAATTTACCCTTAAATTTGCCGCGGGTCCTATCGCCAAGTCTGCCACCGCGCATGGCGCAGAATTTATCTTTAACTTTCACCGCCGACCGTGTCACAAAAATTAGCGATAATTCTGCCACCGCGCACAGAACTTAACGCTAAAATCGCCGACAGAACCTTTAGCAGAACTCATAATTACTTAGAAAAATTGCAAATTTTCACAGACAGTTAGAAATTTTTCTGGAATGTGCCTTTCATTTCTTTACAGAGGTGAGTTACTATAGATCAAACTTGCATAAAAAAAGTAAAAGAATGCCAAGAACTTGCATCTCTGAAAAGGGATTTTCTTTCATTTCAAATTCAGCAATCCAACCAATGGATTCACAATCAATCTTCAAGCACCCAACAAGCATGAGCAATGAAAACTCATGAGCATAAGGGCATAATTCGCAAGCTTTCCTCGCTTCCGAAAACCATTAATCAGACACATAAATGTTGGTTCATTGTAATTAACAAACATCATTAAGATATGGGGTTGTAACAACCAACTGTTCAGGCTTTCAATCATGAAATTAACACACAAAAAATCATACCATCCATGCCCAACATTCAATTTCATGCATTCAAAACATCATGGACATCCAAGGGAAAAGGATTCATAATTAAGCAAGGCCTCAAGCACATGATGCGTTATCTCATATGCACAGCAATTAACAACAAACAACAACCAACACACAACAACATGCCCCATGCACAACACACAAAATCATATTTTCCTAATATGTTGTGTGGATGTCGGCTCAACAACCTCAGTGTTGTAACCATGGGCTCTGATACCGTTCTGTCACGTACCCACCCATCCATACAAGGCAAGGGAGGGAAAATGATGCCAATCTCTTGGGATTTTACATAAACTAAGCCCATTCATTTGATTCATAGCCATAAAATTCAAAGGTGTGCAGATGCAAATCAATTTAACATGCACAACGGAATAAACACCATCCACACACAATTCACAATTTTCATTCAATTTAGCACATTGCAGAATTAAATACAAACAGAGAATATACTTATCTCACTGTAATGTTGTCCCCAACAACTAGCTATGTCACTGCAACGTTCCTCCCAACTGTAGGTATTTTCCCATCTTATATTATTTCAGCACTCAGAGACCACCTTCGAGCTGGGCATGATATCTACAAGGAAAAGGGGATTTCAAGCTCATACACAACCAAATAATCATTTGCATTTAAGTCAAGCTAGTCCATAGTTGGGTTTATCAGGCTAAATCGGAACCCTCTTCATTTGTGGATGCTTCCACTCAAGCTCAAGCCAAAACAATGGAAACCCATTTCAACCCCAACAATCTTAACACACAACAACTCAAAACTGAGCATGGATACTCATAACAGCAAAATCACAATTTCTTGGCATGAAGAAAAAGCATTTGGAAACCAAAAACGAAATGGAAATTGGGGAAATTGCCTTGGGAGAGAAAAACCGTTTCCGAAAAACATTTGTGGTCACTCAAGGGACAAAAATGGCCTCCATAAACCCAAATTTGTGGCTCCCTTCCTCCCAGCCATTGTGCAATACAAAAACGAGTTCGCAAGCATGGAAAATGTAGGAGATAGATGAAAAACGTGATGGGAAAATCCCCAGCTAGCTCAGACTGCATGAGAGGTAAAAGGCTTGGGCATCCAAGGGCCAAAACGACCTTCACACAGTCATTAACTGGCAGCAGGGTTCACAAAAACGATTTTTCCATAATGAAACCAAATCTAGAAATTCAAAAAAATCATTTTTACAACAATAATGGAAACAACGAGCTATCAAACTTATCTATTGAGCTTCCCAATGGATTCTATTCTTTCCCCACAGTCAAGCCATCAAAAAAACGCCCTTCTCAGCTTGAAAACCAGTGAATTTACAACGTTCTCCATGAGAGAAACGCCCAGCAAGCTCTAAAAACGTGAGAGAGTGAAGTGTGGTCATGAATAATGGCTTGGGAAGGCAATTCATGGGTGTTTTCTTTCCCAAGAACGAGAAACACGATTTTTCCATGAGGGTGGCTTGCCCATACTCGAATTCGGACAGCCATACCTCCCCAATCCCCAAGGCATTAACTACTTCACCCAACTCTTGAGAGAAATCAATGATTGGATACAAAACTCAACATGGGTAGTTGATGGTTGATGGAATCTCTCATTGACACTTGGCTTGACTTCATTGGCTCAAGGGTTTGAATATTTCCCTCCCAATTCCTTGTAATATCATGCCCCCATCTCTTGTTGCATTGCATAGCTAGTTGTGGGTATTTATATTAAAATGCATATTTACAATTCCCATGGCTCACTAGCACATGTGTTAAATAATACAAACATACTTTCCTCTTCAAGGTCGAGTGTTCACTAGCGGGGCCTTGGCCTTGAGCTCCACGCTAGGAACCATACATAATATGCATACAATATTTACATTATAACCCAAAATATTACAAGGGTCAAAGTGGGGACGTGACAGTAACTTAGGATGGAAAGTGGTCCACTAAAAGACAAAACTGGCACTATTTAGCTAGTCAATATTTAGGAAATTAATCTAGGTGACTTGTAAAATATATCCTAAGTATTTAATGGGTTTTTAAATGTTCCAACACATTATTGGATTTGCAATTTTGATGATTTGGGTTGCTGCAGAAAGCTATAAAACTTCCAAATTACATTTATCAATTGTTGAAATTGTAAAATCAACTTGATTAGATCAGGTTTTAAATTTCCATCTATTTTTTAATGAAGTAGTGTAATGCTAGTTTTTTTTACAAGTAGTTTATAATTGTTATGTTAGATAGGCTAAAGTAAACAATGAAAAATTAAAGTTATTATGTCACAAACTACTTAAATATTTTAATAAAGGAAGCCAAACATATTTTAAGATAATAATAATCATGCAACACTCGGATTTAAAATGTGAGCTACTTCTAATTCACAATATTTATAGTTGTAGTAGTTGAATTGCTTCTCCTTTGAAAAAATATCTGCTATAATGTATGGTTATGCTATGATTTAACTTTATTATGAGAAAATAAATAATTTAACATAGAAGGAATGGCTTATTTTATGATAATGATGCAACCCCAACATTAAAATATGGTCTATTTAAAGAACAAGTTCTCTTGTGTTGGAGATATTAGGGAGTTGTTAGATATTAGATAGTGACATTATCCTGCATGTATGCGCTATTTGAAACTCCAATAACTACCAGTATATGTCAATATATCTGAAAAAATTCTAGTATGCATCAATCTCTCCAGAACACTTCTAATTAGCATCTACATTATGCTATGGTGAGTTAGTTACAACATATATCATTCTATTGTAAGGATTTTGCATTGACATAACAAAAATTGTTTCATGACTTTTTGTGTTCGATCTTCATCCATTGTGTATGTGGTATTCTCTCTTCATCCATTGCACTACGTATGTTGTGTATGATTTATTGTCATACAAATCTCTTGTGTAGGTATACCACTGATTCTACATGGTATCAGATCCTACATGCCACTAGAAAGGATCATCCCCAGCGATTGAGTAGTATTTTGTAGGTAGTGAAGAGAAAACAAATTAGTAGTAGGAAAGATGGAATTTACGACATTTGCAATTCTAATGCCATATAATTACTTCAAATAGAAGCCGATAATTCTACACTAGCTTTAGCGTAGAGGATTGTATCGAATAGCCATGGACATAGAAGCATAACCAACCTTAGTGGTTGAAAAATCCAAGTACTTCAATCACATGGATGAGGCTCACAGTCTACTATGCATGTTTATTTATCTTGATATATGGTTCCACATCGATGCATGTGAGAATCCTAATGATATCAGGACAACATTGGCTTGTCTCTTCGACAAGCAAGATGAAATGAGGGGCCATTTGCTCAAAGTAGAACTGAAATCCTTGGATCTGAAGAACTTTGACAATGTCCAATATTTCTTCACCAAACTAAAATCTCTCCTTTGTGAATTCAAAGACTATGGTATTATCTCAAATACAAACAAGAAAAAAAATTAATTCTTGCTATCATGGAAAAACTTGGATCGAAATATAGTGTATTTTTCTTCACCTTTCATTCTAGAAAATTCACAAGAGGATCAACCTAAAACATGCCTTCATTGTCACAGTTCATTGTTTCTTTGAAATGGGAGTGATGAGCCCAAGATATAGGTACTCCATAGACCCCCTTTATGCCACACACGAGCAAGAAAGGATAAGAAAACACCTAGTTTTGTAGGGGAGAATGCATTTGGTTGATTATTAAATGAAGCAGTTTAGCGATTATCTTTTCTTATTCTTTAAGCGTTTTATGTGCTAATCATATGAATTCAGGCATGTGTGAGCAGGGTGCAATTGACCTGAAAAAAGTAACAAGCAACCAAGCTCAAGACTGAAGATCATGAGTGACTCAGTGATCCCATTTTTTCTTGATGTATAAGAAGGACTCCTGTTAACTAGGATCGTTGTTTACAATGTCGAACTGGGTTAGAAATAAGGATAAATAGGGACCTCTTGAATAGAAGGGGGTCTGGAGACATTTTTGAAAAACAATCTTCAACATATTTTTGGTATTTGAGACAGCTCTGTTTTAAGTTTTCCTAAAACATGGAGTTATGAATTGACAATGAAATACGAGCATTATATTAATTCCTTGAGTTCATAAGTTTCTTTCCCTCTTGAAATATGTGTTGGCGAGGGCCCCCTCAATACGTAGATCATGAATTTTGTGTTTCATTACAGGTATTTCTCATGCATTTTATTTATTGTTTCTATCATCATGATGCGTGAAATTACTTTGGTATTTGTTTAGACATGAGATTCTGATTTCAGCACAAACGATTTTCTTTCGTAGTTTTATAAAACTACATCCGTAGTTCCATAACCTCTGTCCGCAATCCTGTGTGTTCCATCCGCGCAGGAATATTTTATTTATGAGTTCCAGTATTTTCATACCTTTTCCAGATAACAATTCAGATCCATGATTTCATTCATACTTCCCTTATTTGATTTTGATGAAATAGAGTCTAAATGTTCCATCATTTCATTTAAATAGAACATGGTTTAATCGCTTTCAACATTTTATTTGGTAGGAATAATTTAATTGTTTCTAGCATTCAATTCCTAGAATAGATTTATCAGTTTTTCAGCATTCAATTCCTAGAATAGATTTATCAGTTTTCAACATTCAATTCCTAGAATAGATTTATCCATTTTCAGCATTCAATTAATGGAATAGATGTATCATCTTTCAGCATTCTTAGATTCATTTTTTGTTCTGATAAAATAGATCTACTTTCATTTCCTAATGATAGGATTTACATGCTTCCATATTTCCTGCTTCCTAGTTTTTCTAGGATAATACTTTCTATTCACTTAGAAAATTCTTTAGGATACATTGAACACTTAGAACTACAAAGATCACCCTATAGTGCACATATAGTGCCTAGCATCACTTAAGTTTGTACGCTCCCTGGTCGATAATTAAAGTATACTTCTGGTATATCTACCTCAAAAAGGTACACATTCCTGGAGTCCACCAAGGAGCAAGATAATCTCATTTAGAGGGGCATAATCAAGGGACCCAAAGCACATGTACTTGTTGTGCATGATGGAAACAACTCTCAATATCCTAAATCCAAACCAAAAGGAAAAGGAAAGGTGTATGCAGATTCAAAGAAGTACGGGTACTCCAAACCCTTCAATGATTGATCCAACTCCAAATATGGAAAAGGAAAGAAAGGGAAGAAGTGTGATTACTACAATTGGTGGAACCATCCAAAATCCGCATGCATGAAGATGCAGATAGATCTTATGGTGCAAATACTTCAAAAGAACAATATTGGGGACTTCATTCTTGAGGATGCAAAGAAGAAGCTAGAAGAACAAGCCCCTAAGAAAGTTAATCTCCATGCATTAATAGTTATTCATTCTTCTCTTGACGCATGGATTTTAGAATTAGGAACAACACACCACGTGGAATCCACAAAGGATATGCTATCTTCTGTAACTGCATGCACAAGTCCTCCTATTCTCAAGTGGGGTGACTCACTAGTGAAGGTCATCGGAAAAGAGAGAGTGTCACTAGATCATGGAAGCTTTGGGAACATCCTATATGTTCCTCAATTTTTTGTGAATCTGCTCTTAGTATACCAAATTACACACTCAATATCAAGAAAAAGGGTGGAGTTCACACAAGATTTTGAGTCCATATTTGACATGCAAGACAACTCTATAATTGTTGTTGGGGAGGTAAATCATAAATCTTAGTTATATACTTTTTCTAATTTTATTAAACCTCATTCCTCTATACTACTTACGCATGTTGATGATAGTATTGGAATGTGGCATAAGAGGTTTGGTCACTTGAACTTTAGGTACATGTAGTAACTTAGTAAGAAGGGGATGGTCATCGGGTTACCTAATATCCACTTTTCTGAAGGGGTTTGTGAAGGATGTGTCCTTGGAAAGTATCCTCAATAGTTGTTCAAGAAGGGGAAGGATCACAAGGCCTCATCCCCATCTTATCAGATTCATAGTGATCTTATGGGAACATTCTCACATCCATCCATCAACAATGCATGGTATGTGCTTAATTTTTTGAATAATTACTCATGTTATACATGGGTATTTTATATCAGAAAGAAGTCCGAGGTATTTGAACATCTCAAAGAGTTCAAAGCACTTGTTGAGGCTCAATTAGAGATAAATATCAAATCCTTCCATACAAATAATGGGGGGTAGTACGTAAATGCAAATGTTCAGAATATTTGTCTTTAGGCTAGGCTATAGTTGAAGCACATAGTACCATATACTTTGTAGCAAAATGGATTTGTTGAGTAGAAATGTAGATCTTTCAAAGAGATGGTCAATTGCATGCTACATGCAAAGCCACTTCCTTGCAAGCTTTGGGTTGAGGCACTTAACTACGCCAATCACATTCAAAATATATCTCCTCACATATATTTTAAGGACTAGACTCCTTTCAAGGCTTGGAGTAGCAACAAACTAGATGTCACCCACCTTCCATATCTTTGGATCACCTACATGGGTATGCATTCCCTTGTGAAGAGGAAGGCAATAGATCCACAGATCCACCCATGCACCTCTTTTGGTTATTGTGATGGTGTGAAGGGATATATATTAGTTGATCCCTCTATGGACTAGCTCATCATTGAGTGTAGTGTCCATTTCAAGGAAAGTCACTTGCATGCTCCATATGAGCCACATGCAAATCCTTTTGTACTTCCACCAGTTGTGGATGATGAGTCCATACATTCAGATAACACCATAGATCTAAGTTTTGATATAGAATCAAAGGATTCAAAGGATGCATATGCATAGTAAGAGCATTTAGATGTAGAGTTACTACATGAAGAATCTGATTCAATATCCCCTGTGAGAAATAAGAGAATAAGGAGCTTAAGGGAGATATATGAGAAGTGCACACTTCAGGATGTAGGAGACCATGTTGGGGATCCAATAGATCCAAGGAGGACCATATATCAATTTGAGGATCCTCCTCATGTACTTATTATCATTGAACCCATGATGCCTTCACATTTTTATATGGTTCATTGTTCAGACCCTCAGAACTACATAGAGGCTGCATGGAACCCCTTTTGGGAAGCATCCATGAAGGAGGAGTACAACTCTCTCCTCGAGAATCAGACTTGGGATTTGGTTCCACTTCCTTCAGACATGAATGTTGTCAGATGCAGAAGGGTCTACTGACCAAAAAGAAAGCAGATGGATAGGTGACCTGACAAACTGAAATATTGGAAGGGATTTCAGTGGATCCACGAGATTGACTATGGTGAGACATTTTCTCTAGTAGCAAATTTGGATTCCATTTGGTTGGCCCTTTCCATTGGAGCGAGAAGGGTGTGGGAAGTGCATCAAATGGACCTAAATAATGCTTTTATTCATGAGGATCTCTTAGAAGACATTTATACGGAGGAGCCTCATGGATTCATATAGAACTCATGTTTAATGTGCCGGATCAAAAAGTCTCTCTATGGCCTCAAGCAGGAACCTAAAGCATGGTATGCAAAGATGGGCTCCTGCCTTCTCTCCAAAAATATTTCCTAATGCAAATACTATCCAAATTTGTACATACCAAGAACCACTGACTCACTTATGATCATAGTCTTTTATGTGGATGATATTTTTGTCTCCAACAACTTAGCTCCAATGATTGTTGTGTTCAATGGCTCTCTTCATGACAGGTTTTCAATGAAGGATATGCGTCCACTCCATTTCTTTCTTGTTATCGAGATCATATAGAATGATTTAGACATCAATATATACCAGGCTAAGTTTGCTCAGGATATATTGGTAAGATTCCACATGACAAACTGCAAGTATGCACCTACATCCTTCTTATATGGGGTTAGACTTAAGGATGATTGGGATACACTAGTAGTCGAAAACACCTTACATCGATAGCTTGTGGGGATCCTTTTGTATGTCACCCACACCCGACCTGATCTATCATAGGCAGTAGGGACATTCTCTAGGTACATGCAAGAACTGCACGAGTTACAATGGAAGGATTTCAACCACATCCTCATATATCTTTAGGGAACCATAAATTATCAGATCCACTATGAAATAGGTTTGCATTTATATCTCATAGGATTCAATGATTCTGACTCGACTGGTGATGGCACAAATCACAATTCCATCTTCGAGTACATGTTGAGTTTGGGATTCGGCCCAATCTATTGGTCGAGAAAAAAGAATTTATCTATCGCTCTATCTTCAGCATCGGCCAAGTAAATGAGATGCGTAAACATCACCATCCAAGAAGTATGGTGACAACACTTCCTCACCAAGCTCGGCATTAAGTTCTAGTGTCCAACTGTGATCTGGTGTGACATACAGAGTAGAGTCAAATGTTGTTGAGATCCAATATAGAGACAACAGACAAAACATATTGAGATCCATATGCATTATATCAGGGAGCTATTTCATGACAGGGTCATGTTGAAGCCTGAAAAAATCCTTGTGTCGAAAAAATGGATTCTCCCCAATGAAAAGTCCCAACTAGACTATTCACTATTTTAAATGGGGAATCCATACAATTTATGGTCTAGCTACCATGGAAAGTCTTCTGAGTTTAGTTTACCAGTTGCAACTTGATCCCCCGTTTAAATTTTATTATTTAAGGATGCAAATGCAAATGCCCTAATTCTAACAAAGCATGATTTTAACTAGGCTAAATTTGACTAATAGTTAGAAGCCTCACAAGTGATGTGCAGGTTCTTACCTATCGTCTTAACACTTCTACCTTATCAATCAGCTAAAACTATTCTACTAAAACACATATCTTTACCTAAATAGTCTAATATATCCTTGCAAGGGGCAAAATTTGAAATATGAGTAATGGATGATTGCTTATACAACTTCAACAGTTAACTTATTGAAAGAAAAGAATCCACAATCATAGTAAAATAATTACACAAAGATAACTTTGGTACAACATGTATTTAATTCATTACTCATTTTACACAGAACATTGCATTTATAATTACCATTAGTAAAATCATTCACATACCCTTAGATTAATCTAATAAAGAAGGAAATATCGTACTGTATATAGATGAACAAAATAAGAAATAATTATGGGCATTCATTCATAACATTTCATGCAAAACTCCATGTAATCCTTCACCATCAAAATAATTCTTTCTCATTAGCATAAAAGTAGTTCTCATACAAAATTATACATGTTTTCTATTTTACTAGCCAAAGGCCTTTTCCTATTATATTTCCCCTCTATTTATCTTTACAAAATTTGTCTTTATGTGACTGATCACTTCACATTCCATTTTAACTCTTTGTTTCCACAATTTTGTCTTTTGTGATTGCACCAAAAAATAACAAAAAATAAACAAGAAAATACAAATTACATTAATTGGATGGAATAGTTTCTTGAATTTGAATGTAATTATCCCATAGATCACTCTCATAAGATATTACATTCAATTGTTGGGACTCTAATAACTTTAACTCTATTTCAAGTGTGGATAGCTCTTTGAGTGTATCTATCACTCCCTTTAATACAACTTTATGACCTTCTCCCAGAAAGTAAGCATTTAGACTTGCTTTCCAATATGTTGTTGTACGTATTATGCAGTGAGCACGTCCAACCTTTTAATATAACTCATATCCTCATCTAGACCATTCTTCAATTTTGCAATACATTGTTCTTTGGGTGGCAACTCATCAATGGCCTTAGGGGGTGGAAGACGAGATTTATGGAAAACTTGGTATATGTTTTGATAGTTATCTTCACACTTTGTGATTGATCGAGCTGCATTTCATTCTGTATCCTCTTAGATGATTTCCGTCAACTATCTAGAAGAGCTATATCCAATTTTAATTCAACAACTGTTCTTTTGGGCAAGTGTGCAAGAGCTTCTTTGATCTTTCCTTTCCATACAATCATCTTCTTTACTGTATTCTAGGTTTCCACCATTTTTGTTCTTGCATTTGAATGTTTTGTAGATATCTACTTCAATGTATTCACCACCTATTTTAACTCATAAATATCCTCCGTCAATAATTCTTAGGAGTGAAACAATTGCTTCCGCAATTCATAAGCTTGCTCATAAAATGGCATCATGTTTGGTTTATGTGCTTGAGAAGATTTGAGTTTCTCTATCAAGGACTCTTTTTCTTTATTCAATTCATCCATCTGGGTTTGCAAAGAGCCCTTTTCAATTGTAAGAGATTCCACCTGTTGATCCACTTGAGTTTCTTTATCTTCTAGGTCATTGATTCGAGCTTGGAAATATTCCTTTTCTCCTTCCATTATTACTAGTTGCACATTGAAGGAGTCTTTCTCATCTTCAAGATTCTGATAATCTAGCAAAATATTTTCCCTCTATGCTTCTAGAGCATCTCGCTTTATTTTTATTCTGATTCATTCACTTCGGGCTTGTACCATTTTATCTTTCAACTTGATCATCTTAGCTTTGCTTCGCTCCAAATCCTTAGTTAATTGATCTATGTTGTCTGTGTTTGCTTATGCTACAACAACATTTACAGAATTTGTGAAATTTGAATCTTTGTTAGTATCGTCTACTAAATTACTTTCTTGAATAATCACAATATCTAGCTGAGTACCAACCTTCAATCTCTTCTCAATTCTTCTCAGAATAGTTTTCCTTTTTGGATCAAAGACAATCATCTCAAGTTTAGCTATTGAGTGTTGTTTAGAATTTGTGAATGGCATGAGTCCAAGCTCGGCCAATGGAAGGTGACCTCCAGTGAGTGGTGTTTATGGACTAGAATCATCACGATCATCCACGTCCATATCTTGTCGATCCTGGAATTCTTCTTGGTTTTTTTGTTCTTCCACAAATTTCTTGATCCTTTCCTCGTCTTCCTCTTTTTTATTGGCTTGACCTTGTAATCTCTTCTTTCCTTTCCTTTTCTTGTTCTTCTTTTCTTTTCACTTACTCTGCTTCCTTTTCTCTTTGTTTTCTTTCTTCCTCCTATTTAGTAAGTTTTTCTTTTTGTAGCTTCTTTGCTAATGCTTCTTCTTGCAATTTATTCTCATTTCCTTTTTCTAGAGTCTCCTCTTGAATCTTCTTTTCGTTTTCTCTTGCTAACACCTCTTCATTTTTTCTGCTTCCTTTAAGACTTCTTTTGTTTGACTTTATGTTTCGTCTATTTTTCTACAAAAAAAATTATTCAAGTCAACCATTCTTTTTTCCCTCCTATACAGTTCTTCATCTTTTAAAAAGTGATCAGAATATTCATATTTAATACTACATGTTGCACAATGCTTGGCTGCCTTCTGTAGGCTATCATTTCTGAGGAATATTTTCTCCCCAACGTGGTAAGCCTCTAACTCCTTCACAAAATTTTCATCCCCTTTGACTTTTGGAAATTTATATGCTCCCATGATGAAGGGATGTGGAGGATATGATGCCTTGTTATTGTCATTTAAAAAATGTTTGAATTGATTTACAAAAACTTGTCTCACTACTTCCTTTAGAACAACATAGTCTGTAACATACTTTGTCATCAAAGAAGGGCCTTTGGTGCCTCCATACATTCGGATATAGGTGCATTCTATTGTAAAGTAGTAGTCTCCATATTCATTGGTACCTCCAAAGCCGGATCTGACATACCGTTTGGCTCTTTGTCGAAAATTAATCAATACAGTGGTATTATGAACTCTTTGCAAATTGCATTGTAGAAAATTACATGTCTATGTGCCCACATGATTTGATATGCTGCATAGATGGGGATCTTTTCTGGAACCCAACAGAACCCTAGCTTATGGAATGGATTTATGATAAGGATATAATCAATTAGGTAAGAGGATATGTAGAATTCTGCTTTGTTTTGTTTCAATCACTCCTGAGCTACTGATATAGTCTTAGCCGTGTTCTCTGAAATGATGTCTTCCAAATTGAATCAGGGACCATATGTGGTGACGTGATACATTAGTGGAACCCAACTGAGCTTATACATGTTTGCAGTTTCCTTGCCATAGATTCACCATAAAAGCATTGCAACAATTATGAATGGATTTTTCATATTTTGTGTATCATGCTCCCTAATGGCTCTCTACCTCAACTGTCTACCTAGGAGAAGCATTTTCTTTGCATACTCCAAGTGGTCTATCTCTACACTGTTAATCCAATAATATATTAGGAGGACTTTGGGATCTGAAAATTTATAAGCTTTGCTTATGTGAGCAGGTTGAAATGAGGCAAACCCATTTCCATTGCCGCCCACAATAATCCTAAATTTAGCATCTACATGAGGCAAGATCCAACCTATTTCTTTTGAACACGAGAATAGTTTGGTCTAGTAGTTTCCTTGTGGAGTCCATATTTATTTATATTTTGATATATAACCATTTCCTCGATCAAGGCATTTGGCATGTTTGATATCTCATGCGACGATAAATTTCTCCCCACTTGTATTCAGGGCCTATTCTAATGATGACTCTTGTATCCTCGAACCAAATATCCATAATGGGCTCCTGGGCTATCTCAATGTTTGAATTGGATTCTACTACTTTTCTTTTGTTCTTAGAAGATCATCTATACATATCGGGATCCTGAAACACCAGGGCGTTATCAAGACTTGACATTGTTTATGTTTGCAATATAATAAAAATAATAAAAATGAGGTCTCTAATAAAACATTGAATAGCCCAGTTTATTTCTACTCAAAATTACCAAATAAGGTTATATACATTCCTACTTATTCAATCTATCAATATGGTTACAAAATACTCCTGAAGTGCATGTAGATTTCAAATAATTCTCTATTGTGAAAACAATTTTGAAACTAGTGGCTTTTATTTGTTAAAAAAAAGATAACCAAGTTGAGGATTGGGGACAGAAATGTGGAAGCAAATGTTTTCTCTGGTGATGGCTCAAGGGTTTTGGCACCAAATTTCTTCTTCAAATTTTTTGATTTTAACTTCTAATTTCAACGGTTTATGCCACCAATCATGCATGAAATTGATTTAAATGCACCCTAATTCTGAAGCCAAAAGCATGAGAAGACATTCTATATGCGAATGAAAACAAATATTTTGAAAAACCGAATTTAGCATTCATTGACCATGCTAATTGGAAAACCCAAAAAACGGTCAAAAACTTTGGGAAATCGTGAGTGTTATACGCAATTTTCAACTATTTATTCAACGAATAACTTAGGGTTCCAAAACTTCTTCTACTAATAAGACCGTGAAATATTTATGTCTAGGGCTTCATGAGGTAACATCCTAGCTCGAGATTTATTGAAGACGAGCACTCAACTTGGATGTACGTAGGTCAATTCACATGAAGTATAAAGGCACAAGGAAGGCCCAACGAGGATTCTAACTTATAAGAGCTCGATACTTTTCTCAATCAAGGGTTCATCCAAAATTACTCAACTAGTAAAACCCCACCTCCCTTCGAAATGAAAACAATGAGGTTAAAATTATAAATCTAGGGAAACGTTAAAACGGTTATAACCTAATCCCTAACCCCCAATCAAAAGAAAACAAGTTTATCAAGTAAGGTGATGGTACCTACCTGGCTAGGCTAAGAACATTCCTGAGTTGGAGTGTGACCTCGCAAAATTCGTTCTCCACGTGGTTGGAGTGAATTGCCTATACATCTTAATTATATTCTCTCGTTTGAGATTATCTGTTTGCTCTCTTATAACTAGATGAATCATATTGAGAGAGAACAAATAGATGATCACAAACGAGAGAATATACAGGTGTGGGCAATCTGTTCTTGCTGAAGCTTTCTTCCAAAAGAGCATACTGCTCCTCGGACAGTCTGGGTTTCTTCATGGTACTGCCCTCTTCTTCTACATCGCTCAGTACCCACAGTACCCACGAGCAAACATTCTCATTCTCAATGGTAGAAGAGAACAAACGGATAATCACAAACGAGAGAACGTTAAGTAGTTTGTAAATAAGATGAATAGACTTAAGGTTCGGGCATTCTGTTCTTGCTGAAGCTTTCTTGGACAGTCTGCGTTTCTTCTTGGTACCGCCCTCCTCTTCTACATCGTTGATTACCATTGAGCAAAGTCTGTCATTCTTCAACTCCTCCATTTGAAGTCATTTTAATGGCGTGGCCGCGTGAGAGACACTTTTTCTGTAAGTTTCAGTCTTTCTTTGAAATTTTGATGATGGTTGGTTTAAAACCGGGTTAGAAATTTAAGTATAAAAATTACAGGAATTATGGTTTTCATCCTAATTGCTGCTATATTTAGTGGTATTAAAATAAAAAGTCTTAAAATTCTATCAAATAAGAATTTTAAATATTTTTCCAATATAAATATTTTTAAATAAATCAAATTTTATATATAATTTCACATGTTTCATATTTTAGTTTTTTTTCTTCGCCTTTTTTTTTCGTAATGTGAACACTTGAAATAAACTAAATAAGAGCTAGTTTAGATGTAGAAAGTAATAATGATTTCTTTATTTATGACTTTCTTTTAGTCCTTTTTTCAAATAAAGATACATATTATATATATTTATTTAATATTTTTAATATTAAATAGTAAATCATATTTTTAATATTACGATGCTCTTCCTTATTTTCCCTTTGCCAATTTCACCTTCATTTATCAAGTTTACGAATTAGTAATTCATGATGCTTTAGGACCTCCTCAATGTGTCTTGCAAAGTGTATAATACCCATCCAAATATTTTAAACCTCGTAGAACACACAACAATTTAGGTCTTTATGTTCTTCCATGGTTGCTCCTCTCTTAATCGACCATATATAAACATTCACACATAAGAGTAGGAAATAATATAAGGTATCCTTACACATATAAGATACACACTAACTAAACATCAAGTTCTAATATTGGAGCATGAATCGTGCTCTCCAACATGAATTAAACCATCATGTCAGTGTATGTTTTATTATCTCATCTTCAATATTTATGATACAAAGTACTACTATGTATGTGCTTGAATTATTGCATCTTAATTTCATAGTTGAAGTGCTTATGCAGATGACCTCAATCTTAACTTTCCAATTGGCATGTATTGGTTGTCATGAAATATTTATTTTCTATACTATATTATGTGAGGTCTATAACTTAGGATGACCGCCTCCAAATTTTTCATAAATTCCCTTTTACAATTGTCATAATGGTTGAAAATGGTATTTTTCTTTTGGAGAACCTAGGAAAAAGAGATTCATTCAAAGATTTTTGTGAGAAACTAGGATTTTAAATTTTACTAAGCCAAATTATTATTGTTTGGATTAAAGTGAAAGAGCATATCAATTATGACAATCATCAAGAATCTCCAATCATTGTAATTCTCTTCATTCTCATATCCTTGTTAAGTCTTAGACCTTGATATCAAGTGTTGACGCAAAATTGAGACCATGTTCTCGTGTATGGGCCAACAAAGGGCACCAATTGTAGTCCGATGTGCTAGTATTTTCAATAACCAGAAGGAGAAGGTCTCACCCAAAGCATAGCCAAGACCTGTATGTGATGTAGAGTGTTGACTATAGGGATATAGTTGTGAGAGTTATTAAAATTCATATCACAATAACATTCACCATTCATCAATCTATTAATCATGATGCACAACTAGAGAGAAAAGACACATTCGATACATTAGAAAAAACTAGACTATATCATACATAGAAATTTGCGAGGGGGGCAAAAATACAACATTTTTATTATAAATAGATTCCACTACATTTAGATCATGGCTCCAAAACCTTACAATAATTGCAGAATTACCCGTCACAGCACCATACAAAACAGAGAATCAAATCTCAATTACCCAAAAATTAGATACATTATCTTATGTTGTAAATTTGTCTTTGTTTTGTGCTATGTTGTTATGCTTATTTTCTATCTTTCAATCTTCTCATCATGTCTTTTTTCATTTGCATCCTACTTCCTTATATACTTTTGGGACAGGTCCAAAACATTTGCTGTCATCAAATGATTTTTGCAACTCCCACTCCTTTACCCTACACTTCCTTCTATGGTTATGTCCACATCTATCACTTATGGCCCTTTCCAAAAACGAAGGAGCCAAAAAATCCCAACCACCAGTATTGACTTGCCCTGGAGTCAACTTGACTACATTCCTAATCCTTGCGCATCATCTACTATTACTCTTCAAACATAGCCAAATTTTGTACTAAACATTATTAGCATGCCACACTTGGTACTGAACAACATTAGTACTTACCTTCTTTGTGCAAAACACAGAAGAAAATTATCATACACTAGAATTATGTGCCATGCATGCAATAAGGGATATCTCTCTCCTAGTTCTGGCATTATAGAGGGAGAAGTGGACTATTGCATCTCCATCTTAAAAATATTCATCTTGGATCATGGCATTTGTATACGAATCATCATGCTCAAAAAATCAATTGTTACTCTTTCAACAACAGGCTAGAATCCTTGAGAATGTCTTCTAGTCAACCATGGAAACAAGGAGACTAAGAAACGAGGATGGATCATCTACACTAGTACCAACAATGCTAACTGGGGAAACCTGGTCTTCCACATTTTCATCTCGAAGAACACCCTCCTTGGTGTCATCATTGTCAAAAAAACAGTAATCACTTTTTCCATAAGGGCCTGAATTCCAATACTAGCTTGCAGTAGCAGCAACGGGCCTGAGCGAGTGAGATGTGACATGAATTGTAGGGCATATGGGATATAGAATGTCCAAGCTTGAGTTTCTTGTTTGCTTGTGTGGTAATTCTAAGAGATATTGCACATCTTTATTCATCAGAATGTTCTTCTACCATGATACTAGAATGGGAGTGATCGAAAAGGTGTCATTCATAAAAATGATAGGGAATTTCCTCATGGGATAACATGGTTCATATAGATATAGATGGAGAAGCAAAGCAGTTGGTGGGGTTATTTGCATGGCGAAAACAAGGTGGGAGACAAGGATGGAACTTATCGAAGAAAGATGACGGGGTATTAGCGAGATGTGCTCGTATATAAAGACATGGAATGATTGCATGGTGGTTTTTCATGGAGTGTTTATTGGATTGAGAAATGATGCATCATATATCTAGTGATAGTGGGGGAATCATGATGATCGTAGCTACACAAGTAATGACATATATACTATTTTTCTGGCTTTAACTATTTGGGATATAGAACATTAGAAGAAAGTGTGTGAGGGTTTGCCAATGATAATTGACTGAGCATTCCAATGACATGGATAGGACTATGAGGTGGCCAATAGTTATACAAAGATGGGGGGGAAAAGGATTGAAATCATGATATGTTGAATGGCATGAAACAACTAAATTTTCACACAAGAAGGTTTCGATTTAGTGGATTTGTGTGTTAATAGCTCTTAAATGCTAGAAAGAAAATTGTACTGCAGCAACATGGAACTGGTTATAGATGAGCTAGGACTGGTGGATCACCCTTGAACATAATGGTTTGAAATAACTAAGAACGAGTTGAATTGTGACTAAGAATGAACTGAATTGTGATGAATGACTTACACAGAAAAAATGGAAAAATTACGAGACTTAAAAACAACCTAACTCCTAACCAAGGATAATTTTAGGGGCGAAATTTATCCCATGGGATATTTTTCCATGTTTTTTTCCACAAAGATTCACCAATTTGCATTTTTTGAAGCCCTATTTCGCCCAATTTTGATGGGGTAAATTTTTTTCACTCTAAAAATCACAAAATTATTATATAAACTATAGAAAATCCTTAGAAATTGAAATAATTTTAGAAAAATATCACCAAATATTTTATAGTTGACATTTTAAGAATTGTTAAGATTCGCCAAGGTTTATACACTTTTAAATAAGTATGCGTACTTAAAATTATCCCTACAACTCCTAACTAACTCAGTCCTTGTAGTAGAAGTGATCTCTTGTAGAATGACTGAGCAAAAACATAAGGCTTCAGGTGTGCACCATTCATGCAACCTAGATGGAAAATACCATCAAGCTATGTGAGTTTGACAACTATGTAGTATTTGATTTATGCGACAATGATACATCCCATCCAATGCATTTGGATTTTGTTTGGTTGCTTCATAAACTTGGTATCATATAATAAGACTTGCTAACCTTTGTTGAATTTTTTTTCTTGATATGCCTATTAGTCCAATCCTTCTTCCTCTCTTTATCAACCATTGCGTGATAGTCTGCCAACAAGCAGGATTCTTCAATTTCCATCAGTTCTGTAAGATGTTTGACAACTGATTCTTCTTCTGTCATGTGTGTTGCGTGTGTGAGATAGAGACTTGAAACCACCATTTTTTCTAGAACAACTGCTTCTCTCCCATATACCAACAAGAATGAAGTTTGTTTATGCAATTTCCTTGTAGTGGTCAGGTAGGCCCATAATATAGCTAGTATATGATCGTCCCAATCATCTTGATTTCCACAACATAATTTTGTGAGCCCTATCTCTAGAATTTTACTGAAAGCTTCTATGGTGTTGTTTCTTGTGGGTGATAGTGACTTCTTTTATGGTGCTATATCAATAAATACATTGCCAATGATTCAATTGTGTTGTTCAAGAAGTTCTTACTCTGGTTGCGTGTGAGGCTTCAGAGATAACCAAACTGAGCAATGATGTTCTCATAGATAAATTGGTTTGTTGTTTCTACGGAGCAGCCATGGACATGTGCTACTTTAGCCCATCTAGTTAGGTAGCCTATTGCAGTAATGGAATAACATGCTTTAGAATGTTTTGCTAGCGGGGTAATATGTGCCATAAAATCAACCACCCATTTTTCAGACGGCTGCAATGCTTAGACTGATTGAAGTGGAAGTTCATCTCGCAAGATGGCTTACCAACTCATTGGAAAACATCATATTTATTGCTATATTCCTTAGCATCTTTGAACACCATTGACAACCACGAACCTGCTTGGAGTATTTTCCTTCCTATATCTTTTATGATAACATGTCCACCCGCAACATTGGTATGCCATTACCACAAAATGCTCCAATGCTCATTATCTAATACATAGCATCATAAAATATCGCCAGCTAACAACTTTTAGAGTTGTCCTGCAATCAGCTGGTATTGCACAACTTGAATAACTAAGTGACATTTATGTGTTGCAGAATAATCATCCGATTCCTTTTTGGTTGTGAGAAATACTTAGGTTATCTCTTCTGAATGATTTGGAATTACTTCTACTCTAATAATTGTTGATCAATAGGTCTATCCGATTCTTTGGATTCTATCCTCGATAGGTGATCAGGTCCATGGTTATGTCTCTTAGGATTGACTATTGCCTATGTTGTCTCCCTCTTTTCACCCTCAATTGTTTCCCATTTCTATGTCTATGAAGAATAGGATTAAAACCTGAACAGTAGAAGAAGTCAAGCACCAATGGTAAATGGTCACAATTGAATGTCGCATATTTTTAGGAAATTTATCGACCATCCAATATGGGGCAGAAGTAACAAAAGGAATAACAAGTGAATTATCCTCGCTGATGGCTTAGATTGAACCATGCAACTTTCTAGAACAAATATGTAATGTTGGAAGTTTTGAAATATGCATCGAAGATAAAAGGCATAGTTTGTAGGCCATAGCCCAGATGTAATAGTGCATCTTTCCAGGATAAATATGGACCATTGGAGGCATTAGAACTTGCATCAGGGATAAAATGGGGAGTCTTCCGTCGATGAATTAGATTAGATCATGCAACTCATTAGGGAAGATCCCAACTGTTGGTGGCATAAGAACATGCAGGGGGAGAGAAAAGAGGTATTCCCTACCAAGAACTCAAATTCAAGTGAGAATGTTTCTAGGATAAATCTACACCATTGGCGGCATAGAAAATTGAATTGGAGATTAAAAAGGTCCATCCCTTGTCAATAGATCATATCAAATCTTTTATCTTTTCAAAAGAGATCTTGACTATCATCCACTTTAATGTTAACGAATCAGATTTGATAATGCCATCTTCCAAAGTAAATATGAACCATTGATGTCATTCAAATGTGAGTCCTAGGTGAAAATAGGTTTCCTCCAACAATGATGAAATCAGGTTACTTCCTAAATGCGATATAAATCATTCATTGTCAAAAGGTTTGCATTGATCTTAAAAGAGGATCCCTACCATTGACGAACACAATTTGATCTAACCAATTCTTAAAAAGAATCTGGGCCACCAATGGCCCAAGAGAATATGGTGTGATGATTTTTTTTTGGTTCATGATCAGTTAGCAAGATGGATCATGATCGAGGAGGGATCCATGGTTCAAATTGGTTGTATTGTTTTAGCAATCAAAACAATGATCACTCATATGAAGTCATATCCACTCCAGGATATCATATGTCTCAATCTTGAACAATCTTTAAAATATACACTAGTTCATACTGTAACCATATACACCAATTAGGACATACTGTAACCATAAAAATGAATCATTACTTGTTTCAAAAGTATACTATAAAAAGTACAAAAGAAAAGTATACCAATATATAAATATATAATATACCCAAATAATTACCTTAATGAAGGTATACCAATCATGAGTTTTTACCCCACTATAGTGACCTTTCTTTGTTAAGATATTATTTATGTTTGAAGCAAATCTCGTGGGAAACCTAATTTTCCAAATGACCTCTTTAACATCATTTCTTTGTTTCTCTGTTAGTAACTAGGGAATGTTATTTCGATCGAATTCATCACTGTTTGAATGAATTGTACTTTGCAATGCATGATTGGCTTCCTGAATGTCACTACAAATTTTGGAAATATTTTCTTCGTCATGCCTGCATCTAAGATTCACCATAATTTTTCTTTTAAATTCTTCTTGATATGCATTGTATCAAACAAATGAACTATTTGCAGGTCCACATATTAGGGTAACCTACTAAATTGTATAGGATAACTTTTCATTCCTAGTGGAAGCCCACTAATGCCTTGCCCGCGATCTCCATGAAGGATAAAATAAATTACACCAATAATTTTCAATTATAGTAAACATAATACAATAACAATAAATATTACAAATAATAAAACATATATGATACATAGACAATTTGCATACCTTGATGGTTTCTATTATATTCCAGCTTCCATAGGTGCGGAGTCATTCTTCATGGTTTTAATCTAGTCTCTTCTTTCCCATTGAATTTATTTATTTATTTATTTATTTATTTTCTTTCAGTCGTCCGATACCTATGGTTCTTAGAGAAGAAGTGTCTATACTCATCAAACACCTTCTTTCCTAAACTTCTTGAAAGACAAGATTTCATCTTAGGACCACAAACTGGACATGCAAATTTACCCTTTGTTTGAAGACCTGCAATAGATAGATTTTACACACACACACACACATATATCAAGGGAACATATAAATTAAAACATGCACGATACATTTATAAAATTATATGCTATTAAAGTCTAGTGGATTGTTACATACCACAAAAATGTGTTAGCCCTGGGGCATCGTGAGTTGTCCATAAAATTATTCCACGGAATTGAAATTCCTTTGTCCCTATTGGCCTAGGCATGCCATACATAGTGATTCCAACCCATAATTAGAGAAACTCATTGATAATAGACTCAATATATGCATTCATATATTTAACTTGGTACTTAGCTATTTTTTTTAAAATACACGTAATTACCACCATTTGTACATAATATCAAATAAATAAGAATAAGAAATTATGTAACAAATAAGAGAAATGAAATATTAGGTTAAAAAAAAAATTGTAAACAAATACCTGGAACAATCATTACCAACATTATGTGCTTCCTCTTTATTGACATCCAAGGAGGAATGTTATTGTTGATAACAAAAATTGGCCACACTGAGTAAATAGAGTTGAACTCACCAAATGGATTAACACTATCAGCTATCAATGAAATCCTAACGTTATGAGGTTCTTCTTTGAAAACAAGCCATTTTCCCTTGATATTCCTAAATGCAGAACTATCTGTAGGCACTCGAAGAACATCATCTCCACTTCCATTATGTGCATGGTAATCCATAAGAGGTGCTATGCTTTCACACCTAAACAATCGCTCCAAATGTGGCATTATGGGAATGTGATGAAGTACCTTGCAAGGAACCTTTTTTGTTAGTTAATCAGTTCGATACCTCTGATATGACATTGTGGGCATTCTGTTTCTGAAGCATATTTTCCATAACATATCATATGATTAGTAGGAAATGCATGAATAACTTGATACTCCATTCCAATATCTTTCATAATGACATACAAATATATATATGTGAGAGGCAATACATTTGACTCTAGTAACATAAACTCACCTAACAATCTACAACATAAAAATTAATAATTAGTTAATGTAAAGAACATCAATTGTACTAAATATTGCAAAACATAAAAAAAGGTATAAACTTATCACAATGCGATGAAACATACCTTAGGATCCTTGTAATACAATTGTTTGACAATCCATTTAAACCTTTAATTTCTTCAACAATAAGGTAGAGGAGAGAAGATTTTATCTTGAGCCTTCATAAAGTGGTTGTTTTTCCTTGTTGAGTAGAGGTATATCATGAATATCATTAAATTTGTCATCACCTGTTTGAGAAAATGTGTCTTGGATCAATCTACTTGTCCTATCATCTTCAAGTATGTTATTATTATCATCTTCTTCCATAGGATCATTAACTTCATGATCTTTAGTATTTGCTCCATATTGTTCATCTTGTGTAACATTATATCTACTAGTACTTGGCGCATTTTCCAACATCGGACACCTAGGGGGCATTGTCTTTATAATTCAAAACAATTACGAAAAATAGTGCGTCAAATATGATCAATATAAAGACATATAATCAATAAATAAAACTTACCAAGGGATGGTAATAATTCCCCCCTTCGATGTGTCCATTTTTTCTACAATGTATTTTAGCTCTTTTTATCGAAATTATTTTGAGATTGAAGTCCTGCATTTAGAACGAGGGAAATAACATTTGCCATCACCCCTTTCCCTGAAATCTTCCCACAACCTATCAAGAATCATTTCCTTTTCCTCAACACCAATGTTATACTAAATTATTCCCTACCAAAATGGATTGATGACTATCTTATAGAATGAACTAGTGGAGTAAGAATTGAAAGATAAAATAAATCTTCATTATGCTTAAAAAAATATCCTTATAACCTTTCCGAACTATCGGACTTATAGAAAAATTGTTGAACTGACTATTAATTTTTTATATTTATAAATATGAAAACGTTCAGTATTCCGATGGATGTTAACTTAGTCAACGTTGACTTTTTCAACATCCAGTAGTCAAAAGTGACCATTAAAAAACTTAAACGGTTATCCATTTACTGTCGGTGTTTCGATGGGGTTCCATTGGACTACCAAGAATGAATGATAAAACATTGGAGTTTCAGAGGTTCATGAAAAAATGTCGGTACATTGACCTAAATCCGTGGGACAACTAATGGTTAAGCAATGTCTTCCAGTACACTAACGAATGCAAGATAAAATTAAAAAAAACCCAAAAAATTAGATTTTTCACAATAATTTTTTATGGTCTTTCCACTCCGTTGTATTGTTTTGCCAAATTTTGAGCCAAAATTTTATAGTGTTCCCATCGAATTCAACTCATTTTTCTCTGGGAATGAGTTTTAGAGTTTCAGCAGTACCTTGGGGATTGCAGTCGCCACCAACAATTTTTTTCGCTATTGGGTCGTGGGAATGCATCAATGTCTTCTACTCGATGGATTCTTCAGGAGTTGAATTTCAAGAGTGACTATTCACACCTGTTAGAATGTACTAGGTACCATGGGGCCCATTTTCATTATTGGTAGGTTCCCTTGTGTTTTTTAACGGTATACATTAATGCCCGATAATCAAACGGTACCCCCCATGTTCGACTTCAGCGCATTTATTCGCATGGTTAGGATTTGTACCATTTCAAGTGGTTTGGAATGAAGACCCTAGGCCAAAAGTAGCATTCTCATTTTTTTTATTTCCCAAGCTGTGGAAGACTAAGCCATACTTCCTTTGGCTCATGATGAGACATAGACCCACTTTGTTCAGTGTGGCTATGATTTCCAGTTTCTACATAGATCCACTTTTTTATTCCTATGGCTATGATCATTTGTTGGACATGGATCACCTTTGTCATCTTGTGGCCATGATCTACTTCTTTCTCATGGATCCACTTTTGTATTCTTGTGCCAATGATATATGCATCATCTATACATATGTATTGGATCACCATTGTATCTTCCTAGAGGTCATGTTCTATCATTTGAACATTGACATTTATCCTAGGGACAAGATTGTCTGACACCTTTCTCTATTTCAGGTGCTTCCTTGAGCCTACGATTCTTGAGTTATCCGGTTTCCTCGAATCCATAGCCCAAGCGCTCATTGTTTATAATGTATTTTGGCCATCATGTTCCCTTCTGGCCTCATACATTACCTGGGGCATATGTTATAACCAAAATTGGCACTTCTTCATCCATGACGACACTTGCATGTTGATGCTCTCATGACGACACTTCATGAAGCTACTTTTGTTCATAGGAAAGGACACTATGGATGGAAAATCCATATTTGGGTGCTCAGTAGTGTGTCCTTAACTTATTTAGTGATTATCCAACAATTAGGGAGCTTGTGACCATATTTAGAGACTAAAAGACCCCTTGAAAAGCCCCTGAAATGGCATTTTAAGCTTATTTTTCCCTACACGCGCATGTTGCACTTGGATGACATACATTTGGTGTGCACATTTCCCTTGTTTCACCTATGTGTGCCTTTAAAAATACCAAAAACATAAAAAACTTATTGAATTTGGGGTGGTTTTAGTGGTTTTGGAAACTTCCTCCTCAGTTACAACTTCTCCTCCTCGAATCTAACCATCTCCTTCCACTATAAACAAAAGGGAGATTGGCCATGAGAGGGACTCTTGGCCCAAACATTGTTATGCTAGAGAAATTATCACCCTATTTAGCTTTCCATTTATTCCTTAGTTGTTATCAAACCCTAATGCATGTGAGTTGTGGTTGGGATTCTTGGAGAAGAGAAGCAGGAGATCCTAAATCAAAGGTTTCATGAGGTGCTTGAATAGAAGGAAGGTAACTTTGTACTTGCTTCAATTATTAATGAAAGAATAGACATCTTTCCCTTTCCTAATAGCTATTTTTATGATTCTATCAGATTTGGTTAGTTTTTTATGTTCATTAGATTAGATTTTTATGCTCTATTTGAATTACAATCATTTATTTGTATCCAAATGTGTTTGAGGAAGGATTTTGAGTTGGTTTTGCAAGTTCTTTGACTTAAGACGAGGAGCAGAGCTTAAAGATTCAAGGAAAGCTAGGGTTATCTTACATAAATAAGGTACATACCCTCCTAACTTTCAAACTCTTTGTTTATTTTGCTACTTGTAGAACCCTATAGGTCTCTCATTGAACCACTAGTATGTTTGTGACTTCGACACTAGTCATCGAATAGTTTTCTCAGAACAATTTTCCTAAGCCAATTTATTATTGTTTGGATTTGAGTGAAATAGAATATAGATTATGACAATCATTGATTCTCCAATCATTGTAATTTTACTCATTCTCATCTCTTTGTTAAGTATTAGACCTTCATTCTTGTCAGAGGCTTTTTGCAACTCCCAGTCCTTTACCATCTGCTTCCTTCTATGGTCCTTTCCATGTCTGTGACTTATGGTACTTAAAAAAGAAGAAGGATTAAACAAACCCAAAACTCAAGTATTGACTCTCCATGGAGTCAAATCGGCTATGTCGGTAGTCCTTATGCACCATCTGCTATTAGCTCTTCAAACAAAGGAGCCAACTCTGGTACTAAACATCATTAGCATGCCACATCTGGTACTGGACAACATTAGTATTTATCTTCTTTGTGCAAAACAATGAAGAAAATTATCATACAATGCAATTGTATGCCATGCTTGCAAGAAGGGATATCTCTCTCCTAGTTCGGGTATCATAGAGGGAGAAACAAACTATTGCATCTTCATCTTCAAAATATTCATCTCAGATGGAATTTTTATAAGCATCATCATGCTCGGAAAATCAATTGTTACTCTTTCAACAAGAGGCTAGACTCCTTGAGAAGGTCTTCCAGTTAGCCATGGAAACAAGGAGACTAAGAAATGAGGACAGAGCATCTACACTACCACCCACAGAGCTGATTGGGGAAATTTGGTCTTCTGCATTTTCATCTCTAAGAACACCCTCCTCGGTGTCATCATTGTTGAAAAACCAATAATCATTTTTTCCACAAGGGCCCATATTCCAATACTGGCTCGCAGTAGCAGCAAGGGGCCTAAGAGAGTGAGATGTTGCATGAACTCTACTGAACATGGGAGATAGAATAGCCAAGTTTGAGTTTCATGTGTGCTTGCATGGTAATTCTGAGAGCTCTTACACATCTTTATTCATCAGAATGTTCTTCTATCATGAGACTAGAATGGGAGTGATTGAAAAGGTTCCATTAATAAAAATGATAGGGAATTTCGTAAAGGGATAACATGGTTCATTTAGAAAGAGATGGATAATCAAAGGGGTTGGTGGGGCTATCTACATAGTGACAACAAGGTGTGAGACGAGGATGGAACTTATTAGAGAAATATGATGGGCTATTAGGGAGATGTACTCTTATACAAAGACATGGACTAATTTCATGGTGGAGTTTCCTGGAGTGTTTATTGGATGGAGAAATGATGCATCAAATATCTAGCGATAGTGGGGGAATCATGATGAGGGTCGTTATACAAGTTGTTACATATATCCTATTTTGTGGGATTAAATATTTAGGATACAAAACATCAGAAGAAAGTGTGTGAGGGTTGGCCAATGATAATTGAATCAACATTGCAATCACATGGATAGGACTATGAGGTGGCCAATAGTGCTACCAAGTTGGGGTGGCAGAGGCTTGAAATCATAATATGCTGAATGGCATGAAACAATGGAAATTTCACACAAGAAGGCTTCGATTTAGTGAATTTGTGTGTTAATAGGTCTTAAATGCTAACAAGACAATTGTACTGCAACA
Source organism: Larix kaempferi (assembly GCA_027924585.1). Lineage (NCBI taxonomy): Eukaryota > Viridiplantae > Streptophyta > Pinopsida > Pinales > Pinaceae > Larix > Larix kaempferi. Next base: position 5,002,231 of record BSBM01000899.1, read on the forward strand.
ACGTGGCACTGGGTACATATGAGCTAGGACTAGTGGTTCACCCTCAAACACAATGATTTCAACTAGATGAGAACAAATTGAATTGTGATGAATGAATAACACAGAAAAAATGGAAAAATCACCATACTGAAAAAGAATCTAACTCCTAACAAACTCACTCGCGGTAGTAGGACTGGTCTCATGCAAAATTATTGAGCAGAAACATAAGGCCTGAAATGTGCACCATTCACCCAATCTAGATGGAAAATATAATCGAGGTGTGTGAGTTTAAAAACTATGTAGTCTTTGATTCATGCGACAATGAAAGGTCTCATCCAACACATTTAGATTTTTTCTTGATGCTTCATAAACTTGCTATCATATAGTAATACTTGCTAAACTTTGTTGAATTGTTTTTTCTTGATATGCCTGTCATGCCAAGACTTCTTCCGCTCTTTATCAATTGTTGTGTGATAGTCATCTAAGAAGCATGATTCTTCAAGTTCCATTAGTTCTGCAAGATGTTTGGAAACTAATTCTTCCTATATGATGTGTGTTACGTGTACGAGATGGAGACTTGAAACCAAAAAATTTAATGGAACAATTGCTTCTCTCCCATAAACCAACACGAGCAGAATTTGTTTATGCAATTACATTATAGTGGTCATGTAGGCCCATAATATAGCGAGTATACAATTGTCCCAATCATCCCGATTTGCACAACATACTTTTGTGAGCCCGATCACTAGAATTTTATTGAAAGCTTCTATGGTGTTGTTTGCTTGTGGGTGATAGGGACTTCTTATATATATATAAGCAACTGATCCCATTGATGACCAAAAAATTCCCAACCAAAGGACCCACCCTAAGCCACCGAAGAAACATAAATGGAAGAACCTTCCCTAAGCAATCAATGCTTATCACGCACTTAATGTTGCAAAATCATTCAAAGTAAAAGAAAGACAAAGATACATTTGCATTTGGACATTGCTGGCATGCGGTAATTGTTGGAAACACTTTGGGAGCAATTGTGATTTTGTATGCTAATTATATATTGAGATTGTTTGTTGTAGTTTCATTAATAATAAAATGATAAAAGTTATAATTGGGTAGTGAAAGAGTATTTTAGGGTTCATTTATTGCATGTTACATACTCAATGCCAACTTCATGTGCTCTTGAAAGTATTATCTATCACTTGTTATCATTTTTTAGAAAGCAATTGCTTGCTTGATTACACCTATTAGTTTAACGATTTATGTTTGATTTCTTACATCATTTTTAATAATAACTGCATAGGGATACAAGGGAAAAAATATCCTAAGATCAAAAGTACTTGGTCTCGCTTATTGTAAGTAGGAAGGTAGGACATCAATGTGGGGACCTAATCCACCCCATCTCTACATTTCCAACTTTGCGTAGTTCTTTTCCTATATAATCCTCATTTTTTATAGGTTTGATTGACATTTGTCTATTTCTTTCTATATTCCTATTTTATTTTCATTGATTGCTTGGTAATTCAGGTGTATCCACATAGCTCACATTTCAAATTTGGATTTAAAACAAAATAGCAAATGTATTAGATAGCATTTGGTAAACAAGTGAATGTCAAATTGACCTACACTTTTAGGCCACACATACATGGATACTTACCCCAACATCATTGCGATAATATACTTGGATGTCCCAACAAGGTATTGGAGAAAGCTAAACTTCAAAACAAATTCAAGGTGTAAGCAAATATATGTAATCTCCATTGATTTAATCACCCAAAATTGGCTACCATATTAACATAGTGTAGGGTACAATATCATGCCCGATGTTTACTTTATAATTAGTTCCAAAAAATAAAAAGGAGAAAATAGCCTTGGGATGGATCAAGAGGAAAAGCATCGATTCACCTATGTTATGTCATTCTAAATAGGCATATTGGGGTTTGCTTACATGTACTTGTTTACATTTGTAGATTAGAAACAGAGTTGCATATATCTCTCACACACACTTCACTTACACTTTTACCCTTTTATGCTTCGAGCCACAAATACTATCGATCGTGACTTATTGTAATGTGATATAATAGATAATACGGTATTATTCATCTTTTATCAAGACATAACCTCACCGATAGTATTACTCAATTTCCATAGAAGAAAATGTGACTCCAATAAGTCATTATCACTTTAGAATAAGCCTTACTTGGTAAATTAGAATGCCAGGTTAATATAAGTTGGCATGCAAATTGTCAAATGTAATTATGCATAATATTTGATTAACACTAAGTAAAGTAGATTCCTTGAAGAGTAGACCTCATATATTTTCCATATTACCCTTGAAAATCAATTTGCAGGAAAGGATATTGGAATTTGTAGTGCCCCATTCTACTTTTGACGTTTATCATTTGGATTATATGTTCTTTAGCCATATATTTGCTATCAATCCTAAAAATTGACTCCAGGTCCATAGTGTCTAGGATTAGTTCATAGCCTACTTATGCAAGTTTGTTCACAAATAGTCTTCGTGGTTATGATTTTTGAGTTTTGTTATATGTTTTCCATAAAACTAAATGAATCATTCTAATTTCCCCTGGAAGGGTGAGACCCTATGAATAGTCTCTCAATATTTTCTCATGATGTTTCTAGCCTCTATTTTTCATTTTCCACTAGCTTCCTTGTCTTTCTCTATGAGATGGTAGCCATGAAAGACTATCCTCTGTTCAATTTCAGTTTCTATGTTAATATAAACCTTTAACTTATTAAAAAAATAATTAACATAATTTCAAAAGTTTTAAGATTATATATTTATGAAACAATAATATTAAAGAATAAAAAATAATAATAAATTAAAAATTAATTTTAAATTGATTATTACTATTCCACTATAAACTACGTAATAATGTTAATATGTCACCTTATCCATAGGTAGTCATTCAATGACGAAACTGTAGCTATAAAAATATCTAATTTCTCATTACCAAACTTATGCCAATGGAAATCATATTCAATATTACATTTGAAAGTTCCTGGAGCATATCAGAATACAGAAATAACCTCCACAAGCATAACCGATATTTAGTAATTATTGGTTTATTACTTTTAGTTGTATTTTAAAAACACTAACCTATGGGTTTGATTTATTGACAGTTTGGAAACTTTTGGATGTGTCTCTATGATTGTAACCAGTCTTTCATAAGCTATCAATAATGTGTAGAAGTATACATGAAAATTACTAGTTAGTATATAAGTTATTAATATCCATTTTTTATGATTAAGTCCAACATAAAAAGAGTGTTATTTCAACCTCCAGTGATCAGAGGTATATAACTTTGGTGACCCTCATCATTCAATCTTCATCGTTTCCATTTGAACTCATCTGGCATGTATCATCTAATGTCCACTGTTTATGTTTGTTGTCCTTCCTGGAGTGGTCCCTCCACTTGCTACCAATGTCGATCTCTCCAAACTATTGTGGACGACCTGAACTTAATGCATGGAGAATATTAGGATTTTACCATATCCTTCCCTCCTCCTCAATATGAAATACATATATGCACCTTTGTTCAGTCCTTCCCTTGACAGACGGTATATGCTTACTCCCCATGATCATGTTCGCATAGATAGACTATCATGTATTCCATAACTAAAACCTGAGATTTTCGTTCTGTTGTAATTCATCCAAGAACACTAGAGAATACCGATGTTTAATACCAATAATAAAATCTCATGTTCAATATCAATAATAAACTCTCATGCATAAAAATTATTCTTTTCTAGCCACAACTATGACTATAAAAAAATCATTAAAAGTGGAAATTCGAAAAAGAGGAGTTCCATATAGAGTACCGGACTTCAAAATATGGTACGATGAACTGGAAAGGAATTTTGGATAAGTAAGTTTAGTATGCATGTATCATGATGTCTAACTCACTAAATTTTGAGCTTAATCAACTACTACATATAGGGGGTTTGAGACAATATTTAAGACATTTTTTTGTGTAAATTGTGAGAGAAAAAAATTATTGTGTATTGTCTTAAATATTTTCTTTAAGTCAGTGTCATAAATTATTGTCTCTATTTGAGACAAAAAAAATTGTATTGTCTTAAATTTTTATCTCTATTTAAGACACAAAAAAATTATTGTCTTTATTTTAGACAAAAAAAAATTTGTATTGTCTAAAATATTGTCTTTAAGGGAGTGTCTTAAATTATTGACTATATTGTATCTATAAATAATCATATTTGTTTCATGTTGAGACAAAAAAAAATCTTCATCATTTAAGCAAAATCAATTAAATATTATTCTCTTAAAATTAAATTACAATATACTATAATGTATCTATTTAAGATAGGGAATGGTGGAATTGAACCACCAACCTTCTGCGTTATATAATCTAGATGCTCTACCATCGAGTTAGCACCCTTTAATGACATTACAAAAACAAATAATACTTCACTGTTGTAAGTATTAGATCCATATTTTTCTATAATAAAAAGTCTAAATTAGATCCATATTTTAATACTTAGATCCAAACTCGGTGGAACATAAATGTTTGATCATATTTAAAAGCTAAGATTTCATTCATTTTCACTAAAATGCTACTTGAATTCCTATGAGGACAAACTGGTTACCTTTTGGAGTTGGTTAAAGTTTAGGAGCTGGCTATGACAATGGAACTGAAAGGTAACTTAACCAATAATTTATTGATAAGATGTTAAGTGAAACTGTAGTAGTAAAAACAATTAGAACAAGGTTGTTTTGAAATATAGTAGTATTGCTAGTATAGATTTATTTTATTTTTGAAATTATCAAAGATATTAGGACAGTAGGATTTCTCCCCATGCACGAAGGCCATTGTCCAAGATATTAATTTGGTTTAAACCTTGTGCTTTTAGAAAACCATCATAACCATCAAATGGAGTGCATGGGTATCAAACCTAGTTCTCTCTATAACCAAAAGTATACAGTCGCAAAATCATTCTCAATAGCAATATGAACAAGGATGTTAATTGAGTATGAAATTCAATGTAATGTGGACCAAATGTGTGCAATGTAATGGACTAGAGGGTGTCGCAAAGCCAATTGCAAATATAGGGATTTGTAGGATATATAAAAATCTGTGCAAGGTATAATACTGATCGAAGTATAATATAAACAATATATATGTCCCATAAATAAATCAATAAGATATAACACAAACTGAGCATACTAGGATAATCATACCCAGTAGGGAAGTAAAAATTAACCGGGGGTTGATAAAATTGTATAGGGTCGGTCCTTGCATCGTAGGCTCATAGAATCCTATAGTCTTCAAATAAATAAGCTTACACCCATTACCAAGTAACTAGGGATAATTTTAAGGACCCATACTTATTTAAAAGTGTATAAACCTTGGCGAATCTTACCAATTCTTAAAATGTCAACTATAAAATATTTGGCTATATTTTTCTAAAATTATTTCAATTTCTAAATATTTTATATAGTTTATATAATAATTTGGCAATTTTTAGAGTGAAAAAAGTTGACCCGAGTCAAAATTGGGCGAAATGGGGCTTCAAAAAATGCAAATTGGCTAATCATTTTTTGGAAAAAAACATGGAAAAATAGCCCATAGACTAAATTTCTCCCCTAAAATTATCCTTGCAGGTAGCTATATAGAACAATAGATATTGGTATGACCCTTAATGATAAAATCAAAATATACAAATTGATGATATAAGCAAATAAACAGTCATTATAGTGCTTTTGAAGCTACATAGTTCGGAGTGGCCGCCACAAAAAAAAATGAAATGTACAGGAATCCCATCAATGAAAATAAGTAAAAAACCCCTTGAGATTTTAAGGAATTTATTTAGTTGTAATAACAAAGGATTTCACAATCATAACTGAGATTCTAAAGATGAGATGGCTTAGTCATTTTTCTAATTACTAGATAGTCTAAGTTATTACACAACCAGTTAACTTTACCAAGGATTGGCATTCCTTATTATAGCTATGAATTATGCCATTTTGGGTGAGACCCAACTGCGACAACAGTTGGGAGGCCGAGGCCATACCATAGAAGTTTGGCATGAATAAATCATAATTGGTTGATTACATACATAGATTTGATTTTGATTTGGTTTGAATTTTAGTCATTTATGTGTTATGGAATCTACTTAACAAAAATTGTGTGTTGATCCTAATTATGCTAGATGAGTCTATATAAGTAAACACATGCTAATCATATTAGTATAATGCCAAGAAAACCCAGGCTAACTGAATTCATGAGGCAATATAAGCAAATATAGATCCATGCAAAAATGATCCTATACATATGTACTTACTACAAAATCAAAGCACCCGAGCAAGATAATGTTGATTATAGTTTCCCTTATAGCAGAACAAAAGTAGAGATAAATGCATTTATATGTATAAACATAATCATGGAATGTTTAAAGTATATCTTACAAACCAAATGTTAGTGGATGGACTGAGGATGTATATACTATTCTGTTGCGGTGAAGAGATGAAAATCTATGTGTAGAGATGTCGATGCTAAGATAATATCTATAAGAAGCATCCTTACCAAAAAAGATTTGGTTCTACCGAGTGGGAGGCTTTCAAAGCCAAAGTCCTGCTTCGAGCTTGCACCAAAATTAGTAGAAATACAACAAAACCTCCAACAAGTAGAAGATAACTAAATAAATAAAACCAAACATAAATCTCATTTACCAGATCCTTAAACTTAAATATTCGAATTTGTATGAAATAAATTTTTCTAGTTTCAAATCAAACAAATGATGGATGACTCATACAACCATAGCATTAGCTAAATCTGCAGCACAAAATGCAGTGGAGCTCCCAACAACCCCTTCAAATATACCACAGTTTTCAACAACCATTCCTTTAGAGGAGAGCTCAACCTTCCTTCTGGTAGGTGTATAGAGCCTTCTCATTCATGGTTGAAAAGTTTCATGCAAAATATCAAAGCATAAAATCAGATTTAGCTATAGAAAAAAAGCAACTTCAAAATTTAAAAAATAAAGCAAATTTCCAAAACTAAAAAAAATAAATCTAAAATAGATATTTAAAATTAGATGTTGATTTTGTGTTAAAAATCATCTTTAATATCATAATTTTAAACTAAATTTTTTAAATCTATTCAAATTAAATATTTACTCAAGACAACACGTTAATTTTGTCTTAAAAAGTTGTCCCAAACATCCTCAATTTGTAGTCGTGATCCTATTTTTATTGGAATACAAGGAATTACTTTGAAATTTATTTAGAATAGGTTAACTTTTTTGGACTATTCTAATGTAGCAAAGTTATAGGGTTTTGATCATTATAAGGGATTTATTTATGGTATGTTAAATTGTCTCATTTTCATTGTCTTTTTGTTTGATAAATAAAAAATCTTTGAATTTATTTAAATTTATAATCAATATTTAAATTTTAAATATAATATTTTTTTATTTAAATTGTGATTTTAAATTAATAAAAATTTGAAATTATAATTTTGAATTATTATAATTGTGACGGAGAAACTTGAAATTTATTCAAGCACTTATATGTTCATGTCTTTCCATTCCCTCGATATGCTAGCAAAAAGAACGATGAGTTTCCATGGCCATTGGGGGGAGAACGAGGGTTTGGTAGATGAACAATGCTTCTAGACGATGCTGGCTAGGTTTTGGGTGATATACAAATACTGTATGGTCATCTCAGCCAAACATAGACGTTCTTAAAGATAAGCGCTATCATGTTATACTTCTTGGGGAACTGCACTTGGTGTGTGTTGTTATTAGTTGGTTGTAGAGGCTTTGAGTTGGTTTTTGGTAGTGTATTTGGGACTTCACACCAAATCCAGCATACATTGGATGGGATACTTTTATATGGTGTCATTGTCCATGGGTATATGCTGGGCTTTGATATGATTTTTGTTAGACATTGCGTATCCGCAGGCGTGTGTTTTTGGGAATGATGGGTGCTGACTTGTAACCTCTAAGTCGTCAAGATTCTTCCGCGGGACTTTACAGTCATGGACTTGTTTACCTTTCCCCTTTTGGCACGACAAGTTGTGCATTGTGGTTTGTCAGCCTCTGCCCGTGGTTGTTGGTGGGTTCTTTGTGCTGGTGCCGGGACAGGAGGAGGTTTTCTGACAAACTTTGTTGCTACCATCGTTTGGTTTTTTTTAGTGGATGTCATTCTCAATGGTTCTTTGTTGGCCCCTTTGCACGAGATTGATGTTTGTAGCTGATGATGGTGGCGACATTTTTGACTAAAGCTAACATTTGTTGCTGTCAGACCCTGTGGTGGTTTCTCTGGGTTGTAAAAGTGAGGGTTTTTCCACATTTGGGGATTTGGTATCCGGTTTATTCCTAGTATTGGATTTGGGTGTTGTCTTGCACCCGATGGGGTATTTGGTTGGGGTTGAGGTTTTTATCAGGCCATTTCGCTCAAAATATTTCCTTTTTTGTTGTCGTCGGCTGGAGTTGTTACTACTTGTTAACCCACCCATGGGTCACTAGAGGGGTTCTTTTCCTTGCGGCCACGTTGGCATTTGCTGCGGAAGATGGGGGATCTTGCCAATATTGTTCAGACACTCCCTTCCCCATCATTAACGGACTACTGGATCGAATAGAATGGGTTAATGAAACCCGATGATTTCTACAAGGAGATGTTAAAAGGGAAGTGACCTTTGATGCCATATGTCGAATAAGTAGCCCGTGGTGTTGGCCACGTTCCACAGAAGGGGCAGTTGTCCATCTCCCGGGGAAAAAATCCCGCGAGGGTTTCTTAGCCTCCTTTGGACGTTGAAGGAGGGAAAATTTATTCCAAGGGATATAGCTGTGCTCATTCTTCCTCGTGTATAGCTAAAAGGAGGCTTGAGAAGTGGAGGATTCCGCTAGGAGAGCATTGGCTTATGATGGGTACAAATGTGGGGTTGGAGGAGCTCATTGAATATAACATGATCGCCCTGGTTGGCAGATTTTTATACATGGCTATGAACCAGAAGGATATTATTCGTTGGGATGCCAATACTTGGGGTCCTGTGTTAAAATATGTCCCAAAGATTTCCATCCTGGCCTGTGGGTGGTATGGCTTCGAGTTTTAGGAGGAAGACTATGTGTCCCATATCCTGGAGAAGCTTTGGTTGAAAGGGGCAGGTAGCCTCATGCTACAGCGGTGGCATACAGATTTCGATCTGGACCAGGATTTGATCATATTTATGCATTTATGGGTTCTGCTACCCAAATTTACCTTGGATATGTGGAATCAGGGGGCATTTGAGGTGGTCGGAAATAGCCTGGGTCAGTTCCTACACCTGGAATAGGATGTCCTGAATGGGGTGGATGTTGGTGGAAGTGGAAATCTCTTTGGGCCTTATTGATACCCTCCACATCGCTTGGTGCAATCAGAATTACTCCCAAATAATTGATTACTGGGGAATTCCTTTTCATTGTTCACACTGCAAGGAGATTGGACATATTTGGTGTCAGTGCAAGAATGTGGCTTGCCCTGCTCGAACTTTGGATGTGGATCCCTTGTGGTCTTCACAGGATCACAATGAGTTGGATCTTGATGAGGTGGGAATCCTGGATGGTTAATCCAACAGATTGACCCCTATGGGCGCTGCAGATCTGGATATCATGGGTAATATTGAACACTATGACACTTTGTTTTATCAATCGCTTAATGACTTGCAGAAATATTTTATTAGAGATTTGGATTTTTAAAAAAAACGGGAAATGAGCACTCGTCCTCACACATCTCACTTGAGTCCTCTCATGATGACCGCCTGGGTGATTTTACTATTTCACCATGTGATGCAAGAGCATCAGAATCTAGGCAGACCGGTCGAATTTAGTCAACATGAAGCAGGCCGACTAGAGGGAGTGTCGATGACCACTGGTGCGGGGAAGCAGATTGGATTGTCGAAGTCAATAAGTTGAGTAGGAGTGATAGGTCGCATATCGATGGAAGTAGCGAAGGTTGAGAGTTGACATGTTGGGATTGACAGATGAGAGGTTGAACAAGGATGTCAATGGTCGACATGCATCAAACCACGACTCCGACAGGTTTGGGCATGAGCCAAGCGAGGAGGAAGGGCCGGACTGGCGAAGCCTTGGGTTGTGAAAAGAAGCTAACATAGAGTATGGCTGACATGACCAATTACTGTAGCCTATCAGAAGCATGCGTAGAAGTCAAGGAGAGTACTTGGAAACAGTTCGGGTTGCTAAGGAAGTTAATAGTAGTTATTGAAGGTAGTTGGGATCGTGACAAATGTCAACACAGGAAGAGATTGTGTAGCATGGTTGGGGCGCTGATAGTTGCAGGTCTGCAGGATTTGAGAAGATCGATAGATAAAGGATGCGTGCCTCAGGGGTCAAAGTGATATTGGGAATAGCATCAACAGAGTAGAAGGCCAGGGAAATTGGATCAGTTGGATCATCTTGGCAGAGCAGAGATTGGGGAGAAGATAGGTATATTGGAGAGAACAGTCACACATCTTCCAAACGCAGAGAGATCGAGCCATAGTTTAGAATTCCGCAGTGAACCAGGAGAGGGTGACGGTTGACACATTGAGATAACACACAGTTACTTCTGTACTTTAACGGTAGAGGCCAACAGTTAGTTAGTTAATTTCATTCCTTGTAGTTTGCATTGTAACCATTTCAGAGAAGTAATATAAGCCATCTTCTGGCATCCTGTTTACATCTTCTCTATGTGGATGTGTGTGTTGTGTGTAATTGTTAAGCAAGAACCTTAGTCCATAAGGGGACTTGCGTTAGTCAGTATCAGATCTATAGCATCCTGAGATTTGGAGGATAGCCATATCAGAGCGGAAGAATACCGTGAGCAGGAAAGCGTCAAGTGTGTTTATAGCTCCAGCTGCGGTTGGGTAGAGTCATGCACAACTTGTTGAAGTACGGTTGTAATTGGACGGAGTGGGAGTTTCAACCGAGGTTGAAAATGGCTCATAGAGGCATTAATGTTCAAGGTGTTAGACAAAGAGTGTGTGGCGCAACAGTCATAGTTGATCATGAGATGTTCGACAAGCATGTCTGAACAATGATAAATTTGACAAATGAAGTTGCATCGATCAAGGAAATCCAAAGGTGTGGTTGTATTCCTGATGCGCTAGACCAGAACGACGAGGAGGTCAAAGAAGTGGAAGCACAGGAAGCAACGAGAGAAGAAGCTGAAGACAAACTGATCAAACTTCTGATGGATATGAGAGTTTGGAAAAAGATAGATGTACGTACCTACTCAAGAAGTCTTGATCGACTGGTTTAGAGAAATGGAGAAATACTTCGACATAGAGCAGATTGAGGATCCTAAGCGGGTTAAGACTGCATGTCTGAGGTTGAAGGGTCATGCCTCATTGTGGTGGGACAATGTGCAGGCTAACAGAGTCAAGAAGGGGAAGGAGAAAATCAAGTCTTGGGATAGGATGGTCACCAAGCATAAAGGAAAGTTCTTTCCAAATGACTATGTGATTTACTTGTTCCGAAAGTTGCTGAACTTTTGACAAAAAGAGATGACCGTGAAGGAGTACAGGAAATATTTCTACAGATTGTTGATAAGGTTGGGACAGACCGATGAAGGAGAAGAAGCTGTCACTAGATACATGAACGGCTTGAAATATGCCATTCAAGATGAATTGAGCATGTCAAGATTTAGAGTGGTTGGTGAAGCCTACTAGTTAGCTCTGAATGCAGAAGAGAAACTATTGAGAAAATACACAGTGACCAGAGGTAGGATGACTAGTCAGGGTGTAAAGATTGTTTCCGCGAAAGGCCAAGGTATTGGTTACAGGAAGGAATCTGTCAAAGAAAACTGACGGTCAGAAGGGACATCGACAAGGGAGAAAGGGCAATAAAACCAACGTAATGGTCGTGAGAACCGTGGTAGAGGTGCGTATGGTCGAAGTGGTCCGTCCGATAGAAAATGAGCTAATAGACCAGCCATAATCTATTACAAGTGTCGTGGAGTGGGACACAAGGCATATGAGTGCCCAGAGAACCTTTATGCTGTAGAGGAATCGAAACCTAGACGTCGAAGAGATGAGAATGTCGATGAGAGGGAAGAATTGGCATCCGACAGCAGTGAGGATGGTAAGAAGAAGAGTCGGGCCATGACATTGAGGAAGACATTAGTTTTGGACAACCAACGCGACAAGCAAGAGCCGACACAACAAAAGGCGATCTTTCGAACCAAAGTGTTAATCGACGAATGGAGTTGCAAGACCATAGTTTATGTTTGAAGCACTGAAAATCTTGTGTCAACAGAAGTGATCAACAAGGCACAGTTAAAGTGTCAGGAACATCCACACCCTTACAATATCTCATGGTTGCATAAAGGACATCATGTGAAGGTGACCAAATAGTGCCTGATTAACTTCAGAGTCGAAGGATTTGAAGATAGTGTACTATGTGATGTAATCCCAGTGGACGAGTGCCATATGTTGTTAGGAATACCATGGAAATATGATTGGAAGATGATCTACGATGGTCAAGCCAACACATTCGTAGTATGGAAAAATGGCATGCATAGGGTTCTTAAGTTGAAGTCGGAGGAGTGAGCCGATGGTAAGCACAACGAGAGCAACTTTTGGGAGAAGCGAGTATTGATGTTCTCAGTGAAAGAATTCCTTGTGGAGGAGGAAGAGCAGTCGGGATATTTTTCTATCATTATGAAAGGACCACGTATCGAGAGGTCGACAATGGAGAAGATTCCAGTCAAATTCGAAAAGATGCTTGACGAGTTTCGGAGCATAGTAGTTGATGAGACACCAACAGGATTTCCACCGACAAGACACATATCCCATCATATCGACTTGATTCAAGGGTTGAGTCTGCCAAACAAAGAATCGCATAGGATGAGTCCGACAGAATGTCAGGAACTCAATTGACAGGTCTAGGAGTTGTTGGACAGAGGGTTGATAAAAAAAAGTCTGAGTCTATGCACGGTACCAGTAGTATTACTGCCGAAGAAAGGTGGAGAATGGAAAATGTGTACAGACTCCAGAGCCATCAACAATATCATGATCAAGTACTGGTTTCCATTGCCAAGGATGGACAACTTGATGGATTTCTTAAGTGGAGTGAAGTACTTCACGAAGATAGACCTGAAGAGCGGTTATCACCTGATTCGGGTTAGAGAAGGAGATGAATAGAAGACAACATTCAAGACAAAGGAAGGGTTGTATGAGTGGTTAGTCATGCCATTCGGACCGACTAATTTACCGAGTACATTCATGCGATTGATGAATGGAGTATTGAAACCATTGTTGGGAAACTTTGTCATAGTCTACCTAGATGACATTCTGATTTTTAGTCAAGCCAAGACAAAACACTTGGAGCATATTCGACAAGTATTGCAGAAGTTGTAGGACGAGAAATTGATGGTGAACCTGCAAAAGTGTTTCTTCATGAAAGAAGAACTGGTGTACTTGAGATTCGTAATCTTGGGTAAAGTGTTGGTGATGGACCCAGAAAAGGTGAAGGCAATATTGGATTGGTCGGAATCGACAAGTACGAATGGAGTAAGGAGTTTCCATGGACTTGCCAATTTCTATATGATGTTCATTTGGGGATTCAGTCGGATTTGTGCACCTTTGGCGGAGTGCATGAAAAAGGGCGAGTTCAAGTGGACGGAAGCAACCCATCGAGATTTCGACAAGTTGAAGTAAAAGGTCACTGAGAGCCCAGTGTTAGCACTCCCAGACTTCAACAAAGTTTTCCAAGTTGATTGTGACACGAGTGGAATGGAAATTGGAGCAGTCTTGAGCCAGGAGGGTCGACCAATTGCATTCTTTAATGAGAAGTTGGATGATGCAAAGCGGAAATATTTGGTCTATGACCAGGAATTCTATGCTATTGTCTAGGCATTGAAGAAGTGAAGGAATTATTTGTTTCCCAAAGAGTTTGTGTTGTACATAGATCATCAAGAACTGAGGTATCTGAATACTCAATCGAAGTTGAATCAGCAGAACATGAAGTGGGTGAATTCCTACAAGGATATACATTGATGTTGTGACATAAGTAAGGAAAGTTGAACAAGGTTTCTGACACATTGAGTCAAAGAGTTGCATTGCTGAACACGACGAGAGTTCATGCAACATGAATAGAGTCGGTGAAGATAGAGTACGAGACCGACGAGGATTTTGTGAAAGCATGGGGAGCTTGTCGTGAACCTTGGAGTGTCTACAGGACTCCATACTTGGATTATTTCATCCAAGAGGGATACTTTTTCCAGGGACAACAATTGTGTATTCCCAGAGGATCAGTAAGGGAGAAAATAATCCGAGAATTGCATACTGGCAGATTAGCAAGTCATTTTGGCATCGACAAGACCAGGGCATTGGTCGAAGAGAAGTGTTATTAGCCAGGAATGACGACAGATGTCGGAAAGTGTGTTTGACAATGTAGAGTTTTCCAGTTGGAAAAAGGGAGAAGTTAGAATATGGGGTTGTATACACCATTAACTATACCGAATACCCCATGGGAGCACCTGAACGTGGATTTTGTGCTAGGATTTAGAAGACACAGCAAGGGAGCAACTCAATCTTTGTTGTAGTCGACAAATTTTCTAAAATGGCACACTTTATTCCGTATCAGAAGAAAAGTGACGCCGTAGGAATTGCTGTACTATTCTTTAAGGAAGTAGTCAGATTGCATGGGTTGTCGAAGAGGATCACATCAGACAGAGATACCAAGTTTTTGGGACATTTCTGGAGAACCCTATGGAAGAAACTGGACACAAGGTTGGAGTTTAGCTCGACATATCATCCGTAGACAAACGGACAAACCGAGGTGGTGAATAGAAGTTTGGGAAATATTCTAATGTGTTTAACGACCGACAGACCAAAGCAGTGGGAGAACATGTTGGCGCAAGCAGAGTTTGCATACAACAATTATATGAATCAGTCGATAGGTTTGAGACCATTCCAGATTTTTCAGGGAAGAATCCCACATGGAGTGGTGGATTTGGTAGAGCTACCGATAGAAACTAGGAAAAGTGCTGATGCAAAATCATTCGCAGAGCATATGAAAGAAATGCATGAAGATGTATGAAAGTGCATAGAAAAGAGTAATGGGGCATATAAGTTGAGAGCTGACAGGAAGAAGAGAGTACAATTGTTCAGTGAAGGAGACTTGGTCTATGCACATTTGCAGAAGGAGAGATTTCCGACAGGGACATATAATAAGCGGAACCTGAAGAAGATTGGACCATGTAAGATTCTGAAGAAAATTTGGGACAACACTTATGTGTTGGAGCTGTCGAATGACTTGAGCATTTCACCAATGTTCAATGAATCAAATCTGTACAAATTTGAAGAAGATTCAAGCAGTGGAAGCACAGAAGCATCAAAGATTGACTGGACAGAGCAGATTCCAAATCGATAGAAGAAAGAAATCACAGAAGTAATAGAGGAACGCGAAGTCTAGCGTACGCGCAGTTCATGAAAGAAGGAATACTTAGTGCGATGGAAGGATGATGAGTTGCAGGAGGCAACATGGATTTCCGAAGAGGAGTTCAAAATACTAAAGGAGCAGTCGAGTTTTTTTTCACCTGGGGAGTCTGATGTAGGAGCACCAGAGCCTAGGAAGACCAGTCGAAGTTACCCGACATGAAGAATGCTGACCAGAGGGAGTGCTGATGACCACTAGTGCGAGGAAGCAGATTGGCTTATCGAATTCAATAAGTCAAGCAGGAGTGTTAGGTCACATATAGATGGAAGGAGCTAAGGTCGAGAGTCGACATGTTGCGGTTGATGGATGACAGATTGAGGAGGGAAGTCGATGGTTGACATGAGTCGAACCATGACTCCGACAAGTTTGGGCATGAGCCAAGCGAGGAGGAAGGGGCAGTCTAGCTACGAGGCCTTGGGCTGTGAAAAGAAGCAGACATATAGTATGGCCGACAGGACAAATTACTGTAGCCTGTGAGAAGGACACGTAGAATTCAAGGAGAGTACTTCAAAACAATTCAGGGTTGCTAAGGAAGCTAATAGCAGTTATTGAAGTTAGTTGGGATGGTGACAGATGTCAACACAAACAGATATTGTGCAGCATGGTTGGGGCACTGACAGTTGCAGGTCTGCAGGATCTAAGAAGATCATCAAACAAAGGATGCATGTATCGGGGGTCGGAGTGTTATCGGGAACAACAACAGTAGAGTAGAAGGCTAGGGAGCTTGGATCAGTTGGATCATCTTGGCAGAGCAGATTTCAGGGAGAATATAGGTAGATTGCAGAGAATAGTCACACATCTTCCAAACGCAGAGAGATCGAGCCATAGATCAGAGGCAGTGAACTAGGAGGGGTGATGATCACCACACTGAGATAGCACACAGTTACTTTTGTACTGTAATGGATGAGGTGGACAGTTAGTTAGTTAATTTTGTTCCTTGAAGTTTGCATTGTAATCATTTCAGAGAAGTAATATAAGGCAACTTCTAGCGTCCTATTTACATCTTATCTACGTGAACGTGTGTGTTGTGTGTAATTGTTAAGTAAGAACCTTAGTCCATAAGGCGACTTGCGTCACCATGCCACCATGCTGAATATGTCTATCCCCCCTCCTAGAATGATTCTGACTCTCTGTTAACCATCCCTTCTTCTTCAGACACTATCCTCGTCTCTTCAGACCTCTCTCCACAACTTGTGCAGGGGTCTTCCCCTCCCTTGTAAGCCCCTCCACCCATTAGCGATGCCATCAGATCTGTACTTAGTGGTGCCTGAGACTCAAGGGCCTTCGAAATGATAACCCTCAACTAATTTTGATCCCTTCATACTATGATATGGCCAAAAAGGAGCCGCTATCTAATACCCCATTTTGACCCTTAGGATATATTAGCTTTTAATGCAAATATTGTATACATGAGATGTATGTGTTCCTAGCATGGAGCTCAAGGCCAAGGCTCTGCTAGTGGAAGCTTGAATTTTATTTAAATTGCAAGTATTAGATGTATGTTACCCATGTGCTATTTATCCATGGAACCTTGTAAAAATGATGTAAATAAACATCATGCAATAAATACCAAAGCTAGCTATGGAGGCAACGAATGAGAAGGGGCCATGTGTATCCACCAGGGAGTGGTGAGGGGGCTGTGGGATTGAACCATAGGATTCCATATGTCACCTTGAGAACCCATTTGACTTACCTTGCTGACATTTATTTCTGTTGTAAGGAAGTGGTTGAGGAATTCAGTCCATGGCTTCAATGGAGCATGGGCAGCCCAGAAATTCGTATGGAAGAGTATGGGCTCTGTTTTCTTATACCAAAATTCACTCTACCTCATGGGATTTTATTCTTCCTCATCCCCATTCCATTGTAGAAGTTACCAGCATCATTTTCCATCCAAAAACGAATTCCAAGCAGGGAGAAAAACCAGAAATCGCAACTGTGAAAGAACCCACGTTTTGAAGAGCCATAAACACCTAGAATTGGTATTTGATGGTGAAATCCAATGGGGGATCCATAGGTATGAACCTTGGGGCGAATTTGGGAGCATTAGCTACCCTGAAATCCATTGGAAAACCCAGTTTTGATAGCCCAGAAAACCAGTGATGGGATTGAGTTATTTGTTGACAGAATGGTGAGAAATCCAAGTGTGGATGTTTGAACAGAGGATTGGATTGCTTGAATTTATCTTGAGATGTCTGTAGCTTTTTGGTTGAGCTCACTGGCTTAACATCCTCCTCATTTGTCTTCTGTATGCTTGATAAACCCAACTGTGTGATGGCTTAGCATAGCTGTTGAGTGAAACCATGGTTGTGAGTGAGCCCATCTAGTTCCTCCTTAGTGGATACACAACCCAACTCGGGGGTGATCTCTCAGCTGAAAGAATATAGGATGAACATAGATCTATGGTTGGGTGGAACGTTGCTCTCACATAGCCAGTCATTTGGACAGCTTCATCTCCCATATAAGTGTTCTCTGTGATTTAAATTATATGCATTATGTTTCTTGCAATGTGTTAATTCATAATGATAATTGTTCATGTTAATGAAATTGATATGAAGTCTGTGCATAGCATGAGAATGGGATGGATTCTCTGCCTGTTGATTTATCATTTGCTTGAGATAAATATGCTGATACATTTCAGTTTTTGTGTGCAATTGTGTTTATTTCCGCTGTGTATATATTGATTATGTATTTGCACACATAAAATTTTAATTGTTATGAATTTCTTAGTAATGAACGGGGCTGAGATTGCCAATAAGCCCGGTATGAAATTAGCAGTAAGCCCGGTAGATTGGTCATGTTTCCTCCCTTGAAACGGGTTGATGGAAGGGGACGTGACATGCTACCTACTTTTTATAAGAAACGTAAGGTAGTCCGAGAATCAATTGCTGTGACTCCGGTCTCCCAGGTGGGCCATAATGTGGACCCAAACAAAACTTTAAAGGGGGTTCATTTTGGTGGCCTCAAAATCGAATACTCTCCACTAAAAACCTGTAGTGTGAGGAAGGCCAAGGGCGGTACAAACAAGGATTGCTCAGTGGAGGATCCTGCCAGGGATGAGGAAAATGATATCCCCTCTCCAAACTCCATGGCACTTAGAGGCATTAAAGCCCTTGCTCGGGGTTGTAAATGATTTGTTTTTCCCTGAATATTCAGGGAGTGGGGGGCCTTCCCAAGTTACCAGCCCTCAAGCGAGCGTTACATATTATCAATTCTGTTTTTTTCTTTTCTTCAGGAAACCATGGTATGCGAGGCAAAGGCTAGATCCTTCTTCGTCAAAATTAAGCCAAACTGGAGGATATGTGCTATTGGTACGAATGGTTTGTCCAGTGGTCTTTTGGCCGCTTGGAACCCACATGTCTTAGAGCTCAATTCTTACTTTGTATCTGTGTGGATTCTTTTGTATGGAAAATTGTGGAGTTCTGAAGGTGGTATTAATTTATTGAACTGTTGTGGCCCATACAGAGATAGGGAACATTTTTGGGAAAATGGGTGCTCAAATAATCTTTTTGAATTAGAGAACTTGATCCTGGCAGGGGATCTCAATTTCACCTAGGGGGCTTCAGACGTCTGGGGACATCATGCCAAACTTGATCCTTTGGGGGATTTCTTCAGGGACCTCTTTGATACAAAACAACTAGTGGATGTTGAACCTTTTCCATTAACTCCTACGTGGTCAAATGGAAGAAATAATGAATCCCTCATCTCAAAACGTTTGGATTGGTTCCTTATATCTGAGAACTTATTGGGTAAGTTTTTCAAATTCAGATCGTGGGTGTTACAGGCTCGTATTAGCGATCACCTACCTATTATTCTCCAAGTTGATACTGATGTGTCTCACGATAGCTATCCATTTAAATTTAACTCTTCTTTGTTATCAGATCAATCGTTTAGATAGGTTGTGGTTGCTTATTGGGGGAATTTGGATGTTTCAGGTGAGCTGTCGACGATGGATAAATTGGTTGCAAATATGAGAAGTCTAAAATGATTCATGATGAAGTGGATAAAACAAAAAAGAAAGGAAATGGCCTTGGATCTTGAAAGGATTGAACAAGACTTGAGTGACTTACTAGATCGGTTGTTAAAGAACAAGCTTAGTGGAAGTGAACATGTTTCCTTATTGGAACTCGAAGGGAAGAAGTTAAAACATATTAAGTTCCAAGAGGAATATTGGCGACTAAAGAGTCCAGCGGTATGGATTAAAGCAGGGAACCTTAATACTAAAAATTTTCATAAATGTATGGATGCTCGCAGAATTAAGAACACTATATGGGATTTAAATGATAGGTCTGGTCAGCGGATTTCTAGGCTGGTTGAACTTCAAGATGAGGCTAGGAATTTTTTTCAAGAAATATATCAGGATCTGAAATCTGCCTCTATGATTGAGGAATTCAAGGTGATTAGAGAATATCTGAGATTATTCTTTGATGAGGAGGGGGAGGCGATCTTCATTGAGATATATCTACAGGATATTGAAAATGTTTTAAATGATTTTTCTAAGGATAAGAGCCTGGGTCTAGATGGGTGAATCGTTGAGTTGTTCATTGACTTTTTTGACATCATGGGGTCGGATATCTGGAAAGCGGTGGAAGAGTTTCATATCAATGGAGTTGTTACGGGTGCTATAGACTCAACCTTCTTACCACTCATTCCAAAAAAGTCACACCCTGAGGACTTTGAGGATTTTAGGCCGATCTTGCTATGTAATTTAATATACAAAGTTATTTCCAAAATCATAGCTATTAGAATCAAGTCGGTATTATCAAAGTATATATCAATGGAACAGTTTGGTTTTCTGGAGGACCGTCAAATTTTGGATGTTGTGGGGGTGACTCAGGAGGTCTTTCACAGTGTAAAGACAAAGCATATAAGTTCTCTTTGTCTTAATCTGGATCTGGTCAATGCTTATGATCGTGTGAATTGGACCTTCAACTTATATTGGTTCAAATTGGCTTTCCTTGGGCCATAGTATAGTCGATTATGGCCTGAATTTATTCTGTGAACTTTGTGGTGATCATTAATGGATTCCCATTGTATTTTTTTTAAAGTTCAAGAGGGATACGATAGGTTTTCCCTCTTTCTCCTTTACTATTTCTGAGATTATTGAGGGGCTTAGTAGACTTATTCATTGGGAAAAAAAGGAAGGAAAAATTCATGGCATCAATATTATTGAGCGGGTTTCTGTGACCCATACTTTATTTGTAGATGATGTCATGTTGTTCGGTCTTGGTTCTACCTCTGAATAGAAATTTTATAAAAATATATTGGACCTTTTCTCTTAGGCCTTTGGGATGCTGATCAGTGTTGGTAAATCTTGGTTTCTGGAAAATAATGTGGACATTGCCATCAAAAGGCAGGTATGTTAGTTTTTCCGATACAATTTGGAGGAATTGTCTGTGGGTACTACTTTCTTTGGTTTCTTTATGAATCCAACTAAATATCTTATTTGTGACTAGATGTGGCTTCTTAAGTGTTTTGATAAACGTATTAACCATTGGTGCTAGCGTTGGATCACTCTGGGTGGTAAACTTACCTTAGCAAAATATGTTCTCCAAAATGTGGAGGTCTATTGGCTATCACTTACTAAAATTCCCAAGTCAATTATGAAAGGTATCTGTAAACATATCTTCTCATTTATCTCGGCAGGTGGTGGGGAAAAACACAAGTTCCATCTGGTCAATTAGCATTTACTGGCTCGTCCTTGGCACATGGGTGGATGGGCTTTAAAAAATATGGATAAATTTGATTTGGCTTTAAAATCTAAGAGTATGTGGAGAGCTCTCTTCACAAATTCGGCATGGAGCACTCTTATAAAAGTAAAATATTTGAAGTCCCTTTTGGTGGCCAATTGGCTTAGAAGTGGTCCTCCTAGCACAAAAGGTGCTTCAAATATTTGGTGCGGATTGTTGAGATCTTTCTCAATACTTGCTGACTGGTTGCTTGGATGCCGGGGAATGGTCGTGATATTCGACTTGGTATGGATCCCATTCTGGGTGGTCCACTAGAATACCATCTATCATTGGATCTTCACCGATTTTTTAGATCCAAGGGTTATTTTTCACTTTGTCATGCTATGACACGATCTAACTCCGCAGTTTTGGGTCATCCTTTCTAAATCTCGGCTCATCATCTTGGACTATTGGGTGGTATGGCATTGGAATGGGACTGTTATATTAAGGGGCTAAGCAGTTTAAACATTACCTTTCAGGAAATGTTGGATAAGCTGGCCTGGTCATGGAATTTATCCAGTGGGGTTGCTACCAAAAAATTTGCATATGATTCTTTGGTAACATTTGGGAACCTGCAGCTGACATGGTGGTTCACAAAAATTTGGCAATTTCAAATACCGCCCAGATGAAAATGTTTCAACTAGATGGTTTTAAATAACAGTATCCTTATTTGGGATGACCTTTTCAGGAGGGGTTTTTTTGGCCCTAGTCGCTGCCAGTTATGTTTCTCTCAGGAGGAGAGATTTGAACACCTCTTTATCAGTTTTCTGTTGGTCAAGAGTATTTGGTCAGTGATATGAAATATCAGTGGTCGGTAGCTCCATTGGTGTACCCATCATCTGGAGAAGGGTTTATACCTTTGGGGACATCTTTACAAGGAATGGAAATCCTTCCCATGTTTTGTCTTTTGGGAGGTTTGGCGTGCTTGGAACTCTGGTATTTTTGAAAGGGTGATGGCCAATGCGAAAATTCTAGGTGGTAGGGATCTTGCCGCCTTTTTGGATTTCAATGTTGTGGGTCACTCCAAGATGGGGCCTCATTATGGCATGCTTGGACAAGAAGCCACTTTACATATTCCATACCCTTGCTATTTTTTCAATGGGGCCTCACAGCATGGCAATGCGATCAGTGGGGTTGGTGCTGTTCTTTTCCTCGGTTATAATAGATTGTTTAAGTTGTGGATGAATTTGAGGGTGGGCACAAAATCTCGAATTGAACTCTTGGCCTTATGGATGCTCCTCCATTTTTCCTACTCAAAGGAGGTTCCCCATCTACAGGTTTGGGGTGACTCAAAGGTTACTATTGCATGGGAAAATGGATCTGGTTCTTTAAATATGTTGTTTCTCACTCACTGGTTGCTTGAAACATGATCACTGATTGAGTGGTTTGATCATATCTCCTTTCATCATGTGCCCCGCACCTCTAATCAGCTGGAAGATGAACTCTCCAAGTGAGCTCTCACTTCTCCCCTGGGCATCATCTTTTGGGAGGAATGGGTTGAAGAACTCTTGGTTGATGAGGGATCTTTGGATCAATTTATGCTTTAAGTTTTGGCTTTTATTGTCTATGATGTTTTCTTTCTCGGCCTATATACTTTGCAGGTTCCTAGATATATTGGGTGGCCAACTCCTAGTTAGTTTCTCGTCAGATTCACTGGTCCATCGGATCCTGGTCATATTTTGTTCTTCATAGGTTCTTCTTGCTGAGCATCATTTTTGTGGTATATGGGTGAATTACCTTTCCTTGACATATATTGGGGTTTTGGGCTTGCAGAGCTCCATTCATGTTTTTATGGGTGCTATTATCTTCTCGACCTATATTGTGGTCCTGATCCGTTTGGAATGGGCTATGTTTATTCCCTCATATGTTTTGTTGGTTATCATTGTATTGTTTCCTATGGGATTTTGTGGGCTCTATTGGGTGCTTTTATAATTTGGTCCATTTTTGGGGGCCTTGGTTTACTTTGTTCTGGATCCTTGCTAGAAGGCTGGTTGTAGCCTTGAATTGTATGCAGTTGATACTATTTTCCTTCTATTAATAGTATGTTATTTTTCTTGTTGTGAAAAAAAAAATGAAAAAAAAAATGCTAGCAAAAGGAACAGTTGGAAAATATAAGGAATCTTGTCTAGTGTTTACACTTTTCATTAGCTTTATTTCTTTGAAAATGACAACAAAGGTAGGATATTTGTTTAAAGCAAATATTTTTTTCTTTCTTGCGAAGAAAATATAACTATGTTACGTTTACTTGATTTGTCTAATATGACCCAAGGTATTGTAAAATGACCCAAAAATCTGTTCACATGATTTGCACTATCTTTTATTTATTGTCAATTAGATAACAATAATAGTAATCCATGACATAAATGGACCAAGGATGATTTGGGTATTGAGGAGGCCTTTCAGCTTGTATAATATTATTCCATAGTAAAAATATGGTTATAGTTTTGTGTATAGATGCTCTCTCTCTAAAGGTTGACAATGGATATCTTATGAGCTTTTCTCATCCTCGTTATACATTATCAACTTGTTTGTTTTGCTTCTATAGGAGGGGGAAGAAAATAGGGTTGATTGAACTCTAGGTCTTCATCTTTTGTGTCTTAATTTGTGTCTTTTGTGTCATTAAATTGCCATGTGTTGGTCACAATTCAGTGAAGTATAGATCTATAATTTTAGAGAAGTGCATTGTTGAATTTACAATTTTGTTCATCTAGGTTGCTACATAGACCTATAAAAACTGTAAGTTGAATTTATCAATTGTTAAAATCATGCAACACTCAACATTAAAATGTGAGTCACTTTTCGTTCACAATATTTTTAAGTTACACTTCTAATTCACAATATTTACACTAGTAGTAGTTTAGCAACTTCTCCTTTGAAAAAACACCTGCTATAATGTATGGTTCTTCTATCATTTAACTTTATTGTGAGAAACTAAATAGTTTAACAAAGAAGGATAAACTTATTTTATGATAATGATGCAACCCCATCTCTAAAATGTGAACCACTTTAAAACAAGTTCCCTTGAAGAGCTTGTCTCAATAAGTTATTCTTGTTAGGATATTTCAATACTCCATCCTTGTCCTACCTAGCATTATTTATTTTTCCTAGTTTCTGATGATTTCATTTCCCCCCTAGTGGTGTGTAGATGTCATCCATGATCCATATACCACCTTCTGATCCCTGCATGCATCATTTTAGGACCACTTCGGTCAATTCCCTATTTTATAGGAACCTACTAAGTCTTCCACTCTAGTCCACTTAAGTTATCTGACTCTTATGGGGGGTTAGAGCTCCGGATGCCACTGATGGTGGCCTCATGCACCCTTTTTTGATTGGAATGCATGAAAGACTCACTATTGTGCCCTCCTTAGTTAGTTAACTGATTGTGACTTCAGTTAGGTGAGTATAGGTTTAGTTCAGTTGAATTTGAGTCTTCCAGAGTACTCCAGTGGTGATAATACCTATGCTATACGAACTGAGGTTCAAATTATCCTGCATGGTTTGAATTCTCTCCATTGTATTATAATTGTTCATTATACTGATAATTTAGTAGTGTGACATTATTCTGCTCCTATCTGATTTCTGCTGCATATTATTCTTTTGCTCTTTTTTACTGTAGTTTTCACTCTTATTCTAATTTTATGCTGATTCTTTGTTTGTGAGGTATTATTAGCTCTTTAGATCTTTTGTGACATAGAATTTCACATGGTATCAGAGCCATGTAGCGAATAGGTTGAGAAACTGCTTTCGGTAGTGCACCAGAAGCCTCTGGATTTCCATAGTAAATCTTGGTGCCATTGCATTGAATTCATTGGAAAATCCAATAAGGTATAGCTAGGTGTGAAGGATCTGGATAAAATTTCCTACTGTCCTAAAGCAGTGCTCATTAGTATTCTACCTCCATTATTGAGATTTTTTTGTAGGTTATTCGAATTTTTTGAGTGCAGCAGTTTTCTGCAGTTGTAGCAGTTTTCTACAGTTGCAGCAGTAGCAATAGCATATGTTTTCCATTGTTTTTGCAAGTATTTGACAAAAAATTCCATGTATCTGAAAGGAATTCCCCCTCTCTCTCCATTCAACTATGATGAATGGAAGCCAAAGATGATAGCATATCTGAAGGGACAAGGTCTTTTTGATATGTGTATTGGTGATCTGAGAGATTTTGCTTCCTATGAAGAAGAGAATGATTGGCTAAATGAATGTGACATAATATCCAAGTGATCTATGGGCCCAACTGGAAAAAACATTTGGAAAGAAAAATGAAGGGATTGGTGCAAATTATTTCGAGAACAAGCTCAGTAATATCTACTTAAGTGTTCTCTCTAATTATATCTCAGCCTCAATCATATCTCATGATGCATTTTTTCAAGATGAAGAAAAAGTTCCAGATTCAACACTTATGTTCACAATGTCTTCTATTTCGAATTCTGAGTAAGATAAGCCAATTCATAATCTAGAATCTGAAGAGGTTCTTAAATCCTCTCTTTCACATGATTCCACTGGTGTGCAGAATGATGATCTATTGAATGTTTTGGAGGTTAAATCATACTTTGGAGGTGATGCATTCGCCCTCCTTGATCACATGCCTGCTATGTACTTCTATTCGATCATTGGCAGATGTTCTCAAAGTTTCATTGAAGATGGAGGACATTACCATTCGCTTTGGTTCAAGTCTCAGGCATATTTTGGTTTTGATCCCACCGCTGTTGGTTCAAACGAGATCACAAGAAACCAACTATCAATTTCTGGAGCTGATTTGAAGTCCAAGCCACCACCATCATGTCATAGTTCATTCGGTTATGATCTCACCTATGCTGGTTCAAAGGAGATATCCAATAACTATCTACACATTCATGGAGTTGATCCTACCTCAACTGGTTTGAATCACAGGTTCCAAGATGATATTCATATATTTGGATTTGCTCTCATGACCATGTTCAGTTTGGAGAGCAAGTTCAGAAAGCCTCCATATTCGCTTGCATCCATTGAAGGAGAATACAAGCACATGTTTTTGGAGCATGATCCACTTCTTCCCAATAGGAAAATACCTCTAGACATATGATCAAGAATCACACCTACTTGAGTATGGAGCAATTAATCTTTCGGTGTGTTTCAGTCCAATTCGAGGGGGGGTTTTCCCATGAGTTTTTCCCCATTTCCTTGGTTCATGGACTATTATTTATTTTTTATCATTTATTTGATTGTATGGGTGACCTTTGGTCTTAGTATCCAGGGCCCAAGATGCAAAAGTATGGATTAAGGGGGGGTGTTAAGATATTTCAATACTCAATCCTTGTCCCACCTAGCATTATTTATTTTTTCTAGTTCTTGATGATGTCATTTTCCTGCTAGTGGTGTGTAGATATCATCCATGATCTATCTACCACCTTATGAGCCCTGCATGCATAAATTTAGGACCACATTAGTTAGTTTCCTATTTTATAGGAACCTACTGAGTATTCCAGTGCATTCCACCTGAG
Source organism: Larix kaempferi (assembly GCA_027924585.1). NCBI lineage: Eukaryota > Viridiplantae > Streptophyta > Pinopsida > Pinales > Pinaceae > Larix > Larix kaempferi. The sequence continues at coordinate 5,028,872 of BSBM01000899.1, forward strand.
TTATATGACTCTTGTGGGGGGTTAGAGCTCCCGATGGCACTGATTTTTCCCGCATTTACCCTTTTCTGACTGTCATGCATGACAGACTCACTATTTCGCCCTCCTTAGTCAATTAACTAATTGTGACTTTAGTTAGTTGAGTTTAGGTTCAATTCAGTTGACTTTGATTCTTCCGGAGCACTCTACTGGTGATAATCCCTATGCTAGACCCACTAAGGTTCAAATTCTCTTGCATGATTCAAATTCTCTCCATTGTATTATAATTGTTAATTATACCGATAATTTAGTAGTGTGACATTATTTTGCTCCTATGTGAGTTCTGCTGCATATTATTCTTATCCTCTTTTTTACTACAATTTTCACTCTTATTCTAATTTTCTGCTCCTTCTTTCTTTGTGAGGTATCCTCAACTCTTTAGATCTACTGTGACATAGAATTTCACAATTGTTGTGGATTATTTCCAAAGTTGGCGGTAATTTTATGAACTTTGATCTATATAACATTTCCATCAAGATATTAATAGTAATAAATTTATGGTTATGAGTAAAATAAGTTATGGATTTCAAAGCATTATAGGATAGACACTATCAATATCATTGAGAAAATCTAGCGCTAGCATGAACCACATGAGGAATATGGAGGTGTGACTACTGCCATCTATTTGTAGGTATTCCTCTAACTCATGGGCTATAGGTTCTACAAGGGGAGAGACTCAACTCAACATCAATATATTATCATTTTTATCCATGAAGATCTTTCATTTGATCACTTTTCCTATGGGGATGTTGTGTTTTCCTTCCTCATATACCCTTTTGATATTCTTATTCATGTTATCTTTCTTTTTTATGGAATAATATTGAGAGATGGAGTGCATTGGAAATGAAAACTTCTTTTGAGTGGTGTTATATGGAAAATGTGGGGATGTTGTGTTTTCCTTCCTCATATACCCTTTTGATATTCTTCTTCATGTTATTGTTTTTATTTGTGGAATAATCTTGAGAGATGGAGTGCATTTAATGGAAACTTCTTTTGTGTGGTGTTATATGGGAAAGGTAGACTTGAGAAGTTGGTCAAGTAACACCAATCCATTCCATGTCAAGTCAACCAACAACAATTTATTTTTCCATCCTTACTCTTGTGTGCTACATTTGTGATTAATTGCTCACTATGTCCTCCCTTTAGCTCTAGCATCAACCTCAAGGAAATGAGAATTGGAATGGGAACAATACCAAAACCCCAAAAAAAATTTGAAGAAGTTTTTACATTGCAAATTCTGTAAGTTATTTTCTTCTTCAATGCATCCCTAGCCTCTTGCGACAAGGTTAATCGTGACCTTTTGTTGTAATTCCATCATAACCCATTTTAAATTATCTTCGCATGTAGAAACATAGTTGTAATGCATGTTCGATGGTATAGAAGAGTCAACATAATTCCTACTCCAATCAAAAGTAGGTAATATATATGGCGCAGAGGTAAAAGAAATACCTACACTAACAACAAGGAATTGGAGGAAATATCAATGATGTAGTGAGGGATAGAGAAAATTTTAGGTGCAATTTGTTTTTGTACTAGGGGAATCGACAATTGAGATGGGGCTAGTACTAGAGCGACACGAGGTCCATGGATCCAATCCTACTACTGCTATACCCCTAGGCGCATCCACAGGTCTCGAACCATGACACACTGGTAAATTTAGGGGATTTGAGCATGAGACCTTCCATTTACAACCATTTACAACTTTTCATCTTTACCACTTGTTCTGCCCCCCATGGGCTTTTAGGAGAAAAAATTAATCCATGGACTATTTTGTAATTTTTTTATTCAGAAAAAGATTCGTCAATTTCCCCCTTTTCTTTCAAAAATGATTTTCCCGAATGGCATCCGATAATTTTTTTTACTCTAAAAATCATGAAAATTGTCCAAAAAATATATAATTTCCTTAGAAATTTGAATTTTTTTTTTTAATTCACCAAACATTTTATGGTTGCAAATTTAAAGATTAGTAAGACTCATCAATGTTTCTACACTTTGATAAAATTATGGATCCTTAAAATTTTCCTCGATGGGGAAGAAAAGAGTACAATAATAACACGAACTTGTGTTGTGTAAGATGACTTATGATGTTGCATTACAACCATAGATTCTCTTGCAATTACATGGATTTCTTTAGTATCAAACATCTCAACCTACACATTGGTGGTCACAATATAATAAACAAAGGGAGGTGGGTGTTGAAGATGGTAACAACAGGAGAATCATAACTTTCTTCTTAGCTATCCACTTATACTATGAAACGAGAACTCGACACAGTTCTTGTTTTTCTCTCTCCTAATTTTAGTAGCTAATTTTACCTCCGTTTCAAAAAAGGTTGATACCAGTATCACACATTTTCGTTTTGAGGCATTTTTTAAGGCTAGAGTTGAAAAGTGGTGCTACCGATATCATTCGTTCTTTTTTCGGGGCTAAATTTACAACTATTTTGAAAGCCCGCCCACTTCCCTTGTAAGAAAAACCAAAATTAACCTCTAAATCGAAAGTTAGTGCTTCTAGTAGCACTTCTTTCCTTCATCGGGTTACAAATGGGTTTTTAATTTTTTTTTAAATAAAAAAAAAATCCATTGTGATTTTTTTTTTAAAAACTAAAAAACTCAAAAAAAAACATAACAAAATGTTTAAAAAATTTCAAGAAACGAAAAAAAAAAAAGATAAAATAAATTTAAATTTAAAAAAACTAAAAAAAAATGAAAAAATATTTAGAAACTTAAAAAAAATAACTATTAAAAATAACAAAAATAACAAGCCACTTAACAAAAAATATTAATAAAAAACAAAAAAAATAAAATTAAAATAACAAAAAAACACCAAAAACAAAAAAAAGACAAAAAACAAACAAAAAACAAACCAAAACACGAAAAATAAAACAAAAAAAACCCTTTAATGGTCACGGGGTGGGTTGTTGGGCGATGCCCGACATCAAGCTCGATGCCCGGCATCAAGCTGATGCTCAGCATCAAGCTCAAGCTCGATGCCTGGCATCAAGCTCGATGACCAACATCAAGCTCAAGGTCGATGCCCGACATCAAGCTCAAGCTCGATGCCTCGCATCAAGCTGATGTCCGGCATCGAGCTTGATGCCCGGCATCGAGCTTGATGCCCGGCATCAAGATGATGCTCGACATCAAGCTCGATGCTTGGCATCTTGATACCGAGCATCGAGCTCAAGCTAATGCCCGACATCAAGCTCGATGCTTGGCATCTTGATACCGAGCATCGAGCTCAAGCTAATGCCCGACATCAAGCTCGATGCCCCGCATCAATATTATGCCCGACATCAAGCTCGATGCCTGGCATCTTGATACCGAGCATCGAGCTCAAGCTGATGCCCGGCATCAAGCTCGATGCTTGGCATCAAGCTCGATGCCCGGCATCAAGATGATGCCCGGTATCATGCTCGATGCTCGACATCGAGCTCGATCCCGAGCATCGAGCATGATGCCAGGCATCAGCTAGATGCCGGGCATCGAGCTTGAGCTCCATGCCTGCATCAGCTTGATGTCAGGCATCAAGCTCAAGCTCGATGCCCGGCATCAAGCTGATGCCCAACATCAAGCTCAAGCTCAATGCCCGACATCGAGCTGATGCCCGACAATGAGCTGATACCTGACAACGAGCTCAAGGTCCGAAATCGAGCTTGAGCTTGATCCCGGGCATCGAGCTTGACACTGGGCATCAGCTTGATGCTGGGCATAGAGCTTGGGCTCGATGCCCAGCATCAAGCTCAAGATCGATGCCCAGCATCAAGCTGATGCCCAACATCAAGCTCGATGCCCGAAATCTTGATACCGGGCATTGAGCTTGATGTTGGGGATCAAGCTCGATGCCGGGCATGGAGCTTGATGATGGGCATCAAGCTTGAGCTTGATGTTGGGCATCAGCTTGCCAGTATTCGAGCTTGAGCTCGATGCCCGGCATCAAGCTGCTTGAGCTCATGCCTAGCATCAAGCTCCTTGAGCTCGATGCCCAGTATCAAGCTGATGCCGAACATCGAGCTCGATGCCTAGCATCAAGCTTGATGCCCGACATCTTGATGTCGGGCATCGATCTCAAGCTGATGCCCGACATCAAGCTCGATGTCCGGCATCAAGCTCAAGCTCGATGCCCTGCATCAAGCTCGATCCCCGGCATCAAGCTCAACCTTGATGCTCGGCATCAAGCTGATTCCCGTCATCTTGATGCCGGGCGTCAGCTTGATGCCAGGCATCAGCTTGATGTGGGGAATCGAGCTTGAGTTGGACGCGGGGCATTGAGCTTGAGATCAATGCCCGGCATCGAGCTGGATGCCCAACATCAAGCTCGATCCCCGGCATCAAGCTCGATGCCCGGCATGAAGTTGATGACTGACATCTTGATGCCGAGCATAAGCTTGATGTTGGGCATCAAGCTGATGCCCGACATTGAGCTTAATGCCCGACATCGAGCTTGCGCTCGATCTCGGGCATCGAGCTTGAGCTCGATGCCCGACATCAAGATCAAGCTCGATGCCAGGCACCAAGCTCAAGCTCAATGCCCGGCATCAAGCTGATGCCCGACATCAAGCTCGATGCCCGACATAAAGCTGATGCCCGGCATCTAGCTTGAGCTTGATCCCAGGAATCGAGCTTGATGCCGGGAATCAGCTTGATATCGGGCATCAAGCTCAATCTCAATGCCCGGCATCAAGCTCAAGCTCAATGCCTGGCATCAAGCTCAAGATCGATGCCTAGCATCAAGCTCGATGCCCGACATCAAGCTCGATGCCCGGCATCAAGCTGATGCCCAACATCAAGCTCGATGCCCGGCATCTTGATGTCAGGCATCAGCTTGCCAGGCTTTGAGCTTGAGCCTGATGCCCGGCATCAAGCTCGATGCCTTGCATCAAGCTGATGCCCGACATCAATCTCAAGCTCGATTCCTGGCATCGAGCTCGATGCCCGGCGTCGAGCTCGATGCCCGACATCTTGATGCAAGGCATCGAGCTCAAGCTGATGCCCGGCATCAAGCTGATGCCTAGTATCGATCTCGACATGCAACATCCAGCTCGATGCCTGACATCAAGCTCGATTCCTGACATCTTGATGCCGGGCATCGAGCTCAAGCTTATGCCCATCATCAAGCTCATTCTCGGCATCAAGCTTAAACTCGATGCTGGGCATCGAGCTCAAGATGATGCCCATCATCAATCTCATTCACGGCATCAAGCTCAAGCTCGATCCCTGGCATCAAGCTCGATGCTCGGCATCAAGCTCGATGCCCGACATCAAGATATCGGGAGCTTGATGTCGGGCATCGAGCTTGATGCTAGGCATCAGCTTGCCAAGCATCAAGCTTGAACTCGATGCCCGGCATCAAGCTGCTCGAGCTCGATGCCCGACATCAAGCTGATGCCCGACATCAAGCTAATGCCCAGCATCAAGCTCAATGCCCGACATCTTGTTTTTTTAAACGTTTTTTTTTTCCTACTATTTTAATTGTGTATTTCCTTGTATTCTTTTTTTATTGTTTTTTTTCTTCTATATATTCATTTTTTTTTCCAAATATGTTTTTTCTAGATTTTATTGGAGGTTTATTTATTATTTATTTATTTTTAGGAAATGGTTTCGAAACGGTGTAAATACAATCGAAGAGGAAAAAGAGGTGACATTGCTAGCACCTCTTTTGGATTTAGGGCTTGATTTTGGTATTTTCGTTGCAACGATGTATTTGTTTATGCCACAATGTCATAAAAGCTATAATTTTAGGGTTTCCATTGAAACCACACCATTTGGGTTACCAAAAAGTTGTAATTTTAACCTTGAAACAGAAAAGGTTGATACCATTATCATCACTTTTCGTTTTGGGGTTGTTTTTTCGTGTTTTTAACGTTAAAAAGTTTTTTTTTATGGCTAGAGTTCTCATTCATAGTATATAGTTCTCGTTTCATAGTATAAGTGGTTCTTTCTTATGCTCTTCCTCATACCTATAATCCTCCCTTGCATTGTTATGACACGAATGTTTTCCAAGGGAGTTTTCTATACTCGATAGAATCGTGTTATATTAGGTAACCTCTTTCTATTCATAGTTTTCTTTATGAGGCAAGCCCTTGATTTCATTGTGCTTGATTTTATTTATTTTTGGTCAAATATGAAGGGATTGCTACCAATTAATATGTACAAGTATAGGGATGTGATCATGTTCTACACAAGATAATGATTTTTGTACATTTGATTAATACTTGAATTGTTGTTTAATTTTTATTATGAGCGTATAACAATATGCTTTGTTGAGAGGGAGAAGAAGAAGTAGCTTCCGTTGACATGACTTATTAAATCATAGAGATAAATAGGATGATATTCTCACATAGCACACACATTTATGTGATAATTGCAGTAGAGGTTTCGGGAGTGATGCGAATGTTCAAATAGACATGCTATCCCACAGAGTTGAATATAAGATGAAGTAGGTGCTCATGTCCAAGCAGTCCAAGAAGGCCAAAATGCCAACTCCAGCTTCTTCTAAACACTACAGTATTGTTAGGAAGGAAACAAATCCAAAAAGAAAAGAATAAGAAATTAATGTGGTTAAGAAGGATATCAAATAAAAAAGAAGACGGAATTTATGGGAGCATTGCCATAATTTTGATGAGCTAGAGATGTAGATAATCAGTGTTTACCTAGCTTATCATTTATATTTGAAATGAGCCAATGAATTGGTTGCATTCATCTTAGCATTATGGCTTAGGAGATTTGGCCTTAGCATGGTGTATCTATATTAATATCTATATTAATAGAGGATCGGGTATTCCCTTCCCAAAGCATCAACTTTAGTTTCTGATGTTTATGCTTCATTCTTTCATTTTTAGTAGAGAAAACCTTATTCGCTGAAGTATGTGGCCCATCCTTTCCAATTTTGATAGGGAAACCTTAAATTTACTTGTTCAAGATGTGGTTAGTAGGAAGGAGAGATGTGTTTGGCAGCAACAAGCAATGTAAATCCTGATCTTTTTGCAAGTGTGATGATGATGAGATATCTTGATCTTGATATTTTCTTGTTTTGCTAGTTGTGATTAAACCTCGTTGATTTAGGACGAGGTGGATTCAGTGGGAGGTGTCTTGGAAGTTAGTAAGGCTTGTATGGTTTTAGATCATGGAACAAAATAAAGATGTACTCATGCAAGTAGCGATGTGACATGAGAAGTTGGGAGCTGAGAGGAGGGCAAGAGGAGGCCAAGAGGTGCTAGAGCAACTAGTGCTAATAGTTTCCATCAACTCAACCAACAATAATTTTTTAAAATTTTTTGTTTTAAAATTATTTTAAACTCATGACAAATGAAAGAAAAAAATATTCATACACCAAGGCTAATTAAGTCAAATCAAAGCCACATATTATTTTTGCAAAAAAAAAATTGGAGGAAGCACAAGCAAAAATGGAGGAATCTGAGGCAGAATTGGAGGAAACATGCATACCCCTAACTAATTGCACCGAGTGAAACGAGGTGCTCTACAGCCGAGTATGGGGGAGATGTTCTAACGTGTATGTACCGCGTTACATCTAATAAAAAGTAAAAAGTAATTTTTTTAATTAAAAAATTAAAAAAATTCATGTCGGCTAAAATATTATGAAAAGTAATTAAAAAATAGATGTTCGTTTATAAAATAAAAACTGAAAACTTAAACCCGGATCTATAAATGAAGAGAGATAAAATTTGTTGAGTTTAAATTTAAAAAAAGAAATACACCTCAAGAAATTGGATCCCTCTCGGTGCTTGATAGATATGGGTTTAAGATGGATCTATGCTGGTTTATTGGGTCACCTATGTCTATTTAGATAGGTAGAAGAGGGGCATGTTGTATTCCTACTAGTTAAAACTTTGAGTGGGGTTGGCTATTACCCTTGATCAAGTTTAAAGGAGGTTGTTAGGTAAACTTACGAAATGTATATCTCCAATTCTTAGTTTTAGGGCCCATGGTTTTTGGATAGCGGAGGGTATTGACACATAGTATTGACATGTGATAAAGCCTATATAAAGATTTGAGCAACTTCTCATTGTTAGATGCATCAAAAGCCAATATCAATTCATATTCTCACCTATATATTATCTTCCTATTTCTATTTTTGCCAATCATTTTCTAATTGAGCTCTCCCATTCTCTCCTATATCTTCTCTTTCCATTTCGGTCTTTAGTGGATGAGTTTCTAACAGCAAAGCTTATTGAAGCAAACGATCATGGATCGGACTTGCAACATCTAAAGTCTGTATCAATATCAATGCTGTAAGATCTAAAGTCTCGTGCAATGGTCTAATGTCTCGTGCAATGACCTCGTCTACCATTAAATCTGTTTCCATTAACCTAAGTGATGCCGCGTGCCTAGGGTTGCTGAGCTGTTCTTCCCTCGTTAGGGACTTTCTCATGAAAATAGACTTAACCAGGAATTGGTATATTTCCTTTAAGACAAGTCATTGATCTGCCATACTAATTACTTAATGGATTCAGTTTTCATTTATTGGTTTTTGATTCCCATGTGGGTGGTTTTATGCTATTTCTGATCAGGATAATTATGACAATGGTCATGTGCAAATGGTGGTTTTGATGGCGAGAGATCAGGATGAGAAGTAAAGGCTGCAGCCTGCAATCAGTCCACTACCGGTTTCAAGGCGATTCAATGCCAATATATTTCTTCCTCCGTGTTACTACAACGAAGAAGTGGCCACCATTAATGTCGCGTTGTCTAACCGCACCGTGGATTTCAGCGCGATCAGGTCAGATAGCGGTTACGCCATGGACTTCAAAAGAAAGCGGGTCAGAAGAGGGTTAGAAAGAGAAAGGGGCTATCCAATTTCTTCATGTCCTTGGCGGCTATCCAATTTCTGTTCAAATCCATGGCGTAGCCGCTGCTCTCCAGATTGGTTGCGTTGGAATACAGGCTGTCGTTTGCTTGTGAGGAGACATTAATGGTGCCAGCCATATTGTTGCAGTAACAGGACGCAGGCAACTTGTTGACATCGAAGCCCCTTGACGCCAATATTTGATGGGTTGCAAACTTCTCTTCTCCAGCTGATATGTCGCCCCATCTGCATATACACATTATCATCAGAAACCATCAGAAAACCATTGAATTGGCAATGGAAACACCATTACAATAAAACTGAATCTGTTTAGGAAATTAATGTTACAGATTAATTAACGATTCGTCTTAAAGGGTCTAAGGGCAGAAACATACCAATCGTGGATGCAGTTTTCTGGCATGGCAGAGTCCCGGATGAGGAGCGAAGATCTAGTGATCCATGGTAGTACTGGGACTGATGGAAATAGATCTAACATCAGAGGACGCCTATTCACAGGTCTTCGAGAAGCGTACTTTCGATCTGCCTCTGTGGTGTTTGGCCGAATACCGATGCAGAGCCCTGTATTGCAACTCCGATCCATATCCATTTGTTTCAATAACGTTTTCTAAGAGGAGACATGATTGACGAATGAAGAAATGGGTCAATCATGAAGGCGTTCATGAAAGACGGGTCAAAGAGTGGGCAAGTGCTGGAATTTGTTTAGGGTTTACGGATTTGTTTAGCCTATAAAACACTTACCAAACACTTACCAGCTTATATTCTCCAAACAGCGAGTGTCCTTACTTGTCTGAGAGCGAGAGGGGGTTGACACTAGCTCGTGTTAATAGAAAAATATTTAGCTAATCCATGACTTCCGAGGGAGATCATAAGAGGTCAATGGAGAAGAAGAACAACGAGGTGGCAGACCTACAGGGTAGCAAGAACGATTGTACCCAAGAAATATCTGCAGCAGGTTCAAAGGTAATCTCACTTCACTAACTTCTTCATTTCCACAAATAGCTAGATGATGTTGTGATTTATGGTTGGTTATATAACATCAGTTCATCACTATTATTGTCAGTGTACATAACTACAATGACTTTAGAACATATTTGAGATTTCCCATACATTATTACAATGGTTGTTCTTGTTGTTGACTATTATCACAATGCAATACTGTAGCTTCAGGCTATACTGCAATGCAATATTTAAAACAAATATAGCGTTTAGGAATACTGCAATGCAATATTTGTAACAAATACAGGGTTTAGCCTGAAGCTACAGCATTGCCTTGTGATAGTAGCGAACAAGAAGAACAACAATTGTGATAATGTATTGGAAATCTCAAATATGTTATAAAGTTGTTGTATTTATGTACACTGAAAAGGATGACAATAATAGTGATGAATTGATGTTATAAAGCCAACAATAAATCACAACATCATCTAGCTATTTGTAAAAATGAAGAGGTTAGTGAAGTGAGATTACCTTTGAACCTGCTGCAGGTATTTCTTGGGTACAATGGTTCTTGCTACCCTGTAGGTCTTCCACCTCCTTGTTCTTCTTCTCTATGCACCTCTTATGATCTCCCTCGGAAGTCATGGATGCGCTAAATATTTTTCTATAAACACCATTTAGTGTCAACCCCCTCTCGCTCTCACACAAGTAAGGACACTCGCTGTTTGGAGAATATTATAAGCTGGTACAAGTGTTTTATAGGCGAAACAAATCCCTAAACCCTAAAGAAATTCCAGCACTGCCCACTCTTTGACCCGCCTTTCATGAACGCCTTCAAGGCAGCACTGCCCACTCTTTGAATAACGTTTTCTAAGAGGAGACATGATTGATAAGCAGGATCTGGTCCGGCAACTCCATCTGAGTATAATTATTACAGGGTGGTGTTTCTTTGAGTTGGCCAACTATTCAAGCTATGCTTGTTCATTATCAGATAATATAGTTTTTTGGCAACGTCTAAGGGAAACTGATTTTACAGTTATATATTCCATCGAAAACATTTCCCAAATTACATATTTTTCCAGCCACAGCATAGTCTGAGCTTCTTCTGGGTACTGACCTCTTCTTCTACATTGCTGAGTACCATTGAGCAAACTCTGTCATTCTCCAACTCCTCGTTGCAACCTCCTCGTTGCAACCAGCTATTTCTTGAAGTTATTCTTTAATTTTCAATTCTTCTATTAAATTTTGATAATGGTTGAAACCAAATTATTACTTTCATTTTAATTTTTACTTTCTAAATGGTATTATTAAAGAAAACTCTTTTAATCACAATAAATAATGTTAAAATATTATTAAATAATATTTTTTTCTATAATAAAAAATTTTGATAAAATTTTCAATAATAAAGTAGAATTATGATTTTCATCTTAATCTCTTTTAATAATAATTTTTCTAAATTTTATTATAACTTTTTTAATTAAAATTAAAAATATAATTTCCTTATTGAATATTCATTTTTTCTATATTAATATTTTTAAATCAATCAAATTTCATATAGAATTTTCATTTTAAATATTCAATATTTTAACTATTATAATAGCTTTCTATAAATTTGACGTAAAATACACTAAATAAATAAATATTTAATATTTAAAATTTTATAATAGCTTTATTCTCACAATATGAACCCTTACCTAAAATACACTAAATAAGTAATAGCTTGTGTGAAAGAATGTCATAAATGAATATAGTTATTTTGTAAGATAATGTTCCTTTATTTATGACTGTTTATAGCTTATGTGTGGAAAGAATTTCATAAATGAATAGAATTATTTTGTAAAATAATGTTCTTTTATTTATGACTTTCTACATTTAAGCTATCTTTATTTTATTTCAAGTGAAGCCCTAACTTGAATATATTTATTTAATATAATTTTTTTAACCAGAAAAAACTATACTATTGGTATTCATATTAATAAATCAAATAGTACAACCATACATAAATGGGAGACTTATGTTCAAAAAGTTATTGTATACCTGCTATGACAGATATCTCAAAAAAACATACATCAAACCTCCAAAAACAACTACTTTCACGACATAACATACTAATACTCAAAGATGTTCACTGAACCAAAATCACTGCATTGTGTCTCTTGAAGTTCTTCCCATTGGACAATACCCTCAGCTCCATCATGTACCTCTTTGGAAAGTGTATCAGCCATTGTGTTATGTTGGCTAAAGATATGTTCAAAAGTGATGTCTCTGAAAAGTTGTATTTTCTCCATAGTTATACAACACCACTGATGTAATGAGATCACATTTAGATTATAGTCCATTTGTGCACATTTAGATCATATATATGTAAACTTACTTTCTCCTCCATTTACTAATTAAATATTAATATTTTTTATTTTTTTTATAAATTTCTCTTTTGAATGTAAATTTTTAATTATAATTGGTAAATGGAGGAGAAAGATGTTCCTTTATTTATGACTTTCTATACTTAAGCTACCTTTATTTTATTTTAAGTAAAGGTCCACCTTCAATATATTTATTTAATATATTTTTTTCTTTAATGAATTTCTCTTTTTAATAATAATTGGTACATGGAATAATTGGTATATGGAGGAGAAAGTAAGTTTATATATATATATGCAAAATACTTTTCGCTCGAAAAAATATATGCAAAATACTTAAAGGATATTGGGAAAATTGAAAAGTTGGAGCTTCAAAGTGTGGTGCTTTATGCAGTATTCTATGCATCTAATCCCTTAAATTTCAAGAGTGTATGGCATCGCATTGCTTTATTAAAATATTTTTTTTTTAAATATTATTTTTATATAAGAATTTTTAAATTATAATTTTGAAAACTAATTATAAATTTAAATATGTTTAGCAATTTAAATAGTTTATGAGAAATTTAACTAAAACAAAGTAGTTTTTTTAGGTTTTGTTTATTTTTAAGTTAAACATGGCAAAATACAATTACTTGAAAATGAAATCTTTTTAAGCTCTCATATTGACATATTTATTATTTGTATTATTTTTATTATTATAGAAACAATAATTTTGCATTAAAATAAAACTTCACCTTAGATTTCCAACATGTTTCTATTAAATGGGAAGGAAACTTTCATCATACTTCCCAAAAAAAGTTTCAAAAGACAATTTATATTGCTTTTTATTATTTGCAACTAATTTTTCTTAGAAATTGAATTTATAGAACCAATATTTACAATGCATACTTTATTTTAGAAAATAGTAATCTAAATTGAATTCTTTTGAAAATGAACCATGGTACCTCCAACAATGAAGATCTTCATTTTATTGGTGTTCGATTGTATGTTAAACTCTAGTTTTGTCTTTGAGCTTTGGCCTCTCTATCCCATAATTATAAACACAATGCAATGGAAGAGAATTTAAGATACCTCTTTTCATGACTTCCTTTTCCTCTATTTTCCCAACCTTCTTCATTAGGTTCTTTTTTCCTTCCAAATTATTCAAGTTAAGAGAGTATTATTTCCTTTTGCAATTTATTTTTTAATTGTTGCATGAACTTTATTTTTTAAATATATGCTTTTATTTCCTCCAATTGATGATGCTCTTCCATATTTCCCCTTTTCCAATTTCATGTTCATTTATAAATTTTATGAATTAGTAAATCATGACACTCTATGAGCTCCTCAAAGTGTTTTGCAACGTTCCTAACACCCCTTCACATCTTTTAAACTTCATAGAACACACACTAGTTTGGGTTTTTATGTTCTTCCAGGTTCACTCCTCTCTTAATCGACCATGTATCAACATCTAGACATAAGAGTAGGAAATGATATATAGTATCCTTCCTCGTATAAGATAAACACTAAGTGAACATGAAGTTGTAATATTGGAGCATGCATCATGCTCTCCAACATGAATTAAACCATCTCGTTATTGTAAGTTTTATTACCGCAAATATAAATGACACAAAGTAGTACTATGTATATGCTTGAAGTATCATGTCTTAATTTCATAATTGAAGAGCAGATTATGCAATTGACCTCAATCTTAAATTTCCAATTGTTATGTATTGGTTTTCATTAAATATTAATTTTCTATACTACATAATATGAGGTGGCTTAAGATGATCACCTCCACATTTTTCCATAATTTCCCTTTTTACAACTTTCATGATACATTAGGATAATGGTTGAAATTGTATTTTTCTTTCGGAGAACCTAGGAATAAGAGATTGATTCAAATATTTTTTCTGAGAATCTAGGATTTGTAAGTTTCCTAAACTAATTTATTATCATTTGGATTGGAGTGAAAGAGAATATGAATTATAACAATTATTGAATCTCCGATCATTGTAATGCTCTCGATTCTCAATTCTTTGTTGAGTCTTAGAACTTGATATGGATCTAGAATGTTAGTTGTATTGTTGGTGTCTTCACCTAAACACAATGTAAACACTAGTCTTTGTGTTGTTTGGGGATCAATAATGACACCCCACCATCCCCACCACCCTAACACCTATCACTTATGGGTTTCCTTTCGAAGCAATCTGAAAACATAACACAATGGAATTTCTCAACTTCTTCCATTCTTGAAATTCATTAGGTGTCATCCTTAGTTTCCATAGGCTCGCATTCTTTGGTATTCATATTTGAATTATGTGCCTTTCCTCTCTCCCTATTATCACATTTTTCTTCTTCTTTATCTTCTTCTTCTTATTATTATCATTATCATTATTATTATTAGAGAAACAATAATTTTGCATCAAATAAAAAAATCAGCTTATATGTCCAACATCTTAATACTAAATGGGAAGGAAACTTTCAACATGCTTCTTCAAAAAGTTTCAAAAGACAATTTATATTTTTTTCTATTATTGGCAAGTATTTTTCCTTACAAAATGAATTTATAGAAACCAATATTTACAATGCATACTTTGTTTTAAAAAACAACTATATAAAATGAATTCCTTTGAAAGTGGTGGGCAATGCTACCTCCAGCAGTGGATATCTTAACTTCATTTTATTGGTGTTCGATTGTATGTTAAACTCTAGTTTTGTCTTTGAGCATTGGCCTCTCTATCCCATAATTATAAACATAGTGCAATGTAAGAGAATTTAAGTAAGCTACACATTTTCCCGACTTCCTTCTCTCTTCTATTTTCCGAACCTTGTTCATTAGATGCTTCTTTTTTCTTCCAAATTATTCTTTATGAGAGTATCATTTCCTTTTGCAATTTATCGTTTTTTGTTGCATGAACTTTATTTTTGAAATACATGCTTTTATTTCCTCCAATTGATGATGTTCTTCCATATTTCCCCATTTCCAATTTCACCTTTATTTATAAAGTTTATGAATTAGTAAATCATGACACTCTAGGAGCTACTCAGTGTGTTTTTCAACGTGCCTAATACCCCTTCACATCTTTTAAACTTCATAGAACACATGTGCCAATTTGGGTTTGTATGTTCTTCCATGTTCACTCCTCTCTTAATCTACCAATAATCAACATCCAGACATAAGAGTAGGAAATGATATAGGGTATCTTTCCTCTTATAATATACGTGCACTAATTGAACATGAAGTTGTAATATTGGAGCATCATTCATGCTCTCCAACATGAATTAAACCACCCCATCAATGTAAGTTTTATTAACTCAAATATAAATGAGACAAAGAAGTACTATGTATATGCTTGAAGTATTCCGTCTTAATGTCAGAGTTGAAGAGCGGATTATGCAACTGAACTCAATCTTAGATTTCTAATTGTCATGTATTGGTTGCTATTAAAAAATTTCTGTACTATATAATGTGAGGTGAATTAAGATGATCACCCCCACTTTTTTCAATAATTTCCCTTTTTATAATTGTTATGCTAAATTATGATAATGGTTGAGATAATATTTTTCTTTCGGAGAACCTAGGAATAAGAGATCGATTCAATGATTTTTTGTGAGAAACTAGGATTTTTAAGTTTCTAAAATAATTAATTATCATTTGGATTGGAGTGAAAGATCCTTTGAACTATGACAATAATTGAATCTCCAATCATTGTAATTCTTTTGATTCTCAATTCTTTGTTGAGTTATTCTTTTGATTCTCAATTTATTGTTGAGTTTTAGAATTTGATATGGAGCTAGAATGTTAGTTGTATTGTTGGTGTCTTCACCTAAACACCATGGAAAGATTAGTCTCTGTGTTGTTTCGGGGTCAATAATGACACCCCCAAAATCCCCACCGCTCTCACACCTATCACTTATGGGTTTCCTTTCGAAGCAATCTCAAAGCATAACACAAAGGAATTTCTCAATTTTTTCCATTCTTGAAATCATTATGTGTGTCATCCTTTGTTTCCATAGTCTCTCCTTCTTTGGTATTCGTATTTGAATTATGTTCCTTTCCTCTCTCCCTATTATCACATTTTATAACTATTTCCCTCCTCCATGAAAAATCATGTTATATATTCATATTCCATACTGCTTATCATATTTTTTTATATAATTCCTTTAGATTGCACAAAAACATTACTTGCTAGCACCAATTTGTTTCTAAATAATTGTTTATATCTTGATAGCCATATTTTTCAGCATATGTATTCCGGATTGGCCATCCATACTTGTTTGAGAAGAGAAAATTTCACAAATGTCACTCTATAATTTATTATATTCCATGGTTGGAACATTCCCTTCCAATTTGGTGAGATATTCATGTTTAAGCTTAATTTAGAAAAAGTTTCTTTCAAAACTATTTAGGTGCAATTACACCTAAAGAACAAATGATTATTCCTCAATGGTTCATATGAATAATTTAGATGGGTCATGTATCCCTCTTATTGTAATGTTTTATGTTTATAGTATCTTTGCATGGATAGTACTTTTCCAACAAGAAACTTTTATTTTTGGTAGACACTCCCCCTTCCATATTTATTTCTAGATTGTGCACTTGGCTATGCTAATGTGTTATGTAGTTTTTTGTTGGAACTGTTTTTTCATAGTATATTGTCTACCCTCTTCCCTTGCCTCTTTTTCCTATATTTTTCTTCCTATAGGGGAACAAATATTAAACTTTGAAGTAGAATGGTACTCTATTCATTTAATTTTTTTATAGTTTTATATTTTTCCACTCCATCCTTTTCCCACGTGCTTGTTTATCCCGTTATATGATTTCTCAATGTATCTGATGGGACTCCACCATCATCCCTGACCCTATTACAAGAATAAAACCCCCATCCTAAAACATTGACTACCTCAAGCATCATTATGAATCCTAAAATTTCCATACTCCTTAGTACTTTATTAGTTAGATTTCCTCAATTACAGTAGATAACCATGACCCAAACTTCCGTTGAATGTAAAAATTCACCTAATAAGTTGGCCCTGTTACCTCCAGTAATGTACCTCAAAATACACCCTAATTTTTTTTTCTCAAGGGTCTCCATAATTGTCATAAGAACACATATTTATATAAATTAACTTCACCACTGAAAACTTATTTATGTTCTCCTTATATAATTAATTAAATTCACATCAACACTGATAAGTATGTGATGTTTTCCTTGTTTTCGCTCCTTGTATTTATGTTTATTCCTTCACAGTCGATATGAAGACTGGTGCGTCGTCATTATTCAGACTTGTATCTTTTACTTCTTTGAGTATCCTATATGTGAGAGACTGACTCTTTAATGCATTAGCATTCCTTTACACATGTATGAGTTGTTGTAGCCTATGATAGATTGTTTGTCCTATTCTTTTGACTTCATATTTAATCATAAATTGATAATTATCTATTTTGTCCTATTTGTCTTGTAATTTTATTACATGAACTGTTTTCTTTGTTCATTGATTACATGCTATATATGAACTTGTTTGTTTTGTTCTTTGCTTACATGAACTTGTTTGTTTTTTTCATTGCTTCCATGAACTATATGTCTTGTTCGTTTACGTTTGTCTCCTTGAGAATTTACTTTCTTCATTTGTGTACTTTGGACCACTAATTCCCTTGCTTACGTAGCATTTTCTAACAACTCACTCTATTCCATCTATTGTAGGTATACATATCACCTATGCTCATATGGATGACTTCATCCGCACACCTATACTATACCCCTTATTCCCTTGAAGTGGTAAACCATATTATGTAATTTCTAATCTAAATATTTGAAAGGTAAAATGAATTCATAAGGGTCAAACCATATAACACATGTGAAATATGGATCTCCTTTTTATTAACATATGAGGATTTTGGGAAAGTCCTTCCAAGTATACGATTTAATGAAGGTAGGTGTATATTAAATAAGGCATGTGAAATGGAAGGCACTATGAGAAATCGTATACTAGCAAGTTCAGAAAGCCTCCATATTTGCTTGCCTCCACTGAAGGAGAATACAAGCACATGTTTTTGGAGCATGATACACTTTTTCCCAAGAGGAAGATACCTCCAGACATATGATTAAGAATCACACCTACTTGATTTTGGAGCAATTAATCTTTTGGGTTTTTTCGGTCCAATTTGAGGGGGGGGGGTTTCCCATGAGGTTTTCCCCATTTCCTTGGTTCATGGATTGTTCTTTATTTTTCATCATTTTTTTATTGTATGGGTGACCTTTGGTCTTAGTAACCAGGGACCAGGATGCAAAAGTATGGATTAAGCGATCGTGTTAGGATATTTAAATACTCCATCCTTGTCCTACCTAGCATTATTTATTTTTCCTAGTTGTTGATAATGTCATTTTCTCCCTAGTGGTGTGCAGATGTCATCCAGGATCCATCTACCACCTTATGATCCCTACATGCATCATTTTAGGACCACATTAGTCAGTTTCCTATTTTATAGGAACCTACTGAGTGTTCCAGTGCAGCCCACCTGAGTTATCTGACTCTTGTGGGGGTTAGAGCTCCGGATGCCACTGATTGTGGCCTCATGCGCCCTTTTCTGAATGGAATTCATGAAAGGGTCACTATTTCGCCCTCCTTAGTTAGTTAATTGATTGTGAATTTAGTTAGCTAAGATTAGGTTCAGTTCAGTTGACTTTGAGTCTTCTGGAGCACTCCAGTGGTGATAATCTGTATGCTAAACCAAATGAGGTTTGAATTCTCCTACATGATTCGAATCCTCTCCATTGTATTATAATTGTTCATTATACTAATAATTTAGTAGTGTGACATTATTCTACTGCTATCTGAGTTCTGTTGCATATTATTCTTCTACTCTTTTTTATTGCAGTGTTCATGTAACATCCCTAAATTTCGATGCCTATTGTTATTATATTTGTAAAAATAAATATCAATGTTGTAATTGGCCATGGTGAGGAGCTCAAGGCCAAGGCCCCACCAGTGGACCTTGAGCTAGTGTTATGTTTATAAATCCTAGATTAAGCCTAGAAGGTTTAAAAGAATGGCAATAGGACTAAACGATAAGTAACCAAACGCACCTATAAGAAAAGATAATGACTAGAGAGCCATGAGTTGGATAGCCATATCATGATGTATCATATCAAGTTATGATGGGTTAAGATATAAGTTAATCCTAGTAGGATTACTTTCCATCACAAATACCTAACTCGCTTATTAGGGATTACATCCTAATCATAATAAACCTAATAAGGTTAATCCACATTTGTAAATATTATAATTACCTTGAATTCCCAACTGAGTAAACAAAAAAATTGGATAGCAAAGCCCTATTTTGGCATGAAAGATGAACATTTAATTATGATTCTAAGAAAAGTAGTAATTATCTTGATATAATTCCAACCTGAATATTGGGGACATTTTCTATAATTTTATATAGACTAATTCACTTTCAAATTCTCACTTGGAATACAAGGCAAGAAGAAGACAAGTTTATATAAAGAATATTATGATGAATTGTATGTATATATATATATATAATGAAAGAGTAAATTTGTAAAGAGGCATTATATATATATAAGATACAAATAATATGAGAAGCATACTCAGTAAAGGATGAATGGCCAAGTGTTTCTAGCTTAAGGCTAGGTACTATTTAAATTCTATTAGTTAAATATGATATTTGGCCAAAGTTTTTAGACACCCAACTATACCCTAAAAGAAAAGGGTTACTAAGAATAAATATTTGAATGGATTTATTAATAATATGTATGCACATCATGTTTCTCTAGGATAAAAGTTATTAACCTCTTATAATATTTCAACATTTTATAAGGGAGGACACCTTTTACTTAGTGAAAAAGGGACTATTATCTATAAGTATACTAAATACCTTCATAGAAAAATGAAGGGGCTACCAATACTTAAATTATTAGTTAAGTATTTATGAGTATTGAAGGGTAGATTGTATTAAAAACAAAACCAAAGAATTATATTCATGGAATCGTATAGTCTTGATGATAAACAAGTTTTCATTCATAACATTTCATACGTGGAGTATAAATGTTAGAATCTAGTTGAGATATTTCAGCAAGTTGGTCTTCATGATGGAGCACTCCAACTAAGCAGAGTTATGGGGTTGGCGCACTCCCTACTTAAAAGAGTGGCTCTTAAATATGTCTTGTTGAATAAGTGATGGGTGCCAGACAATTTTTAGTGGACTGCCAATTATCTCCTCCAAGTGGCACCGAGCTTTGATTTAAGATCCAGACGTCAATCAAAAAGAGGAGGGTTTAAACAGTTTTTAGATCATGGGTGTTTTCTATTTTAGATTATGGGGGAACAGATGCATTTTGTTTTCTCCCGCGCTTGAGTATAGTGTAAATTTAAATCATTTCATTGGGAAAGGGACGGTAATCCCGGAGACATTGTTATCTTCTTTATTTTATTTTCCTCGTTGATATATTTCCGTAGCATGCAATCACGGGGGTAATCCATTTTGACTGATTTCTGTCCCACACATTTGGCTGTTGATTACGGAAAAGGAAAACTCTCTGCTCAGTATATAGATCCATATAATCATGTCCGTTTTAATAGGCTGTCGTTATAGGCGTGTTAGCAATACTATGCACACGAGATACTGGATCGAGCTTATCAGAAATGGGTAGAGGGCGCATGACCCGACCTCCGCGTTTGATTTCTGCCTCCACGTTTGTTCCAGACGCTGACACCATCGTGTTGGAAGGGAATTGGGGGGGAAAGTTCGATAAGATAAATCGATCTCCATACCCCATTGGGGATTATTCCGGAGAAAACCTGGCAAACTGCGATTAAGACTTGGATGTCTGCGATAAGTTTCAGAATCATGGAAAATGGCCACGATGGGAGGAGTAGTAGGATGCCGGAAAAAGTTTTGTATGTACATTCCTGTAGTATATATTTATATTTATGTTGAAGTCTCGTTGTATGGATTTATATTTATGTTGAAGTCTCGTTGTATGGATTTCTCAGTAATATTGATTAGAATGCGTTAAATTTATGTTGAAGGAAATATCTATATTTGCAATGTTAGTAGTATTTCATAATAGTAATTATGAAGATAGAGTCTCCATTTTTATCTCTGCATATGCACCTTGCTATCCAGAAATCGCAGAATATATGTTGCTAGTAGGATCTAAGCCTATGCCAGTGTCGAGCAGAAAAAGGTCTGATCTCTGTGGAATATTTCCTTATAGGTTTTCTGCACCAGTCGTAGTAACTCGTGTGGTATAATCCGTAACGTGTGTTCAAAATCTATCCTTTAAATGCAGGATAAACACAAAACGAAATATGTTGTTTTAACCTGAAAACCATGTGTTCAGAAGCGAAGATATTGTTCTTTATTAATTTAGGAAACAAGTTATATATATGTGCGTGCGGAAAGAAGTAAATTGCCAACGTTTTCTTTATCTCAGTTATCATATAATACTCATGCATGTATACCGTCTTAGTTACCAGTTTCGATAGAGACTTTTGATCCTCAGAATAAACCTTGTTGCTGCAGATTTGTTTTGATTTATAAGCCGCAAACCGTAGTCTCAGAATCACTCTAAATCTTCTTGCTTATGTTTGACTACAGTCATATAGATATATTCTTATATATGTTTATATCCTCTGTATCGCCTGAAAGCATAAATGCTGATAGTTTATTTATCTCAGTCTGAGACCTGGTGATAGGCGAAACCTTTATCACCGATCGTTTGCTTTTGGAAGGGAGTTTGTATTGGCTATTTGTAGTTCGCTAGGATTAAATCTCTGCCTTTAAGCAGCGTTGAATAGATATATCAGGTTTTCAATTCTTCAATTATAGGTTTCCATTTTGATATCCACATTTGGACGCCGGCATAACAAAGATATGCACTTGTGTTTGACAAGATAAAATAAGTTTATCTAGTAGTACTTGGAAAACTCAATAAAGGGTGTTACCCTTGTTTCGTTAATAAGATTTAAAGCGAATACATACTAATACACTACTCTCATATTTTTTTTTTTAAAGGAATTAAATAAGGGATAACCTTAGGTGAGATCGTAGATTAAATGAAAGGTTTGAAATAAATGATAACTTGAGCAAAGGTTAATATATGCCTATATATATGTTTAAGAATATTCACATATAAACAATGTATGAACGTTAGCATGTATCATTATGATATGAAGGATCCCACTTCATTACTTTACGATGGGAGGAGAACGTTCTATTTTTATAAAGACTTATATATTATCTATCTTAGTCTTAAAATAATTGATAGTTTGAATGAAGGTTAATTTATATAGTAATATAATACATATTAACATATTCAAATAGAGATTTAAAGATTTACATTCATGTTTCAAAATAGTGTATTTGAAAGACAGACACTTAAGGATATGTGTAAAGTGGATCTTATTTTTATACAAGAGTAGATCTTCGTAGAATGATATAATTCTTATTTAGATTATTGAAATTTTTTTTTTAGTATCAAGAGAATCTTGATGGCTATCTTGACACCTAGGCTAGAATCTTGTAACCTTGGGAATAGCTAGTATTTTGATTATCTTGTAAAAAGATTCCTTCGATAAGAGGAATTACTATGGCAACAACTAAAGTTGCAGCTTGTAAACACTATGTTCTCAGAATAAATAAAGATGCACACACTTTTGTGGACTAGCCCGTGTACGGGTGAACCACGTTATCTTTGGTCTCATGTGTTTGCTTATGGTGTTTCTCAATGTGACTTTATGTTTGAGTACTTGCTTCTTTCTTAAAATGTTTAGGATTACCTTGAAGTATGCGGTTCAGTTAGAAAGTTGTTTGTTTATATGATGTATAATGTCAATATATTTCCCCTTATGATTATGATTAAGTTGTTACCATTTAGATTGTTGTATTGGTACAATTAAATGATAAAAGACGTATATGCTTCTTGGTCTATATTCTCAGGAAGGGAAAGGGTTAGTAAAATTTAAACTATTGTTATTTAAAAATTTAAATATTGAAGGTTGTATCTTGTGCACATAAATGAAAAGTTAGTTGGTTCAAAAGAAGAAACCATGTGTTGAATTTAGAAGAGTTATGAATGACATAATGAAGTTTTGTGTTTCCGGCAAGATCTAAAAGAAAAATGGTTAACATTCAAGTTAAGAATTGGTTTAGTCGAAAATAAAATGTCTATCTTAAACTGTGAAAATATGACAGAAGATAGTACTTATTATGCATAAATTACATTTGAGGGATCCTTTTCTTTGATTATCAGGACGAAGTTTACAACAGGATTAAAAGTCATAAAGTTGTAATTATTTGTGAGCAATATTTAGAGAAAGTAAATCCACACTTTATGTTTCCTCATATATTTTAGTGGCATTTTAGGCACTTAGAAAAGTTTTTAAATTTTATGAAATTTTGGGTTCGTGACATATGGTATCAGAGCATTAGGTTACAACACTTGGACCTAATGAGCTCAACATGCAATAAATAAGTATGAAGGTTGTTAATTTTACTAATCGATTATTTTGTTTCACTTTGGATGCATGGAACTGGAATGGACGAGGGGCAATGTCATTCAAAAGTTCAAACTTCAAAGTTTCCCAAAGGAGTAAAGATGAGTATTTCAGTTATTAAAGCAAACTAGTTGATGTGCAAATCTAATTTGATATGTGAGTATTGTGTATCTTAAATTTGACAAGATTTGGTTGACCCTTGTTAATGAGATTTGGCTGACCCTTGATAATAAGAATTGTTTTGATGTTGGATGATAATGATAATACTTTGATCTTAACTAAAAGAGCAGTATATATATTCTTATATATGTGAAGTTACATTTATGTATATTTGAAGTTACTTTATAACAATGTGAAGTTATTTTTATACATCAATATGAAGTGGTAGGATATCCCAAGCTATGGGCTAGATTATTGAGATGTTGTAAATAAAGGCATTTCATTGCCGTAGAATGCATAATAGGGTCGTCATTTAGGATGGTTTATACTCCTATAGATCATAATGTGTTTCAATAAAATGTGTCATGTTTAGAACTAAGCATGTTAAAATGAATATGAGGAATTAGAAAGTGAAGTTCAAAAATTACTTATTGATGAGTATCATCATTTTGTTAAAGGTTCGAAAAGTATTCAATTTGAAATGAATCTATGTACAACTAGCCGTTTTAAATCATGAAAACTAACATGTTTATTTGTTAAAGAAAAAGAGTTTGCGTCAGGATGAAATGAAGAGGATGCACAAGTAAATGAGCCTGCGTATAATGCCATGGAACTAATATGTTCAGAAGATGAGCAATTGAAGCAGAGAAACTTATCCTTATACTAACATTTTAGTGAACTTAATCCCAACTGATGACATGATCAAAAAGGGACGTTGACTTATACAGATAAGTTGAGCTAAGTTGCTCAAAAGTAAGTAATGATTTTCTTTACCTGTTATTTATAGGATTTTATGGATCATGATTGGTCGTAAGACTTATGATTGATGATGTGTAATCATCAAAATGCATAGAATGAGATATATTCGTTAATATTTTGTTGGTATTATGTCGCATGTATAATGCAAGAAATACTAAATGATTGTTACTAAGTAAAATTCTCGGACTCAAATGAGAAGGTTTGAGGGGAAAATAATATTTCCTGAACTCAAGTAGAGGCTGCATCTTGCACTCACTTACTAGCTGTTGCAGGGTGCAACTTCCCTACATTGTGGTCATGTTCCCCATGGAAGTGGAACAGAGCAGGTGGGTAGCATGTTGAATGTTATACTGACCCAAAAGTCCTAGGCAAACTATATAACCATCGAATTGAGCAGAGGAAGGGCTCACGATTTTTTCTTGTGTTGTTAGAACGGAGCACACAAGAGGTTCTCTGAGGAGACTAAACTTTTTCCTTGTGGTGTTAGAACTGAGCCCACAAGAAGATTCGATGAGAGAAAGCTATGTAATGAGTTGCAGAGTAAGACTGTCATATTGTCTGCTGTATGTAGAGGTTTTTCGGCTGAGTTACAGAAGACTCATGTTTTGTATGGCAAGTCTCCACAATTGCGGAAATACATAAAGGTTTTTGTATGCAAGTCTCCATGATTGCGGAAGTACAAAAGAATTCGATGATCAACAAGGTTTTGTTGAAAGAATTGTTTTATGATATGAGCTAATGATAATGATTGTCTTGTAGCTAGATGCTCACATGTATTTATGTGTGAATGTTATGAATGAATGCTGGAATAAGCAAAATATTTCCTAAAGGAAGAGGAAGAATGATGAATATTTACTGTTTTGGAAATTTGCATACTCATGATATACTATAGAACATTGGGAGATCTTGTATGATCTGTGAATGTGCAGGATATAAGTGATGAGGGCTTGTTGAAAATCACAAAAATGTGAAGAAGACCAAAGCATGAGAACAAAAGTAAGCGAAAGGTGGGAAAGGATGCAAAAGACAAACCATTGAACACTGAGGACGGTGTTATTTTTAAGGGGTGGAGTATGTAACATCCCTAAATTTCGATGCCTATTGTTATTATATTTGTAAAAATAAATATCAATGTTGTAATTGGCCATGGTGAGGAGCTCAAGGCCAAGGCCCCACCAGTGGACCTTGAGCTAGTGTTATGTTTATAAATCCTAGATTAAGCCTAGAAGGTTTAAAAGAATGGCAATAGGACTAAACGATAAGTAACCAAACACACCTATAAGAAAAGATAATGACTAGAGAGCCATGAGTTGGATAGCCATATCATGATGTATGATATCAAGTTATGATGGGTTAAGATATAAGTTAATCCTAGTAGGATTACTTTCCATCACAAATACCTAACTCGCCTATTAGGGATTACATCCTAATCATAATAAACCTAATAAGGTTAATCCACATTTGTAAATATTATAATTACCTTGAATTCCCAACTGAGTAAACAAAAAAATTGGATAGCAAAGCCCTATTTTGGCATGAAAGATAAACATTTAATTATGATTCTAAGAAAAGTAGTAATTATCTTGATATAATTCCAACCTGAATATTGGGGACATTTTCTATAATTTTATATAGACTAATTCACTTTCAAATTCTCACTTGGAATACAAGGCAAGAAGAAGACAAGTTTATATAAAGAATATTATGATGAATTGTATGTATATATATATATAATGAAAGAGTAAATTTGTAAAGAGGCATTATATATATATAAGATACAAATAATATGAGAAGCATACTCAGTAAAGGATGAATGGCCAAGTGTTTCTAGCTTAAGGCTAGGTACTATTTAAATTCTATTAGTTAAATATGATATTTGGCCAAAGCTTTTAAACACCCAACTATACCCTAAAAGAAAAGGGTTACTAAGAATAAATATTTGAATGGATTTATTAATAATATGTATGCACATCATGTTTCTCTAGGATAAAAGTTATTAACCTTTTATAATATTTCAACATTTTATAAGGGAGGACACCTTTTACTTAGTGAAAAGGGGACTATTATCTATAAGTATACTAAGTACCTTCATAGAAAAATGAAGGGGCTACCAATACTTAAATTATTAGTTAAGTATTTATGAGTATTGAAGGGTAGATTGTATTAAAAACAAAACCAAAGAATTATATTCATGGAATCGTATAGTCTTGATGATAAACAAGTTTTCATTCATAACATTTCATACGTGGAGTATAAATGTTAGAATCTAGTTGAGATATTTCAGCAAGTTGGTCTTCATGATGGAGCACTCCAACTAAGCAGAGTTATGGGGTTGGCGCACTCCCTACTTAAAAGAGTGGCTCTTAAATATGTCTTGTTGAATAAGTGATGGGTGCCAGACAATTTTTAGTGGACTGCCAATTATCTCCTCCAAGTGGCACCGAGCTTTGATTTAAGATCCAGACGTCAATCAAAAAGAGCAGGGTTTAAACAGTTTTTAGATCGTGGGTGTTTTCTATTTTAGATTATGGGGGAACAGATGTTTTCTATTTTAGATTATGGGGGAACAGATGCATTTTGTTTTCTCCCGCGCTTGAGTATAGTGTAAATTTAAATCATTTCATTGGGAAAGGGACGGTAATCCCGGAGACATTGTTATCTTCTTTATTTTATTTTCCTCGTTGATATATTTCCGTAGCATGCAATCACGGGGGTAATCCATTTTGACTGATTTCTGTCCCACACATTTGGCTGTTGATTACGGAAAAGGAAAACTCTCTGCTCAGTATATAGATCCATATAATCATGTCCGTTTTAATAGGTTGTCGTTTTAGGCATGTTAGCAATACTATGCACACGAGATACTGGATCGAGCTTATCAGAAATGGGTAGAGGGCGCATGACCCGACCTCCGCGTTTGATTTCTGCCTCCACGTTTGTTCCAGACGCTAACACCATCGTGTTGGAAGGGAATTGGGGGGGAAAGTTCGATAAGATAAATCGATCTCCATACCCCATTGGGGATTATTCCAGAGAAAACCTGGCAAACTGCGATTAAGACTTGGATGTCTGCGATAAGTTTCAGAATCATGGAAAATGGCCACGATGGGAGGAGTAGTAGGATGCCGGAAAAAGTTTGGTATGTACATTCCTGTAGTATATATTTATATTTATGTTGAAGTCTCGTTGTATGGATTTATATTTATGTTGAAGTCTCGTTGTATGGATTTCTCAGTAATATTGATTAGAATGCGTTAAATTTATGTTGAAGGAAATATCTATATTTGCAAGGTTAGTAGTATTTCATAATAGTAATTATGAAGATAGAGTCTCCATTTTTATCTCTGCATATGCACCTTGCTATCCAGAAATCGCAGAATATATGTTGCTAGTAGGATCTAAGCCTATGCCAGTGTCGAGCAGAAAAAGGTCTGATCTCTGTGGAAGATTTCCTTATAGGTTTTCTGCACCAGTCGTAGTAACTCGTGTGGTATAATCCGTAACGTGTGTTCAAAATCTATCCTTTAAATGCAGGATAAACACAAAAGGAAATATGTTGTTTTAACCTGAAAACCATGTGTTCAGAAGCGAAGATATTGTTCTTTATTAATTTAGGAAACAAGTTATATATATGTGCGTGCGGAAAGAAGTAAATTGCCAACGTTTTCTTTATCTCAGTTATCATATAATACTCATGCATGTATACCATCTTAGTTACCAGTTTCGATAGAGACTTTTGATCCTCAGAATAAACCTTGTTGCTGCAGGTTTGTTTTGATTTATAAGCCGCAAACCGTAGTCTCAGAATCATTCTAAATCTTCTTGCTTATGTTTGAGTACAGTCATATAGATATATTCTTATATATGTTTATATCCTCTGTATCGCCTGAAAGCATAAATGCTGATAGTTTATTTATCTCAGTCTGAGAGCTGGTGATAGGCGAAACCTTTATCACCGATCGTTTGCTTTTGGAAGGGAGTTTGTATTGGCTATTTGTAGTTCGCTAGGATTAAATCTCTGCCTTTAAGCAGCGTTGAATAGATATATCAGGTTTTCAATTCTTCAATTATAGGTTTCCATTTTGATATCCACATTTGGACGCCGGCATAACAAAGATATGCACTTGTGTTTGACAAGATAAAATAAGTTTATCTCGTAGTACTTGGAAAACTCAATAAAGGGTGTTACCCTTGTTTAGTTAATAAGATTTAAAGCGAATACACACTAATACACTACTCTCATATTTTTTTTTTAAAAGGAATTAAATAAGGGATAACCTTAGGTGAGATCGTAGATTAAATGAAAGGTTTGAAATAAATGATAACTTGAGCAAAGGTTAATATATGCCTATATATATGTTTAAGAATATTCACATATAAACAATGTATGAACGTTAGCATGTATCATTATGATATGAAGGATCCCACTTCATTACTTTATGATGTTCATTACTTTATGATGTGAGGAGAACGTTCTATTTTTATAAAGACTTATATATTATCTATCTTAGTCTTAAAATAATTGATAGTTTGAATCAAGGTTAATTTATATAGTAATATAATACATATTAACATATTCAAATAGAGATTTAAAGATTTACATTCATGTTTCAAAATAGTGTATTTGAAAGACAGACACTTAAGGATATGTGTAAAGTGGATCTTATTTTTATACAAGAGTAGATCTTCGTAGAATGATATAATTCTTATTTAGATTATTGAAATTATTTTTTTAGTATCAAGAGAATCTTGATGGCTATCTTGACACCTAGGCTAGAATCTTGTAACCTTGGGAGTAGCTAGTATTTTGATTATCTTGTAAAAAGATTCCTTCGATAAGAGGAATTACAATGGCAACAACTAAAGTTGCAGCTTGTAAACACTATGTTCTCAGAATAAATAAAGATGAACACACTTTTGTGGACTAGCCCGTGTACGGGTGAACCACGTTATCTTTGGTCTCATGTGTTTGCTTATGGTGTTTCTCAATGTGACTTTATGTTTGAGTACTTGCTTCTTTCTTAAAATGTTTAGGATTACCTTGAAGTATGCGGTTCAGTTAGAAAGTTGTTTGTTTATATGATGTATAATGTCAATATATTTCCCCTTATGATTATGATTAAGTTGTTACCATTTAGATTGTTGTATTGGTACAATTAAATGATAAAAGATGTATATGCTTCTTGGTCTATATTCTCAGGAAGGGAAAGGGTTAGTAAAATTTAAACTATTGTTATTTAAAAATTTAAATATTGAAGGTTGTATCTTGTGCACATAAATGAAAAGTTAGTTGGTTCAAAAGAAGAAACCATGTGTTGAATTTAGAAGAGTTATGAATGACATAATGAAGTTTTGTGTTTCCGGCAAGATCTAAAAGAAAAATGGTTAACATTCAAGTTAAGAATTGGTTTAGTCGAAAATAAAATGTCTATCTTAAATTGTGAAAATATGACAGAAGATAGTACTTATTATGCATAAATTACATTTGAGGGATCCTTTTCTTTGATTATCAGGACGAAGTTTACAACAGGATTAAAAGTCATAAAGTTGTAATTATTTGTGAGCAATATTTAGAGAAAGTAAATCCACACTTTATGTTTCCTCATATATTTTAGTGGCATTTTAGGCACTTAGAAAAGTTTTTAAATTTTATGAAATTTTGGGTTTGTGACAGTTCACTCTTATTCTATTTTTCTGTTCATTCTTTCTTTGTGAGGTATCCTCAACTCTTTAGATCTTCTGTGACATAGAATTTCACAATTCTTGTGGATGATTTCCAAAGCTGGTGGTAATTTTATGAACTTTGATCTATATAACATTTACATCAAGATATTAATAGTAATAGATTTATGGGAATGAGTAAAATAAGTTATGGATTTCAAAGCATTATAGGCTAGCCACTATCAATATCATTGAGAAAAGTTAGTGCCACCATGAACTACATGAGGAAGATGGAGGTGTCACTACTTCCATCTATTTGCAGGTCTTCCTCTAACTCATGGGATATAGGTTCTACGAGGGGAAAGACTCAACTCAACATCAATATATTCTCCTGCTTATCCATGAAGATATTTCATTTGATCACTTTTCCTATGGGGATGTTATGTTTTCCTTCCTCATATATTCTTTTGATATTCTTATTCATGTTATCTTTCTTGTTTGTGGAATACTAGTGAGAGATGGAGTGCATTGGCAATGAAAACTTATTTTTTGTGTTGTTATATGGAAACTGTGGGGATGCTGTGTCTTCCTTCCTCATATACCCTTTTGATATTCTTCTTCATGTCCCCCCCACATCGGGTGCAGAATGAGTCACTTGGCACAATCATAGGCCTGCAAGACGCATCCCATGCCAATAGCAGCACCCAGCTGCCGGATTATATTTCCCACCCCGTGTCTGACTGGACTATGCACCACGTACCCTCCTCCATCTCTGGCCACCTGCTTTACCACATGCATTATCATACGTCTTCCCATGTGCCCACCCACGCACCCCATGCAGAACGTTAATTACCTCAACTCTCTTCTTGTCTGGAGCTTGACCTCCCTTCGATGGTTTAAATACTCCTACGTGTGGATTTTCTAGTCTGCTATCGAGTCCGCCGTTCCTATTCTGATTTGGACTATGGCTCTAATTATTCCCACGATTTGGGACGAATTGCACTATCCTTTCACTCTCATGAGCTTTACAGGCGCTACGATTAATATGACAGGGATTCACTGTTAATATTCAATATGCTAAGACAAAAAATATCAGCATTACATTCCATTTCACAACAATAGCATATACAGGATCACTGAAAGAACAACAAGCATAGCATAAACACAAGAGACACATATTTATCCTGGGAAACCCTCATGGGGTAGAAAACCCAGCAAAGCTTCCTCAATATAGATGACCAACAAATACAAAGATGTAAACCCTAGACATCAACTCCTTCTCCTCCATAGCAGATGTCTCCCTCACCTATGCGCTATTCACAAGTGAGTGTAGTGTGTGTTAAATGAGGAACACACCTCCTCTATTTATACACAACTCCGACATGACTTTACACTAACTAGGTTGGCCCCAACTTGAACCACTAGCTTAAACACCCCATTACAACTGACTAGGTTGACCCCTCTAGGGTGGTCTAATAACCCTTTGACCCACATAACACATACAGGGCCGACCCCCGCTAGGGAAGTCTAATAACCCAAGTTACCATATTCCGATAGAGGAATAAACATCTCCAGATATACAATAAGGTTTTCACGGAGGAATGAAACATCTCCGGAATAATAAAGTACAAATATAATATTCTTAGAAGTTACAATATTTCAACACTCCCCCCCTTAATGAGAAGGATATTATAACAACATCTGCAGGAGCAAGGAGTCATCAACATCATACATGATGCATCTATAAATCATTGGAAGCTTTCTCAACATCATCAGTAACTCAACCAGTTACTAGAACATCTTCAAGATCTTCAATACTGGAACATCAACATCTTTGGTACTGAGTCTTCATCTTCTGCAACACTTGAACAGCTACAGTAACATCATCATCTGGATCACTCAATCAACAGCCTCATCGTCTGGATCTACTGATCATCATCATAACAACATCAACTGGATCCTGTCGATCAACATCATCACATCATCAACTGGATCCTCTCGATCAATAGCATCACATCATCAACTGGATCATCGTGATCTACAACATCTGGATCATCTCGATCTACATCATCTGGATTATCTCTATCTACAGCATCTGGATCATCTTGATCTACAGCATCTAGATCATCTCGATCTACAACATTTGGATCATCTACAATACACATGATCTAGTTACAGGATGACCAATCCTTATCAATTTTAGACAAGTATCATGTCTATGGACGACGAAATCCAGATCTACTTCCAGGATGATCAATCCTTATCAATTTTAGACAAGTCTCATGTCTATGAGCGATGCAATCTAGATCTACTTCTAGGATGATCAATCCTTATCAGTTTTAGACAGGTCTCATGTCTATGGATGATGTAATCCAGATCTACTTCCAGGATGATCAATCCTTATCAATTTTAGACAAGTCTCATAACTATGGATGATGCAATCTAGATCTACTTCCAGGATGATCAATCCTTATCAATTTTAGACAGGTATCATGTCTATGGACGATGCAATCCAGATCTACTTCCAAGATGATCAATCCTTATAAATTTTAGACAAGTCTCATGTCTATGGATGATGCAATCGAGTCACGTACATTTTGAACCAAAGGTTCAGGGATGATGCAGTCCTATCACGTAACTTTTGAACCAAATGTTCAGGGACGATGCAGTCCTCTCATGTACCTTTTGAACCAAATTTTCAGGGACGATGCAGTCCTCTCACGTACCTTTTGAACCAAAGGTTCAGGGACGATGCAGTCCTATCACATACCTTTTGAACCAAAGGTTCAGGGACGATGAAGTCCTCTCACGTACCTTTTGAACCAAATGTTTAGGGACGATGCAGTCCTCTCACATACCTTTTGAACAGAAGGTTCAGGGACGATGTAGTCCTATCATGTACCTTTTGAACCAAAGCTTCAGGGATGATGCAGTCCTCTCACGTACATTTTGAACCAAATGTTCAGGGATGATGCAGTCCTGTCACATACCTTTTGAACCAAATGTTCAGGGAAGATGTAGTCTCCTCACGTACCTTTTGAACCAAATGTTCAAGGATGATGCAGTCCTCTCACGTACCTTTTGAACCAAATGTTTAGGGACGATGCAGTCCTATCATGTACATTTTGAACTAAATGTTCAGGGATGATGCAGTCCTATCATGTGCATTTTGAACTTAAACATTCAGGGACGATGTGGTCCTATCACATGCACTAGGGGCCACTTTCTTGGAGACATATGTCTACGGATCTCTTTTTGGGACATGTGTCCAGGGATGATACAATCCCTCCCCATCCACTTAGACAAAGTCTAAGAACAGTATATCGACCTCATCGTCGGAACCGGTAACCTCATCATCAACCCCATCATTGGAACAGGTAACATCGTCATCGACATACGTATCCTCAGCATTGATACAAGTATCCACATCATTGATACAGTGTCCTTGTCATCGATACAAGTATCCACATCATTGATATAGTGTCCTCATCATCGATACAATATCCACATCATCGATACAGTATCCACATCATCAATACAGTATCCTCATCATCGATATAGGTATCCACATCGATACCAATATCCAAACATCATCATCGATCATATCACTCCCCCTTTCGAGGAGGGTCCTTCTGAATGACACCAAGCTTGTCTAAAAAATACTCAACCTTTACTCGAGATAGAGGTTTGGTGAATACATCAGCAACTTGTTGGTCAGTGCTCACATACTCGAGCTTGATAGCTCCTTTCTGCACCATATCCCATATATAAAAATATCGGATCTCTATGTGCTTTGACTTATCATGGAACACTGGATTCTCTATCATCTTGATACAACTCTTGTTATCACATGGGATTATAGTAGGGTCCAAAGTCAAACAGTCCTAATAACAACTTCTGAAGCCATACAGCTTCACAACTAGCAGAGAAAGCAACTATATATATATATTCTGCTTCAGATGTGCTGAGAGCCACACTTGACTGCTTCCTGCTAAACCACGAGATCATGGAAGATCCTAGACAATAACATCCACCCGATGTGCTCTTCCTGTCTGATCCGCTTCCAGCCCAATCAACATCTGTGTAGCCATACAATCTAAAATCATGATCTCCAAGACAATATAGACCAAAGTCTATCATACCCTTCAGGTAACTCATCACATGCTTTGCAGCTATTAAGTGAACACGTCTAGGTTCCACTATATACTGCCTCAAGGTGTTCACAGCAAAGCATATATCTGACCTAGTATTCGTCAAATGCATTAATGACCCAGTAATTTGTCTGTACAGAGTTACATCCACTAACTCTGATGAGTCATCTGCTAACAGCTTCAACTCGGAACCCATGAGAATGGCCATGGTTGTACATTCCAACATATCAAATCTTCTAAATATTTCCACAGCATGCTTTCCCTGGTTGAGAAAGATTCCTTTTGAGCCTTGCCATACTTCCAGACCTAGGAAGTAATGCATCAATCCGAGATCTTTCATCTCATATTCTATAGCTAGCTTCTTCTTGCTTTCCATGATCTGTTTCTCATTCCCTGTCAGAAAGAGATCATCCACATACTGTAATAGTATCATCCATAACCTTAAGGTAAAGGTTAGGATCAACTTTACTTCTGGTAAAGCCCAAGCTTGTCAAGAAGCTATCAATTCTCTCTCTATGACTGAACATCATTCACACTTTGCATTGAGTGATATTCTGCATATCTATCCGTGATATCTCCCGTCAGATGGGTCTACTGATATGATCCTCAAGATCATTTGAACTCTGTGGTGAGTTCCTTATTGCATCCATCTAAGAGAAGAATGTCATCTGTATATAGAAACCATCTTCAACCTTGTAGCAAAGGTTGAAATCCGCATCACCCATGGTGATCATTAAGACTATCAATCCTGGGTACCCGTACAGAGCTTTCTTGAATTCTGGGAGTTTTCTCGATTCACATTTATTCTTTAATTACATCATTAAGAGAATGGTCTTATCTAGCCACTTGGCACCAACAGCTCGTCATGATCCTCTTCCTCTTTCTAAGAGAATATTCTAGCCACGAGCCTTCTATAGCATGTTTGATTTGTAAGTCTTCTTGTTGAACATCCATCACTAGTTTGGTGTTCATCATTCTTCATGATCTTTCGTACAAATCAAAGTTAAATATATGATTAGTAATACTTCATAATCATCAAATCATGTTGACATGATAACCTTTTATGCATACAAATATGATTCACATGGTTATGCAACTGTTTTGACCAATACTTTGGCACGACACTTTTCCATATCCTGTATGCATACAATGGTTATCTAGATGCCTTCCATCCCTACCAGAACATACTATCCAAAGCGTGCACAACTCTCAGCATGTCAGCAAAGAGGTTTCATTCTAGACAAGCAACAATGGAATGTTTGTCGAACTTACCAATCATATGCATATTAGTAGTGTACTGTTCAATGTTATATCAATGCTTACACTATGCATGATATATTCTAGGAATACAAATATGCATACAACTATTACAAGCAATATCATAGACTATTCAGTAATTCAAATAACAATTCAAATACTTATCTTTTTATGTCTTGTGAGGTTGCTTCCTTCTTGGTCTCTACTTCCCTTCCATGTCATGAGCTTCTATCCATCATTGACCACTATACATGCTTAAGTGTGCACTAGTGTCATCATCATAATCTCATACATAATCATACATTCATTAGTATAAACTTAATACTATCAAAACATTATGATTCTAAATAATCTTAAGTATTTATGGTCATGATCATTTCATACATAGGTATACTTACCTAAGATCCTAACAAAGTAGGATTCTAACTTCGATATAGGAAAACATACATGGATTATCAAGCTTGGTTATGTCTTAACATACCCAAACAATATTTTCTTTGTTCTCTTCAATGATTTAGAGATATGTGCTAGAACCTGCATATCTCATAGGTTAAGCATAGTAGAACAAAGTTATACATACCTTGTAAGTAGAGCTTCTATGTGATCAAAGATTATGGATGAGTCTTTGTCTTCATGTTATCATGGTCATAGAACTTGATTTGTCTTTCTTGATGTACCTGTATCTTGTTAGCAGACAACATCATCCTCATACAACACCACATGTGCATTAGTACAATCATATAAACCTAATCAATAAATGTCTTATATCATTCACATGCATTCATACTTTTACTAGGGTGATAAGACAATTCTAAGATTAATCAAGATTGTACTAACCTCAATAATATGGAGACAAACATATCATAAACTTAATCATGAACAGATTTCAACACATACCTGTATTTCCTGAAGTCATACCTGTCAGAATTGCTTTTAACCCAATCCACTTTGATTTGCTGAAACTGGATCTCGAGCTGGATTAGGGTTTGTCAGAGAAACCCTAAAAATTCAAACTTTGAATTTCAAACTTCTGAATGGATGGAAAGATGTGGCTTGCCGAGCTGATCAAGCTGGTATACTTCAATTTTGAAAATTGCAAAATTTGACCCCTCAGAATTGCCTTTGAAACTTCTGGATCTTCTGGACAGGATCCCGAACTAGGGTTTGGTGAATCCCACCCTTCTGCCCAATCAAAAATTTCGATCTTGGTCGCTAAATTTTGATTTTGATGAGGAGCATTCAGTTGTGGTCTCTGATTCCAAGAATTTCAACTTTCTCTGAAACCCTAATTTCCCACAGCAGTGATGATTCAAGAATCATGGTGCTCAAAATCCAAATCTGTTTTGACAGAAATATGCACCTGATTGTTTTTGTTGTAACTCCAAAATTACGAATCCAAAGGGTCTGAAACTTCTTCCTGTGGTAGCCCGACCTGTCCTCTTTCCAACCCCACAGGTCTGACCTCAATTGGATTCTCTGAGAGATATTTATGCCAAGTGTCGCAATGTGACCTTTTTATGGGATAAAATAGAAGAGTGAACTTGTATGGCGTGCCACGTGTCACTAGTTTAACTTCAGCCTCTGAAAACGTTACCTGCAAAACTACATTCCGTGCTATACCTTTCAATTTTTACAAAATTTCATTTGGAGTTTCCTAGCCCAATTTATGACCTTTGTTCCTGGGTCACCTATTTATGACTGAGCTCTAGAAGAGGCAGAAACCCTAATGTGTACTGATCATAAATCACAAAGTACAATGAATTAGAGGTTTTCCTTTGGACACAAGGTACAAGGGGATGTTATCTACGACCTGTAAAGGTTTTAGATCCTGAACCTTCTCCAAAATGGATCTCTAGTGAAAGTTCCACGATGACTGGTTTTTGCTATACAAAACCCTAACCTTCAAATTGTCGCAAGTGAAGCAAGTGTCGTAAGTGCCATACATTGCCTTCCTTCAGGTTAGCTCTGATACCATGTTAAGATTCAATATGCTAATATAGAAAATATCAGCATTACATTCCATTTCACAACAATAGCATATACAGGATCACTGAAAGAACAACAAGCACAGCATAAACACAAGAGACACAGATTTATCGTGGGAAACCCTGATGGGGTAGAAAACCCAGCAAAGCTTCCTCAATATAGATGACCAGCAAATACAAAGATGTAAACCCTAGACATGAGCTCCTTCTCCTCCATAGCAGATCTCTCCCTCACCTATGCGCTATTCACAAGTGAGTGTAGTGTGTATTAAATGAGGAACACACCTCCTCTATTTATACACATCTCCGACATGACTTTACACTAACTAGGTCGGCCCCAACTTTAACCACTAGGTTAAACACCCCATTACAAAATACTTGGTCGACCCCTCTAGGGCTGTCTAATAACCCTTTGACTCACATAACACATACAGGGTCGACCCCCACTAGGGAAGTCTAATAACCCAAGTTACCACATTCCGACGGAGGAATAAACATCTCCGGATATACAATAAGGTTTTCACAGAGGAATGAAACATATATGGAATAATAAAGTACAAATATAATATTCTTAGAAGTTACAATATTTCAACATTCACCTTGTCTTCGTTCATCATTTTCCCAGGTCTGTCGATACTCGACTAAAGGCTCGGCTTAGAATAGGCCCCACTTTTGCTACTTGCATGAGAGCTCTTCTCTTCATCCCTTGTTTCTGTTCTAGTTACCATGGCTCTAGCTATTTCAGCTCTGGTGCTTCCACCTTCTTGTCCTCAGGATACTGGTTCTCAGCTTCCCTTGTCCTCTGGCCCTCAACTTCTTGGGCTACTAGCAGTTGGTTCTCCAGTCCTCACGACACTAGCTGGCTCAGGTTCCCTGTTCTACAGAATTTACAGTCTTTTAGCTTTTACATTCTCGTTACCATGGAGCCTCCTAAGAGAGTTTGCACCCATCAAGACACCTAGCAAGCGAGTGCTCAATATCCTAGTGGCTCCTCCTCCACTCCGCCACTTCGTCTCATGAGAGGCGTAGTTGAAAAATCCCGTAAGTTCCACTCTGAGATCCCAATTCAACCATAGACATAAATTCAAGATGTTGAAGAAGATTCCAGAGTCTCTCGAGGCTGTCTGAAAGATGATGAAATCCATGAAGAATTCGAAGCCCTCGTCCTTGAATATGGCAACAATAGGGGCTGGAATACCCTGTATCAGAAGACTCCGGACCTACACTGGTCTCACAAGCTGGTTTTGGGCAAGTCTCTCACCAATCGCAATGAGGCTCAAGTGGAAATCCTCATGCAACAGGATGAATTACATGACATGTTGAAGTAGGTTCTTTACAACCAGCAGCAGTTTGAGGCCCACTTTGGAATTACCTTGTCCAAGGATCCGACTACTTAGCCGGAGCAGAAGGGGTACAACAGTAACTATCCTCTGCTTGCATTTTTTTTCTGTTTAAGATCTTTTGGTTTTGGTTGTTTTTCTTATGCCTATCTGTAGCTCTGCTAGTATTAATGATGTCTATAATTACTAGTTTCCTAGATAGGATGACTGTTTTAAAGATACATTTCCAAACTTAGTTTGGGTCTTTTTTCTCTATTATGAGAGGGCCCGACACTCTATATATTTTGACGATGATAATATAAGTAACTATATCTAGCTTATAAAAAAAGATATTATTCTTCATGTTTTTGTTTTTATTTTTGGAATAATCTTGAGAGATGGAGTGCATTGACAATGGAAACTTCTTTTTTGTGGTGTTATATGGGAAATGTAGACTTGAGAAGTTGGTTAAGCAACACCAATCCATTCCATGTCAACTCAACCAACAACAATTTATTTTTCCATCCTTTCTCTTGTGTGCTACATTTGTGATTAATTGGTCACTATGTCCTCCCTTTCTCTCTGGAATCAACTTTAAGGAAATTAGAACAATACCAAAAACCCAAAAACGTTTTTGAAGAAGTTTTTACATTGCAAATTCTACAAGGTGTTTTCTTCTTCAATGCATCCCTAGCCTCTTGCGACAAGGTTAACCGTGACCTTTTTTTGCAATTCCCTTGTAACCCATTTTAAATGATCTTCACATGTAGAAACATAGTGACAATGCATGTTTGATGGTACAGAAGTGTCAACATAATTCCTACTCCAATCAAAAGTAGGTAATATATATGACACAGAGGTAGAAGAATTACCTACACTAACAACAAGGAATTGGAGGAAATATTAATTATGTAGTGAGGGATACAGAAAATTTTAGGTGAAATTTTTTTTTGAACTAAGGGAATCAAAAAATGGGACGGGGCTAGTACTTGAGTGACATGGGGTCCATGGATCCAATCCTGCTACTGCTATACCCCTAGGGGCATCCACAGATCCCGAACCATGACACACTGGTAAGTTTGGGGGATTTGAACATGAGACCTTCCATTTAAAACCATTTACAACTTTTCATCTTTACCACTTGCTCTGCCCCCCATGGGCTTTTAGGAGCAAAATTTAATCCATGGACTATTCTCTAATTTTTTTTTCCAGAAAAAGATTCGTCAATTTTCCCATTTTTTCAAAAAATGATTTGCCCAAATTCCATCTGATAACTTTTTTAACTCTAAAAATCACAAAAATTGTCCAAAAAATATATAATGTCCTTACGATTTTTTATTTTTTTAATTCACCAAACATTTTATGGTTGCAAATTTAAAAATTAGTAAGATTCATCAATGTTTCTACACTATGAGAAAATTATGGATCCTTAAAATTTTCCCTAGTGGGGAAGAAAATGAGTACAATAATAACACGAATGATGTTTCATTACAACCATAGATTCTCTTGCAATTGCATGGATTTATTTAGTATCAAACATCTCAACCTACACATTGGTGGTCACAATATAATAAAAAGAAGGAGGTGGGTGTTGAAGATGGTAACAACATGAGAATCATAACTTTCTTCTTAGCTAACCACCTTTCTTATGCTCTTCCTCATACCTACCATCCTCCTCTCCACTGCTATGACACAAATGTTTTCCAAGGGAATTTTCTATCCTCAATAGACTTGTGTTATATTAGGTAACCTCTTTCTATTCATAGTTCTCTTTACGAGGCAAGTCGTTGATTTCATTGTGTTTGATTTTATTTATTTCTGTTAAAATTTGGAGGGATTGCTACCAATTAATATCTACAAGTATAGGGATGTGATCATGTTCTACACAAGATAATGATTGATGTACTTTTGATTAATACTTGAATGGTTGCTAGATTTTTATTATGAGCCTATAACAATATGCTTTGTTGAGAGGGAGAAGGAGAAGTAGCTTCCGTTGACATGACTTATGAAATCATAGAGATAAATAGGATGATATTCCCACATAGCACACACATTTATGTGATAATTGCGGCAAAGATTTCAGGAGTAGACATGCAATCCTACAGAGTTGAAAGGGTTTCAGGATTGGACATGTGATCCCAGAGAGTTGAATATAAGATGAAGTATGTGTTCATGTCCAAGCAGTCCGAGAAGGCCGACAAGCCAACAAAAGCTTCTTCTAAACACAACAGTATTGTTAGGAAGGAAACGAATCCAAAAAGAAAAGAATAAGAAATGAATGCATGGTCAAGAGGGACATGAAATAAAAAAGAAGACGAAATTAATGGGAGCACTACCATAATGATGATGAGCTAGAGATGTAGATAATCAATGTTCACCTAGCTTATCTTATATTTGAAATTCAAGCGAATGAATTGGTTGCATTCATATTAGCATTATGGCCTAGGAGATTTGGCCTTAGCATGGTGGATCTATATTAATAGAGAATTCAGTATTCCTTTCGCAAAGACTCAACTTTATTTTCTGATGTTTATGCTTCATTATTTCTATTTCTAATAGAGAAAACCTTATTCACTGAAGTATTTGGCGCATCCTTTACAATTTTGATAGGGAAAGCTTAAATTTACTTGTTCAAGATGTGTTTGGTAGGACAAAGAGATATGCTTGGCAGCAACAAGCAAGGTAAAGCCTGATCTTTGTGCATGTACGATGATGATGAGGTATCTTGATCTTGATTTTTTCTTGTTTTGCTAGTTGCGATTCAACCTTGTTGATTTTGGATGAGGTGGATTTAGTGGGAGGTGTCTTGGAAGTTAGTCAGGCTTGTATGTTTTTAGACCATGGAACAAAATAAAAATGTACTCATCCAAGTAGCGATGTGACATGAAAAGTTGGGTAGAGAGGAGGGCAAGAGGAGGCCAAGAGGTGCTAGAGTAACTAGTGGTAATAGTTTCCATGAACTTAACCAACCATATTAATTTTAAATTTTTTGTTTTAAAATTATTTTAAAATTGTGACAAATGAAATAAAAAAATCTTCATACACGAAGGCTAATTAAGTCAAATCAAAACCACATTAGTTTTGCAAACGAAGAATTGGTGGAAGCACAAGCAGAAATGGAAGAAGCCTAGGCAGAATTCGAGGAAACATGCATACCCCTAACTAATTTACTGGGTCACCTATGTCTATTTAGGTAGGTAGAAGAGTGGTCATGTTGTATTCCTACTAGTTAAAACTTTGAGTGGGGTTTGCTATTACCCTAGATCAAGTTTAAAAGGGGTTGTTAGATAAACTTGCGAAATGTATATTTAGAATCCATGGTTTTTGGATAACCGAGGGTATTGACCCGTAGTATTGATATGTTATAAAGCCTATAAAATGATTTGAGCAACTTCATTGTTAGATGCATCAAAAGCCAATATCAATTCACATTCTCACCTATATATTATCTTCCCATTTCTATTTTTGCCAATCATTTTGTAATTGAGCTCTCCCATTCTCTCCTATATCTTCTCTTTCCATTTCGGTCTTTAGTGGATGAGTTTCTAACAACAAAGCTTATTGAAGCAAATGATCATGGATCGGACTTGCAACACAGAGCTCTGCCTAGGTATCAATATCAATGCTGGAATATCTAAAGTCTGTTCTGTGAGACCCATGCAATGGCCTCCTCTACAATTAAATCTGTTTCCGTTAACCTCAGTGCTGCCGCATGCCTAGGGTTTCTCAGGTGTTCTTTCCGCCTTAGGGACGTTGTCATGAAAATAAACTTAACCTAGAATTGGTATATTTCCTTTAATACAGGTAATTGATCTTCCATACTAATTACTTAATGGATTCAGTTTTAGTTTATTGGTTTTGTTTATTGCAATGTGGCTGGATTTTATGCTATTTCTGATCGGGATAATTATGACAATGGTGGTTTTGATGGCCAGAGATCAGGATGAGAAGTGAACGCTGCAATCCGTCCACTACCGGTTTCAAGGCGATTCAATGCCAACAAATTTCTTCCGCCCTGTTACTACAACGAAGAAGTGGCCACCATTAATGTCTCGTTGTCGAACAACATTGTGGATTTCAGCGCGATCACTTCAGATAGCGGTTAAGGTAAGGACTTCAACAGAAAGAGGGTTAGAAGAGGTTTAGAAAGAGAAAGGGGCTACGCCGATGTAAAAGATTTCATCTACATTGCTCAGCAAACTCTCTCATTCTCCGTCTCTTTGGCGGCAACCCAGTTTCTATTCAAATCCATGGCGTAGACGCTGCTACCCTGATTGGCTGCGTTGGAATATAGGCTGTCGTATGCTTATGAGGAGACATTAATGGCGCCATCCCTATTGTTGCAGTAAGAGGACGCAGGCAATTTGTTGACATCGAAGCCTCTTTTCCAGCTGATATGTCGCTGCCATCACCACCATCTGCATATAAAGATTATCATCAGAAACCATCAGAAAACATCAGAAAACCATTGAAATGGCAATGGAAACACCATTACAATAAAATTGAATCTGTTTAGGAAATTAATGTTGCAGATTAATTAACGATTCGTCTTAAAGGATCTAAGAAGGGCAGAAACATACCGATCGTGGATGAAGTTTTCTCGCATGGCAGAGTCCCGAATGGGGAGTGAAGATCCAGTGATCCATGGTAGTACTGAGACAGATGGAAATAGATCTAACATCAGAGGAGGCCTATTCATAGGTCTTCGAGGAGCG
The DNA here is from genome assembly GCA_027924585.1 of Larix kaempferi. Taxonomy (NCBI): domain Eukaryota; kingdom Viridiplantae; phylum Streptophyta; class Pinopsida; order Pinales; family Pinaceae; genus Larix; species Larix kaempferi. The sequence goes on from BSBM01000899.1 coordinate 5,072,544, forward strand.
TACTTTTGATCTGCCTCTCTGGTGTTTGGCCGAATACCAAGGCAGAGCCCTGTTTTGCAATTCTGATCCATATCCATTTGTTTCACTAACGTTTTCTAAGAGGAGACATGATTGATGAGTGAAGAAATGGTTCATGAAAGATGGGTCAAAGAGTAGGCAGTGCTGCCTTTAAGGCGTTCATGAAAGGCGGGTCAAAGAGTGGGCAGTGCTGGAATTTGTTTAGGGTTTAGGGATTTGTTTAGCCTATAAAACACTTACCAGCTTATATTCTCCAAACAACGAGTGTCTTTATTTGTCTGAGACTGAGAGGGGGTTGACACTAGCTGGTGTTTATAGAAAAATATTTAGCGCACTCATGACTTCCGAGGGAGATCATAAGAGGTGGATGGAGAAGAAGAACAAGGAGGTGGCAGATCTACAGGGTAGCAAGAACGATTGTACCCAAGAAATACCTGCAGCTGGTTCAAAGGTAATCTCACTTCACTAACCTCTTCATTTCCACAAATAGCTAGATGATGTTGTGATTTATTGTTGGCTTTATAATATCAGTTCATCACTATTGTTGTCATCCCTTTCAGTGTACATAACTACAACAAATTTATAACATATTTGAGATTTCCCATACATTATCACAATGGTTGTTCTTGTTGTTGGCTATTATCATTAGCCTAAAGTTACAGTATTGCATTGTTTTCAATTCCATGCATAATTGTTTTGATTTCAACTAAGTCTTCGTTTTAAGATTTTCAAACCACCTTTGAAACAAATTATGCATGGAACTTATGCAGACAATGAATGATCGTGACCTTAACTGTGACTACGTGGTAGATTAGAACTTAAATATTTATAATGACTGTAACTGAGATGATTCGAGAAGAATCATGATACTAAACTCTTATTCCTGAAAGTGTTATTTATAATTTGTTGACTATTTTAAAATATGGAAGTTTTTTAGAAATACCCATCAGATCACTGTACTTTTCCTTTGGCTAAAATACCTAGCACGAGTATTGTTGTTTCTAAAAGATTCGATCTTCTGATGACTTGGTTTTCCAGTCAAAGATCGACTATGTTTACTTATGCATGGATATACACACATACAGAGTTAAAATCTAACTTCTTGGGAAGATTTAATATCGTGAGCTATTCTACTCATGATGACCGTTGCATGTAAGGCAAAGTCCTTAGCTTAAATTGTGAAGGTTTTGCGCTTTTGACTTGCATGGCTTGCTAATTATGATTTTAGTGATATTCCTTTACTTAGGGGACTTTATCAGGGTTCATTTTTTTAATTTTTTGCAAGATATTATGTTTAATATATAAATATTTGATACATGCTATATTTAGTTACTTTTCAAGGTGATCTAATCTATATTTATTATATAACCTATTTAGGGTTTAGGGACTTGGTCTCAGGATCAAGATTGGATCCTCTCCCTATTTAGTATTAAGGAGATATTTCTCTCTATGTTGGAAAAGCCTATGATATAGGTGTTAACACCGAAATTGATCCTAAGGTTAAAAGAGGGTAATTCTGCGTAACCACTAACCAATCTTTGGTTTGTGCTACTGACCCAACACAGACAGAGAGGGCTCTCTTTAAAATCTCATGAAAAGAATGGAATAATCAAGATTGTCAATAATGAAAAAGAAACAATAGCATTCACGGCCAAGATATTCAATTACAACAATTATACAGAAGGTCAGTTTTCTGTTTGGAAATAAAATGATTCACGCGTTGTTTGGTTGAAAACATATGAAATTTAGTTTGGGCAATGGAGTCACCTTTAACAAACTATGAAACATCATTCACAAAGATTCTGCAAACATATTCACAAGGGCAAGGTAGCAAGCAGCTAGTAGTCAAAGAGATTTTTATTTTGTGGAACATAAGAGAAAAGAAACAATCCATTAATGTAAGGCATACCAAGATGAATCCTACATCAACTTTAGTAGAATATGTTGGTGAAATATGTAATGTCCCCATCTTAACCCTATTGCATTAATATTGTAAATGATGTAAATATTGTTATTTAGTCATGGTGAGGAGCTCAAGGCCAAGGCCTCGCCATTGATTTATCGTTTTATGTATCGGCAATTAGAATAGATGCATATGGTTCTTGTGCTAGCCGTGCACAATGTAAATTCAGACACCATGTAAATATGCAATTTTAATGAAAAACCCACAACCAGCTATGCAATGCAACAAAGAGATGGGGCATGATCTTACAAGGAATAGGGAGGAAAAATAACCAAACCCTTGAGCCAATGGAGTCAATCCATGTGTCAATGAGAAAACCCATGAGATCCCAACTACCCATTTTGGCGTATGCCCCAATCATTAAATTCTTCCCAGAGTTGGTTGAGGCAGTTAATGCCATGGGAATGATGAGGTATGGCAGCCAATTTCGGGTATGGGCAAGCCATCAATCTGGGAATTCGAATTTTTGCTAGCAAGGCAAGAAATCACCCACGTTTTGCCTTCCCAAGCCATTAAGAACCACAGTCTTTCCTCTCTCATGTAGCCTGGGGTGAACTGGGGTTTTTCCTTCATGTTTTCACCATTCTCTGCATTCTTCCATGCCTGGGAACTCATTTTTGGTTAGCATAGTGGCTGGGAGAAGAGAACCATGATTTTCTGGGGTTTATAGAGGTCATTTTTGCCCCAAAATGCCCATGGACGTTTTTCTGTAAACGATTATGCTCCTGGGGTTGTTTTCCCATTTTCCAATTTTCATTTTGGGCTTTCCCACATTTTCTGAACTGGTGGAATTCCCATCGTTGGGCATCCTACTGCAAAAACGCCTAGCACCTGCATTTCTGGCTGTTATGTCCCTTCCTGTTTAGTTTGAACCTGTGAGCAGGAGATTCAGGAGTGGGAGAGGACAGATTTGGCTTGATGAGCCCAATGAAGTATCCATAGCTCAATGGTTGAGCCATTGGCCTAGTAATTCACTTCTGCCCCTCTCTTAGCAGCTTGAGAAACCCAATTGCTGATTGGCTTAGCTGATTCTAGTGTATCCTTGGCTATGTGAGAGCCTGTTTTCCCCTTTTTCCTTGTGGAGATCATGCCCAGCTCGAGGGTGGCAGTGGTGCTAAGAGATTAAGGAGCACACTGGCCTACGGTTGGATGGAACATTGCAGAAGCGTAGCTGGTTGCGCAGGGATTACTTGGTTCAAGATAAGTATTCTCCTTTGCTAATTTGATATTGCTTAAATTGATGAATGGCATGAAAATCTAGAATGTATGATGGATGTATATTGGAATCAAATTCTGCTGTGTATTCAAATGTTTATGCATTTGCATTTCTCCATCTAAATTTGTATGAATGCTTATTTGTTTCGGGTATGGGACTAGATGTCTAGTATTATTATTAGTGTCCTCTCTATAGCCTTGTAGGATAGGAGGGACTTTATAAAATACTTGGAAAAAAACTAAGCAGAGCATAATTTCTATGAATTCTACTTAATCATTACCCTGGTCCAAGCATGAAAGAAATAACACAAAATGGGGCTACAAAGAGAGAAAATACAATTTCACATGGGAAGAGAGAAAATACAGACTACCAGACCAATTACACAGGAATCCCTGTCAAAACGCAGGCTTCAGCTCTGCAAACTTTATTAAAACAACTCAAAAAATGTCTTACAGACTGATCCTCAAATTACCAAAGGCTTTTCAACATCAGATTTTCAACCCTTATTCATTCTATTACATCGAATATATATATGCCCAGAGCCTTCTTGCTTGACTAACCTCTCACCCTAATGGAAATATTAGAAGGACACCTCATTTCACCCAAAAATTCAAAAATATTACATACGTGTCATGCCTCAAATAGATTGATTAAGACAAGGAACAAAATATTATTGATAGAGGACTGTTTTAACCCTGGGTTCGCAAGTGACCTTGCGAGTCAAATAAATCTTCACTTTCAATGAGATGTCAGCCTGTGATGCGCCATCTGGTAGGATAGGTGTCTCTTTGGACACTTGTCGTCTATTAGTTTTCTCATCTTCGCTGGCAGAACCGGATTCTATGAGGCCGAATGCCCTAAGAGAGGGAGTGGTAGGCTTTTCCTCCATCTCAGCCCACACTTGTTTTGGCATGAACACCAACTCGCACTTCCATCCTTTATCCATGCACCAATCGTAACAGAAAAAATGGTCGAACCACCAGGTGCACCATCTTTCCCTTACACCGACTTCAGATAAGGGACATGAGAACCTTATCCATAACTGCTGCGATGATGAATGCAGCTTCAAGTGGTCATAATTTCCATGATAGCTCTATCGAACTCTTCAATCAGGTAACCGTGATGCTCAAGGTTTGAGGTGACCTTCAGCATGCTCAGTGACGTCGTCCCAGATAGACGCCATAGCCAATGATGATGGAAAAAGTGCCTTCCATCATACCGATATTCCTCTGGGATAACATTCAGAGATCCGCTTTGCAGGTCCGTTCTTCTGACGTCTCTCGTGTGACAATACTTAATCTCATGCTTTCCCGCATGCTCCAAAAGATGTGGGTCACATTACCTCTATCACCTTTCGAGCCAACCTCTAATCCACGCAAGGGACATTTCCTTTTTTACACCTCCTTTACAGACTTTTTCAGGCCTCCACAAGTTTGCCAACTTCTCAGTCATAAGCATCCAACACCTTTAGGATGCTTATAACCCTCTAAAAACTTCCATCTTTATCTTAGTAAGGTCGGGCGACATGTCTTCTTTGCCAGCTTGTTCCAACCCTTCCCCTTTATCCGAAAACTGGGACGAAAGCTATTAGTACTAGGGGAAAATGTTACTTGTGGAAGGATACCTTTGGTCATAAATTCTCCCATATCGGGGTTTAAGCTTGACCCACCTATGCTTTTGGATAGACCAACCGTTTCTTTGGATGTTCGAGAAGTCGTGGAAATTATCCCTAATGTCCAGGTCGAGCCCGAGGTGGCGAGTTACAAAGGTCCAATGACCTTTGGACGAACTTTGACGAAACAAGGCAACCACTGTTATTCCTGAGGTGACCTCCAGGCCCACAATGCCGAAGTCTTGAAAGATAGCTTCTTCGCAGGCCATTTTGGACTGGACCGAAACTGATATAGGGTCTCCAGGGACCTCTCTGTTAGGGCACAACATCAAGAATTTTGTGCTTCGACCCAACTGCCTGGTGACCAGCCATCAAACTCCTGTACCGGGGCTAGAACATCATTCTCTGGAAAAAACCACTTCCGCTCAGACAAGTTTCGGAAAGGGTAGAAATGAAAACTTTGAAAGGTGTTTTCATATATATAGCCACGTCTCCGTAACGCCGACTCTTTTGTTAGGTTTCTCGTTAATTTCAACCGTTGATCTCCCACGCACTACTTTCCCTTCGTCGGATTTGTCACCTCTTTATCTCTTGATTTGACCTTCGATTCTTCTTTACCATTGGATCTGGTTTAACTTCCCATCTATGCCATCGATTCTTCTCCACATTTTCCCATAAGACATCCTCGCATGTACCCAGGTGGTCCCTACTATGATTCCCCCTCTTTTTGCGACGGGCTCTAGAGCTGACATATGGCAGGCGGGAAAATGTCATCGCATCCACCCCTTTCTTATCCGGTGTGCTACTTCTTTGTGGGATCTACTACGAGAGCCATTGATGTACATCTCTTCTGTATTCTGAACCATGGATCTTTCCGCCAATTCATGTCATCGCATATGCCCAATCTTATATATAGCCCTTTGATCTTTCTTCTTGCGACAAAGTCTGCTGCTGACACCTGGCTGGCAGAGAAGGCTCATCGCATCCACCCTTTTCTTATCTTCCTCGCAACTTGGCTGTGCATTATTTCACCTAGCGCCATGGATATGATCCCCGCCCAATCTACGACGTAGATTGGTGTAATGTTTAGCTTCCCATTACTTGGCCAGGGGACTATAGGTTATAAAGTGTTTTTTCTCGTTTATTTATACGTATACTTCAACATTTCCTCATCCTTTGCACATTTGTTTTTTCCTTAGATCTCTTAGTCTTTCCCACTACCATCTAGCACTAGAGGATGGAGTATATCTCGGTCTCACTACCAGGTACATTTTCACTCTCTGTTACTTCCATTCAACTGCATATTGCAGGGAAATATAGGGGTTTTAACAACTGGCTCCAAACAGGATGCTATCCTCCCTGCAAGGTAGCGATGAACTCTGTAGATTAAGTGCCTGATCCATTGGGCCGATTTTCCAAACCTTGACTATTAAAAGCAACATCCTGCAGCCAGCCTTTCATCCCAATGCCGCAACCAAACGTCCAGAGCCGAACACCTAAAAATACTAACTGAAATAAATGCAACTACTTGACCTGCAAGCTTATTTATATACAAGTGTTCCTACCCTACTTGTTTGGCACAAGGGTAACTCAAGTAATTTCATACCTCCAATGAAGCCAATCAGGAAAATGACTCCTTGACTGAATTCTCCATTCTAGTCCTCCTGTTGCGGGGAAAACCCACCAAATGATAGCTCCATCTGAATATATCTTTTAATCTTAGTCTCCCAGAACAATATAAACCTTACCGTTTCTGACCTTTCCAAGAAATTAGCAAATGGGTCTATCAGAACATGAAGAACTCTTATTTCTCTAGGACCAGCCGTGAGGGCTCCTGGGATGGGTTCTTCTCGACCTTTCTTCTGCTCTTCTAGATCATATGACAATTGGTACTGTTGAAAAAGAATCTCATCCCACTTTGGAGGAGGGATACGAAAGTCGTCGCCAATTTCATCTAAAGCCTCAGCGCTTAGGGTTTGATTTTCACCGTTGGAGGTGGCCGAAACAACTTCAATCCTTTTGTCAACCTCAAGTGAAATGGACTCTCTTTGATGAGCTTCTGCCTCTTGGGGTGGTTAACATGCTTGTTCTTTCTCTTTATCATCAATCTCGAAAAAACTTATTAAGTTTTCCGAGCAATCCCCTTCCTATTTGTCATATTTAGGTGGATCGAATTCATTTTCAAAAACATTATTGACATGAATTTTAGCAAGTGTATCACAATTTACATGAAACCTATCATGATTATCTTCTTTTGGTACTTCCCTGGCCTGGTCGGCTCCCTGTGCATCCAGGGAAAAACAGGGACACAACGCAACTTCACCTTGCTTGTGCGCTTCTCCAAATTTGGTTTATTCTTCAATCCTTGCAACCCTACCTTCGTTTGATAATTTCCTAGACATCCTAATATTTTCTTCGACCTCCAAAGCATCAATGAGCATACGATGCAAATTCAGAGACCTTCTTTCCAACAGGAGCAAGGATAGCTCGAGGGGGAAAGTAGATGCATAGTGCAACTTAGCAGCATTCTCTAGGGGCTGAATTTCCCTTGGCATATCATCATAGAACTTCGGAAACCTTCTATTAAAGCTAGATATGGCCTCTCCCTCTTGCCTTTCCATGGAAAAAAATTCTGAAAGAATCAGGTCCCATGACTGTCTTTTTCCCCAAAATTCTAGGAAGACATCAGAAAACCTTTTCCAATTGTCTATAGATCCCGGCTGCAAATGGCTGAACCATTTCTTCACATCTCCTTGGAAATACTGGGCGAAATCCCTCATACAAATGTCATCATGCTCTACCTCAAAAAGATCCAAAAATTGTTGAAAGCCATGGAGATGCTTCTCAGCAGTGAGGCTTTCGGATTCTCGATCGAATCGGGGAAAGTATTTATGGTATTTGGGAGGGTAATAATGTAGAATAGGTGGAAGTTTTAAAGGGTTATATCTCAATTGAGATCTAGACGGCAAAGGGATATGCGCAGGGGGAGCGTCTGCAGCTTCATCCTCCTGGGATTCGCAAAGCTTAGCATGAATCCTATGAGATTCAGAAGAAGGGATGGGATCAGCTCTAGGGGTTAAAGGAGGATATGCATTTGTAAGGTCCAGAGAGGGATATACAAAGGAAGGTCTATCGTGACCCAGAGCTCTTTGGTGGGAAAAAATTTTCTTGATATATATACATAAAGGTAAAAGGAGATTAATACAGAAGAACAAGATTTCTTTGAAGAGATTAGTGTTCTGATACCTGAATCTTGATTCTTCCATGTTTAAGGCAAATGTGTTCGTTCTCCAGTGGAGTCGTCATGAGAATTTTTCAACATCCCAATTATGCTGCAAGATCACAAATCTCCCTAGTGAGGTCACCTTTATACTGAAATTTCTCTTGAGTGGAGTCGCTAGGTTAATGATACAACCTTCTTGATGTCTCATTGCTGTTCACCATTAGCACTGAGATCTGAACTTTGTCATTCTCGCAGGGATCGCGAAATAGTTTCAGTCCCCGACAATGGCACCAATTTGTTAACACTGAAATTGACCCCCAAGCTGAAAGAGGGTAATTCTGCGTAACCACCAACCAATATTTGGCCTGTGCTACTGACCCAGCATAGACAGAGAGGGCTCTCTCTAAAATCTCATGAAAATACTAGAATAATCAAGATTGTCAATAATGCAAAAGAAACACCAGCATTCACGGCCAAGATATTCAATTACAACAATTATACAGAAGGTCATTTTTCTGTTTGGAAATAAAATGATTCACGCATTGTTTGGTTGAAAACATATGAAATTTAGTTTGGGCAATGGAGTCACCTTTAACAAACTATGAAATATCATTCACAAAGATTCTGCAAACATATTCACAAGGGAAAGGTAGCAAGCAGCTAGTAGTCAAAGAGATTTTTATTTTGTGGAACATAAGAGAAAAGAAATAGTCCATCAATGTAAGGCATACCAAGATGAATCCTACATCAACTTTAGTAGAATATGTTGGTGAAATATTTGGAAAAAAACTAAGCAGAGCATAATTTCTATGAATTCTACTTAATCATTACCCTGATCTAAGCATGAAAGAAATAACACAAAATGGGGTTACGAAGCGAGAAAATACAATTTCACATGGGAAGAGAGAAAATACAGACTACCAGACCAATTACACAGGAATCCCTATCAAAACGCAGGCTTCAACTATGCAAACTTTATTAAAACAGCTCAAAAAATGTCTTACAGATTGATCCTCAAATTACTAAAGGCTTTTCAACATAAGATTTTCAACCCTTATTCATTCTATTACATCACATATATATATGCCCAGAGCCTTCTTGCTTGACTAACCTCTCACCCTAATGGAAATATTAGAAGGACACCTCATTTCACCCAAAAATTCAAAAATATTACATTAGTGTCATGCCTCAAACAGACTGATTAAGACAATGAACAAAATATTATAGACAGAGGACTGTTTTAACCCTGGCTTCGCAAGTGACCTTGCAAGTCAAAGAAATCTTCCACTTTCAATGAGCTGTCAGCCTGTGATGCACCATCTGGTAGGATAGGTGTCACTTCTTCAGTGGAGATTACAAAATCGTGAACTATTTCTGCATCTGGTTGGCCGCTTTGCTTAATTCCGAAGGTCTCCTTCTTATTTCTTTGTCTGTTTCCTTTGGACACATGTCGTCTATCGGTTTTCTTGTGTTCACTGGCAAAACCGGATTCTATGAGGCCGAATGCCCTAAGAGAGGGAGTGGTAGGTTTTTCCTCCATCACAACCCACACTTGTTCTTGCATGAACACCACCTCACACTTCCGTCCTTTCTCCATGCACTAATCGTAATAGAAAAAATGGTCTAACCGCCAGGTGCACCATCTTTCCCTTACATCGACTTTAGATAAGGGACGTGAGAACCTTATCCATAACTGCTGCGATGATGAAGGCAGCTTCAAGTGGTCATAATTGCCATGATAGCTCTATCAGACTCTTCAATTAGGTAACTGTGATGCTCAAGGTTTTAGGTGACCTTCACCATCCTCAGCAACGTCTTCCCAGATAGATGTCATAGCCAATGATGATGCAAAAAGTGACTTCCATCATACTGGTAATCCTCTGGGATAACATTCAAAGATCCTCTTTGCAGGTCCGTTCTTCTGACGTCTCTTGTGTGACAATACTTAATATCAAGCTTTCCTGCACACTCTGAAAGACGTGGGTCACATTACCTCTATCACCTTTTGAGCCAACCTCTAATCCACGCAAGGGACTTTTCCTTTTTTGCACCTCCTTTATAGACTTTTTATGGCCTCCACACGTTTTCCAACTTCTCATTCATAAGCATCCAACACCTTTAGGATGCTTATAACCACCTGAAAACTTTTGTCTTTATCTTAGTAAGGCCAAGCGACATGTCTTCTTTGCCTAATGTCATGGAAAGACCAACCATTACTTTGGATGTTCGAGAAGTCATGGAAATTATGCCTAATGTCCAGGTTGGGCCGAAGGTGGGGAGTTATAAAGATCCAACGACCTTTGGATGGACTTTAATGAAAGAAGACAACAACTGTTATTCCTAAGGTGATCTCTAGGCCCACAATGCCGAAGTCTTGAAAGATAGCTTCTAAGCAGGCCATTCTAGCCTGGACCAAATTTGATACAGGCTCTCTAAGGACCTCTCTGTTAGGGCACGACTGCAAGAATTTCGCGCTTCGACCCAACTACCTAGTGACCATCCATCAAACTCCTGTACCGGGGCTAGAACATCATCTAGAAAAAACCCCTTCCGCTTAGACAGGTTTCAGAAAGGGTAAAAATGCAAACTTTGAAAGGTGTTTTCATATATATAGCCATGTCTCCGTAATGCCGGCTATCTTGGTAGGTTGCCCGTTAATTTCAACCATTGATCTCCCACGCGCTAGTTTCCCTTCGTCGGATATGTCGCCTCTTTATCTCTTGATTTGACCTTCGATTCTTCTTTACTGTCGAATCTGGTTTGACTTCAAATCTATGCCATCCCTTCTTCTCCACATTTTCCCATAAGATGGCCTCGCATGTACCCAGGTGGTCCCTACTATGATTCCCCCTCTTTGTGCGACGGGCTCTGGCGCTGACATCTGACAGGAAGGAAAATGTCATCGCATCCACCCCTTTCTTATCTGGTGTGATACTTCTTCGTGTGATCTACTACGAGAGCCGTTGATGTACATCTCTTCCATATTCCGAACCGTGGATCTTTTCGTCAGTTAATATCATCACATACGCCCAATCTTATATATCGCCCTTTGATCTTTCTTCTTGCGATAACATCTACTGCTGACACCTTGCTGACGGAGAAGGCTCATCGCATCCACCCTTTTCTTATCTTCCTCGCAACTTGGCTATGCGATATTTCACTTAGGGCCGTGGATCTGATCCCCCCCCAATCTATAGCGTAGATTGGTGTAATGCTTAGCTTCCCATTACTTGGCCGGTGGACTATAGGTTATAAAGTGTGTCTTCTCATTTATTTATACCTATACTTCAACATTTCGTCATCCTTTGCACATTTTTTTTCCTTAGATCTCTTAGTCTTTCCCACTACCATCTAGCACTAGAGGATGGAGGATATCTCGGTTTCACTACCAGGTACATTTTGACTCTTTGTTACTTCCATTCAATTGCATATTGTAGGGAAATATATGGGTGTTAACAACTGGCTCCAAAGGGGATGCTATCCTCCCTGCGAGGTAGCGAAGAACTCCATAGATTAAGTGCCTGATCCATTGGGCCAATTTTCCAAACGTTGACTATTATAAGCAACATCCTGCAGCAAGCCTTTCATCCCAATGCCGTAACCGAACGTCCGGAGCCGAACACCAAAAAATACTAACTGAAATAAATGCAACTACTTGACCTGCAAGCTTATTTATATACAAGTGTTCCTACCCTGCTTGTTTGGCACAAGGGTAACTCAAGTAATTTCATACCTCCAATGAAGCCAATCAAGCAAATGATTCATTGACTGAATTTTCCATTCTAGTCCTCCTGTCGCGGGGAAAAACCCACCAAATGATAGCTCCATCTGAATATATCTTTTAATCTTATTCTCCCAGAACAATATAAACCCTGCCGTTTCCGACCTTCCCAAGAAATTAGCAAAAGGGTCTATCAGAACATGAAGAACTCCTATTTCTCTAGAACCAGCCATGAGAGCTCTCGGGATAGGTTCTTCTAGACCTTTCTTCTACTCTTCCGGATCATATGACAACCGGTACTATTGAAAAAAATTATCATCCCACTTTGGAGGAGGGATACGAAAGTTGTCGCCAATTTCATCTGAAGCCTCAGCGCTTAGGGTTTGATTTTCACTGTCGGAGGTGGCCGAAACAACTTCAATCCTTTCGTCAACCTCAAGTGAAACGGACTCTGTTTGATGAGCTTCTGCCTCTTGGCGTGGATCACACGCTTGTTCCTTCTCTTTATCATCAATCTTGAAAAAAGTTATGAAGTTTTTCGAGCAATCCCCTTCCTCTTTGTCATATTTAGGTGGACCGAATTCATTTTCAAAAACATTATCGACAGGAATTTTAGCAAGTGTATCACAATTTACATGAAACCTATCATGATTATCTTCTTCTGGTACTTCCCTGGCCTGGTCGGCTCCCTGTGCATCAAGGGAAAAACAGGGACACAATGCAACTTCCCCTTGCTTGTGCCCTTCTTCAAATTTGGTTTCTTCTTCAATCCTTGCAACCCTACCTTCGTTTGATAATTTCCTAGACATCCTAATATTTTCTTCGACCTCCAAAGCATCAATGAGCATATGCTGCAAATTCGGATACCTTCTTTCCAACAGGAGCAAGGATAGCTCGGGGGGAAAGTAGATGCAAGTGCAACTTAGCAGCGTTCTCTAGGGGCTGAATTTCCCTTGGCATATCATAATAGAACTTCGAAAAACTTCGATTAAAGCTAGATATGACCTGTCCCTCTTTCCTTTCCATGGAATAAAATTCTGAAAGAATCAGGTCCCATGATTGTCTTTTTCCCCAAAATTCTAGGAAGACATCAGAAAACCTTTGCCAATTGTCTATAGATCTCGGCTGCAAATGGCTGAACCATTTCTTCACATATCCTTGGAAAGACTAGGCGAAAGCCCTCATACAAATGTCATCATGCTCTACCTCTAAAAGATCCGAAAAGTGTTGAAAGCGATGGAGATGCTTCTCATCAGTGAGGCTTTCAGTTTCTCCATCGAATTAGGGAAGGTATTCATGGTATTTGGGAGGGTAATCACGTAGAATAGGTGGCAGTTTTAAAGGGTTATATCTCAGTTGAGATCTGGAAGGCAATGTTGATGTATATGTAACTTTGGAATGTATTTCATATATATTTATTGTACCCGTATAAGAGATGTGTTATTCCTCTATAAGGAAGTGTCGTCATGTGGATTGACAAGTGTCTCAAGTGTGTGTACTTGCCGATGGGTTATTAGACCACCATGTGTGGCGTCGGCCCTGAAATATATATTATATTGTGCATGTATCTAGATAGACAAGTTGGCCTCATAGTGTAACTGGGCACACAGGTTAGTATAAATAGAGATCAGGAGATCTCTATTTTGATCATTCAGAAAGTCACACTTCTCTCACTCAGAAAGTGGCGCACTAGTGAGGAGGAGGATCATCTGCTACTAGGAGACTATCTCAGTGTATTTTGGTTGTACTTTGGTTGAACCATTGCTCTCTCTATCTCTGAGGAAGTTGTGAGGTTTTTCACCTTAGGGTTTTCCCCACGGAAACTCTATGTCTCTTGTCTGTCATGCTTTTGATTCTTGTGATGCTTGTGATGCTTATTGTGATTGTTATGCATTGATATGCTGTATATGTTATTCTTTCAGTGAAGATCCTAGAGTATTGTGAATTAATGCTCAAAATTTAACATGGTATCAGAGCTAACCTGAGAAGAAGACATTTTGCAGTGACGGAAACTTGAGTTTCTTGTTTATTGGGTTTCTCTCCACAGATTTTGGAAAAGCAGTATTGTAGATTGACTCTACTCATCAAGGAGAATCCATCTATCCAATCAGAATTCAATTCTCAGCATTTTCAGATTTGACCCTAAAAAAATTACGGTTTCCACAAAAATAGGAATTGTTGAAATATGAAGACATAGCTAGAAGCTCCTTGCAAACATCAAAGTTTAGAGCTTTAGATCGAGATTTTTGGCTGGGTAGATCTCCGGGAAACTCAAACCCTAATTCAGGGCTCTCCTAGTGAACCCGGGAGGACATAAAGTCAAATTTGAAGGGTAAAACTTCGTTGATCTCAAATTCTGAATGCACTAGGCTGATCATCCCATCAAGGTGCATCTTTCTATCTTTTCAGAAAGTTGAAATTCACATTTTGAATTTTTAGGGTTTTTTTGACAAAACCTAATCCAGGACCAGGTCTAGTTTTCAGCATTTCAAGTGGTAAGACCTAAATCTTTTCTATTTCCATTTGAATTACTATTTAAAATGTCTCAACACACCAAGCTTGAGGATAAGCTTGAAGGGGTTGATAACTTCCGAGCTTGGAAGTATAGGATTGGGTTAACCCTAGAAGAGAATGAGTTGGACTCATATATAAAAGAAGACATCCCTATCCCAGAGGATGAAGAGGCTAATGTATTGCATAAGAAGAACTTGGTCAAGGCAAAGAGAATCATTGCTGATTCTATCAAAGACCATCTCATACCCCATGTGTCTTCTCTAAAGACACCCAAAGAGATGTTTGACTCTTTGACCAAGCTATTTGAAGGAAGAACATAAATTGGAAGATGACCCTACGGAACCAATTGAAAGGAGTAAAGTTTCAGAATGGAGAAACCATTCAATCTTATTTTTCAAGCGTCTCCCAGATCAAGGAACAACTAGAAGCAGTGGATGAAATGGTGGAGAATGGTGAAGTTGTCATGACCACTTTGAATGGCTTACCTAGGTCATGGGACTCCTTCATTCAAGGAATCTGTGCAAGAAAGAAGTTGTTTTCCTTCAGTAGACTACGGAAGAATGCTCACAAGAAGAAGCAAGTCTTGTGGCATGAGAAGAAAAGATGGGGAATGAAGATCAAGCTCTCACAGCTCACACCAAGAAATGGAAGTCCAAGAGAGAGCCATCTCACTCCAAGAAATCTTCACATCACTTCAAAGAAAGAAGAATATGCTTCACCTGTAATGAGAGAGGACATATTGCCATAAATTGTCCCAAGAACAAGAAGGACAACAACAACTTCAATAAGAAGAAGAAGGGCAACAAAAGAAGGTTTCATGCTCATGCTGCCGAGGATGATGAACCACCCAAGAAGAAGGCTAGGGCAGAAAGTGATGATAGTAATGATGACTCATCAAGTGAGGAAGAGTATGTTCTGATCTCTGCTCTCATAGGTACTATCTCCCATGGTTGTAATGATTGGTTAATTGATAGTGGGGCTTCCAAACACATGACTTGGTTTAAGGAATCTTTTGTGAACATATCTGAACATGAATCACCCCATAAGGTGAAACTTCGGGATGATTATCAATACCCAATCAAAGGAAGTGGTGAAGCATCCTACAACCTAGATTCTGGAAAATATTTGAAGATGAAAGAAGTCCTTTATGTACCTGGGCTCAAGAAGAACTTACTCTGCATTTGATGCAAAAGGTATGAGGGTTTCATTTGTGGATGGCCAAGTCCTAATGTGGCCAAAGGGAAAGACCATAGATGATGCAGTAGTGATTGGAGAGCAAGAGGGAGGTTTGTATAAATTAAAGGGACAACCTGAACATGCCATGGTGCATGAATCCATGGAGCCAAGTGAAATTTGGCATAGAAGACTTGCTCATATGCACTATAGGGCACTTCCAATTCCAAGCAAGGCTGTAGAGGGTCTTCCTGAAATCAAGACCAAACATGAAGGTGTTTGCAAAGGATGTGCAAAAGGTAAGAACATTAAGAAGGCTTTCCCAAGCAGTGAAAGCAAGGCAAAGGATATCCTGGAAATCATCCACTCAGATGTATGTGGTCCTATGTCATCCAGTTCTCTAAGTGGGTATGTTTACTATGTCTCATTTATTGATGACTTCTCCAGGAAGACTTGGGTATACTTCTTGAAAAAGAAAGATGAGGTGTTTGACAAGTTTAAGGAATTCAAAACCTTGATGGAGAATCAAACTGACAAGAACATCAAAACATTCATATTCAACAATGGTGGAGAATTCACCTTAGGTGACTTCAAGAAGCTTTGCAGTGATTCAGGGATTAAGAGGGAGTTGACTGCTCCTTACAATCCACAACAGAATGGAGTTGCTGAAAGACAGAACAGAACAATCATGGAAGTAGCAAGAGCAATTATACATGACCAGGATCTACCTCTGCATCTATGGGCAGAAGCAGCTAGGACAGATGTATATGTGCAGAACAGAACACCCCACAAGATATTGGACAACAAGACACCAGAAGAGGTCTTTTCTGGTAAGAAACCTGAAGTCAGCCATTTCAGAATATTTGGTTGTCCAGTATTCACTCATGTCCCAAAGGAAAAGAGGACCAAACTAGATCCTTCAAGAAAGAAGGGTATCTTTGTGGGTTACAGTGAAAGCTCGAAGGCTTATAGAATATACTTTCCAGGGTTCAAGAAGATTGATGTCGGCAGGGATGTGACACTTGATGAAAACTCAGCATTCATCAAATCAAGGAAGGCATCTATCGAAGTTTATGAAGAACCTAAGGAAACTATATTTCAAGACACTACCATGACTGAAGCAATTCCAAAAGTTGTTCATGAGTTTGAAGATCCGCAAGAACCTGTAGATCCACCCCGTGAGGATAATTCTCACAAGAGGAAACCTGCATGGGCTAGAGAGTTCATTCAAGATGCAGAAAGATTTGGCATTCCAGAAGAAGAACACAGAGCAAAGAAGAGAACCAAATCACATACCAGCTATGTTGCTTTACTCTATGATATTATGAACAAAGAACCTTCCAGTTATGAAGAAGCAGTGGAAAAGAAAGAATGGAAGGATGCCATGGTTGAGGAATACCAATCAATAATGAAGAATGATGTTTAGGATGTTGTCCCAAGACCTAAAGAGAAGTCTGTTGTGACTTCCAAATGGATCTACAAAATCAAGCATGCTGCAGATGGCAGTGTAGAGAAATACAAAGCAAGATTCGTAGCTCATGGCTTCTCTCAAAAAGAGGGAATAGATTATGAAGAAACCTTTGCACCTGTAACCAGGTATACTTCCATCAGAACAGTAATTGCCCTAGCTACAGCAATGAAATGGAAAATACACCAGATGGATGTCAAGACTGCCTTCTTGAATGGTGTAGTTGAAGAATAATTATATGTGGAGTAGCCACTCGGTTTCGAAATACATGACAAGGAGTCATATGTGTGCAGATTGAAGAAAGCCTTGTATGGCTTGAAACAAGCTCCCAGAAATTGGTATGGTAGGATGGATAGTTTCCTATCTAGTTTGGGCTTCACCAAGAGTAAAGCGGATTCCAACCTTTACTATAAGGTTGAAGAAGGGAATCCTGTGATTCTACTGCTGTATGTGGATGACTTATTTGTAACAGGAGATGACAGATTGATTGCAGGTACTAAGAGGAAGCTTGCTGCTGAGTTCAATATGAAAGATTTGGGAATGATGCATTATTTTCTAGGTATGGAGGTGTGGTAGAATGCAGGTGGGATCTTCCTTGGTCAAGGGAAGTACACAGTAGATATTCTGAAGAGATTTGGGATGATGGATTGCAAGGCCATGGCCACACCCATGGCATTGAATCTGAAGCTTATATGTGATGCTTCATCTGAGCCGGTTGATGTCTCTATGTCTCGTCAGATGATTGGGTCCTTGATGTACCTAATGAACATGAGACAAGATATTTGGTTTGCTGTGAACACATTGAGCCAGTTCCTGACGGATCCGAGGAGTGTTCACCTGGTTGCAATAAAGCATGTTCTGAGGTACCTGAAGGGTACAGTGGATTATGGGCTCAAGTATGAAGCGAATCAAAAGTTTAACCTATAGGGTTATGTTGATTCAGATTGGGCTGGCAGCGCTGCAGATAGGAAGAGCACATCTGGATGCAGCTTCAGTATGGGATCAGGTGTGATCTCTTGGTTTAGCAGGAAGCAGTCCTGTGTAGCACTAAGTACAGCTGAGGCAAAGTATGTTGCAACCTATTCAGCTAGTTGTGAGGCAGTATGGCTATGGAAGCTATTGTTTGAGTTATTTCATCTCCCATTGGATGCTACTGGTATCTTCTGCAATAACTAGAGTTGTGTGAAGCTGACTGAGAACCCAGTGTTTCATGACAGGTCTAAACACATAGAGATCAAATATCACTATATCAGGGATATGGTGCAGAGAGGAGCTGTGAAGCTCCTGTATGTTGCGACGGACGAGCAGATTGCAGATGTGCTGACGAAGCCACTAGCCAGGGTGAAGATCGAGTACTTCAGGGAGAGGCTTGGCGTTCTTCAGATCGAGGACACTTCCAAGAAGAAGTGATGGACACATTTGTTGAAGCCATTCCAAGCATGTTGGAAGGAGGATCCTTCACATAGCTGTGGATGTAAGCGCTGGATGATGTTCTAGTTTCTGCTTTGTATGATCAGTTGGATCATTTATATGTATGTACGCATCATGTTGGATGCTGGATATGATCAGTTGGATCATTTATATGTATGTACGCATCATGTTGGATGCTGGATATGATCAGTTGGATCATTTATATGTATTACGCATCATGTTGGATGCCGGATATGATCGGTTGGATCATTTGTATGTATTTTCTATATGCATCATGTTGGATGCTTGAACCATGTATCTGTATATGTATCAGGTGGATACATTGTATGATCAGGTAGATCAGGTTTATTGATATGTATCAGGTATGATTAGGTAGATCATGTATGTTGATGGATACATTGTGTGGATCATGTATCTATGTATCAGGTGTATACACTATGTATGATGATATGTATCAGGTAGATACTTGGTGTGCATCAGATGGATCCATTGTATGATCAGGGTGATCGTGGATGACGAGCTTCTCCAGATGAAATGCATCAGGATGTTGCAGTGATGATGATCAGGATGATCATGTGTACATTAGGATGATGTATGGTGAGTATCAGATGATACTTTGTGGCCATGGATCAGGTTGTGCAGATGAGCATGTCTAGGAGATCCTATAGGTTGGAGTTGCATACCCATAACAGCCTGGGATGCTCTTTCGAGACATTGCTTTGGGAGGACATGTAATTTGTGCCCTGGGAGATCTTTAGGTCGGAGTTGTGTACCCGTAATATCCTGAGATGCTCTTGCGAGGTTTTTTCCTATGGCATGTAATTTTCTCCTGGGATATTTGGACAGGATGAAAAAGGCCTCAGATGCTTCAGCCAGGTTTTGCCATGAACACATGTAATTTGCTCCTGGGAGATCTGGACAGGATGAAAAAGGCCTCAGATGCTTCAGCCAGGTTTTGTGATGGACCACATGTAATTTGCTCCTAGGAGATCTAGACAGGATGAAAAAGGCCTCAGATGCTTCATCTAGGTGTTGTGGTGAGATCACATGTAATGTGCTCCTGGGAGATCCGACAGGTAGAGCTGTGTGCTTGTAACAACCTGGGATGCTTCAACCAGGTTTTGTGATGGGTCACATGTAATGTGCTCCTGGGAGATCCGACAGGTAGAGCTGTGTGCTCGTAATAGCCTGGGATGCTGCAGCCAGTTTTTGTGATGCACGTAATAAGTCCTGAGGAATCCACAGTATGGCTAGTCATGACGAAGACCTGCAGGTGGTGGGCCTACATCCAGTATGAAAAAGGACTGGCTATGTATAACTTCCTATGACGAGTAGAGTCAGATATTGGTTGAGATAGAAGCAGCAGTGATGATGATGATGACGATGCATCGACGACGATGATCCCGAGAAGAAGACTTGTCTAGCAGAACTGTGTCGAGAAATACCTTCCTAGTCAAGAGGGAGTGTTGATGTATATGTAACTTCGGAATGTAATTGATCTATGTATTTCATATATATTTATTGTACCCTTATAAGAGATGTGTTATTCCTCTATAAGGAAGTGTCGTGAT
This sequence comes from Larix kaempferi, assembly GCA_027924585.1. Taxonomy (NCBI): domain Eukaryota; kingdom Viridiplantae; phylum Streptophyta; class Pinopsida; order Pinales; family Pinaceae; genus Larix; species Larix kaempferi. Next base: position 5,092,454 of record BSBM01000899.1, read on the forward strand.
GTGGATTGACAAGTGTCACAAGTGTGTGTACTTGCCAATGGGTTATTAGACCACCATGTGTGGGGTCAGCCCTGAAATATATATTATATTGTGGATGTATCTAGATAGACAAGTCGGCCCCATAGTGTAACTAGGCAAACAGGTTAGTATAAATAGAGATCATGAGATCTTTATTTTGATCATTCAGAAAGTCACACTTCTCTCACTCAGAAAGTGGCGCACTAGTGAGGAGGAGGATCATATGCTACTAGGAGACTATCTCAGTGTATTTTGGTTGTACTTTGGTTGAGCCATTGCTCTCTCTATCTCTGAGGAAGTTGTGGGGTTTTTCACCTTAGGGTTTTCCCCACAGAAACTCTGTGTCTCTTGTCTCTCATGCTTTTGATTCTTGGGATGCTTATCATGCTTATTGTCATTGTTATGCATTGATATACTGTATATGTTATTCTTTCAGTTAAGATCCTAGAGTACTGTGAATTAATGCTCAAAATTTAACAGGAAAAGGGATATGTGCAGGGGGAGCGTCTTCAGCTTCATCCTCCTGGGATTCACAAAGCTTAGCAAGAATCCTATGAGATTTGGAAGAAGGGATGGGATCAGCTCTAGGGGTTAAAGGAGGATATGCATTTGTAAGGTCCAAAGAGGGATATACAAAGGAAGGTCTATGGCGACCCAGAGCTCTTCGGTGGGACAAAATATTCTTGATATATATAAATAAAGGTAAAAGGAGATTAATACAGAAGAAAAAAGATTTATTTGAAGAGATTAGTGTTCTGATACCCGAATCTTGATTCTTCCATGTTTAAGGCAAGTGTGTTCGTTCTCCAGTGGAGTCGTCATGAGAATTTTTCAATATCTCAATTATGGTGCAAGATCACAGATCTCCCCAGTGGGGTCACCTTCATATTAAAATTTCTCTTGAGTGGAGTTTCCAGGTGAATGATACAACCTTGTTGATGTCTAACTGCTGTTCACCATCAACACTCAGATCTAAACTTTGTCGTTCTCGCAGGGATCGCGAAACAATTTCGATCCCCGGCAACGGCACCAATTTGTTAAAACCAAAATTGACCCCCAAGGCTAAAAGAGGGTAATTCTGGGTAACCACTAACCAATCTTTGGCCTATGCTACTGACCCAGCATAGACAGAGAGGGATCTCTCTAAAATCTCATGAAAATACTGGAATAATCAAGATTGTCAATAATGAAAAAGAAACAACAGCATTCACGGCCAAGATAGTCAATTACAACAATTATACAGAAGGTCATTTTTCTGTTTGGAAATAAAATGATTCACGTGTTGTTTGGTTGAAAACGTATGAAATTTAGTTTGGGCAATGAAGTCACCTTTAACAAACTACGAAACAACATTCACAAAGATTCTGCAAACGTATTCACAAGGGCAAGGTAGCAAGCAGCTAGTAGTGAAAGAGATTTTTATTTTGTGGAACAGAAGAGAAAAGAAACAGTCCATCAATGTAAGGCATACCAAGATGAATCCTACATCAACTTTAGTAGAATATGTTGGTGAAATACTTGGAAAAAAACTAAGCAGAGCATAATTTCTATGAATTCTAGTTAATTATTACCATGGTCCAAGCATGAAAGAAATAACACAAAATGGGGTTACGAAGAGAGAAAATACAATTTCACATGGGAAGAGAGAAAATACAGACTACCAGACAAATTACAAAGGAATCCCTTTCAAAACGCAGGCTTCAGCTCTGCAAACTTTATTAAAACAGCTCAAAAAATGTATTATAGACTGATCCTCAAATTACCAAAGGCTTTTCAACATAAGATTTTCAACCCTTATTCATTCTATTACATCGCATATATATATGCCCAGAACCTTCTTGCTTGACTAACCTCTCACCCTAATGGAAATATTAGAAGGACACCTCATTTCACCCAAAAATTCAAAAATATTACCTACGTGTCATGCCTCAAACCGACTGATTAAGATAAGGAACATAATATTATAGACAGAGGACTGTTTTAACCTTGGGTTCACAAGCGACCTTACGAGTCAAAGAAATCTTTCACTTTCAATGAGCTGTCAGCCTGTGATGCACCATCTGGTAGGATAGGTGTCACTTCTTCAGTGGAGACTACAAAATTGTGAACTATTTCTGCACCCGGTTGGCCGCTTTGCTTGATTCCGAAGGTCTCCTTCTTTTTCTTTGTCTGCTTCCTTTGGACACTTGTCGTCTATCAGTTTTCTTGTCTTTGCTGGAAGAACCGGATTCTATGAGGCCGAATGCCCTAAGAGAGGGAGTGGTAGGTTTTTCCTCCATCTCAACCCACACTTGTTCTGGTATGAACACCACCTCGCACTTTTGTCCTTTCTCAATGCACCTATCATAACAGAAAAAATGGTCGAACTTCCAGGTGCACCATCTTTCCCTTACACCGACTTCAGATAAGGGACGTGAGAACCTTATCCATAACTACTACGATGATGACGGTAGCTTCAAGTGGTTATAATTGCCATGATAGCTCTATCGGACTCTTCAATTAGGTAACCGTGATGCTCAAGGTTTGAGGTGACCTTTAGCATGGTCAGCGATGTCGTCCCAGATAGATGGCATAGCCAATGATGATGCAAAAAGTGACTTCCGTCATACCGATAATCCTCTGGGATAACATTCAGAGATCCGCTTTTCAGGTCCATTCTTTTGACGTCTCTCATGTGACAATACTTAATCTCATGCTTTCCTGCACGCTCCGAAAGACGTGGGTCACATTACCTCTATCACCTTTCGAGCCAACCTCTAATCCATGCAAGGGACTTTTCCCTTTTTACACTTCCTTTATAGACTTTTTCTAGCCTCCACACGTTTTCCAACTTCTTAGTCATAAGCATCCAACACCTTTAGGATGCTTATAACCCTTTGAAAACTTCCATCTTTATCTTATTAAGGCCGGGTGACATGTCTTCTTTGCCAGCTTGTTCCAACCCTTCCCCTTTATCCAGAAACTGGGCCGAAAGCTATTAGTACCAGGGGAAAATGTTACCTGTGGAAGGATACCTTTGGTCAGAAATTATCCCATATCGGGGTTTAAGCTTGACCCACCTGTGCTTTCGGATAGACCAACCGTTACTTTGGACGTTCGAGAAGTCATGGAAATTATCCATAATATCCAGGTCGGGCCCAAGGCGAGGATTTACAAAGGTCTAACGACCTTTGGACGGACTTTGATGAAACAAGGCAACCACTGTTATTCCTGAGGTGACCTCCAGGACCACAATGCCGAAGTCTTGAAAGATAGCTTCATCGCAGGCCATTCTGGCCTAGACCAAAACTGATACAGGGTCTCCGGGGACTTCTCTGTTAGGGTGTGACCACAAGAATTTCGCTCTTCGAACCAAATGCCTTGTGACAAGCCATCAAACTCCTGTACCAGGGCTAGAACATCATTCTCTCGAAAAAACCCCTTCCGCTCAAACAGGTTTTGGAAAGGGTAAAAATGCAAACTTTGAAATGTGTTTTCATATATATAGCCACGTCTCTGTAACATCGGACCTCTTGGTAGGTTTCTTGTTAATTTCAACCATTGATCTCCCACGCGCTAGTTTCCCTTCATCAGATATGTCGCCTCTTTATCTCTTGATTTGACCTTCAATTCTTCTTTACCGTCGGATCTGGTTTAACTTCCCATCTATGCCATCCCTTCTTCTCTGCATTTTCCCATAAGACGGCCTCGCATGTACCCAGTGTTGATGTATATGTAACTTCGGAATGTATTTCACATATATGTATATTGTATTCCTATAGAGATGTTATTATTCCTCTATACAAAGGTGTTTGTATTCCTATAGAGTTTTTATTATTCCTCTATATGAAAGTGTCATCATTTATGTTGTAAGTGTTGTAACTTGTACTTGATGGGTTATTAGACCACGTTGTTGGGGTCGGCCCTGTATAAGCCATTTGGGTCGAAGGGTTATTAGACCACCTTATTGGGGGTCGTCCATGTGGTTTGAAGGGTTATTAGACCACCCTATTGGGTGTCGGCCCAGTCAATATTATGTTAAGTGGTTAAGTTGAGGCTGACCTAGTTGAGTAAAGGTCAAGTCAAGTTAGTGTATAAATAGAGAGTGTGTCTCTCTCATTTTATACATTCTATTCTCTCACTCACACTTGGGAGAGTGGCGCACTTGTGGAGGAGGAGGCTCTGCTGCTAGGAGAAGACTATCTCTTGTATTCTGGTTGTATCATTGCTCTATCTATCTCCGAGGAAGTTATTGGGGTTTTTCACCTTTATGGTTTTCCCTAAGTAAGCTCTGTGTCACTTGTGTGCTTGCATTATTGTGTCCATGATTGTTATGATGTAGATTTGCTATACATGTTGTTCTCTCAGTTAAGATACTAGATCAGATTGAAGTAAATTCTGAAAAGTTAACATGGCATCAGAGCTAGCCTGAAAGAAGGCATGATATGGCATATATGACACTTGTTGCACTTATGATGCTAGGGCTTGATATATCAAAAACCAGTCATCGTAGAACTTTCGCTATAAATCCATTTTGGAAAAGTTGTTGGATCTGAAATGTTTATAGGTCGAAGAAAATATCCCCATGTACCTTGTGTCCAAAGGAAAACCTCTAATTCGTTGTACTTTGTGATTTATGATCTGTACAATATAGGGTTTCTGCCTCTTCCAGATCTGAGTTAAAAACAAGTGACCTTGGAAAAAAGGTCATAACTTGGGCTAGGAAGCTCCAAATGAAATTTCGTAAATAGTAATAGGTAGTATACAGACTGTACTATCTTAGGAAACGTTTTCAGAGGCTGAAGTTGAACCAGTGATACGTGGCACGCCGTACAAGTTCGCTCTCCTGTTTTATCCCATAAACAGGTCACGTTGCGACACTTGGCATAACTCTCTCTCAGAAAATCCAATTGAGGTCAGACCTATCGGGATGAAAATAAAATAGGTCAGGCTACCACAAAAAATGTTTTCAGACCCTGTGGGTTGAAAATTGCGGAGTTACACTAGAAACAATCAGGTACATATTTCTGTCAAAAGAGAATTATTTTTTAACGCCTTCATTCACGGCTTCCAGAATTTAAGGCTTCAGAGAAAGTTGGAATTTTTGTAATCGGAGACTGGGGCTGGATGCTACCCATCAAAATCGAAATTTATTGACCAAGATCAGAATTTTTGGTTGGAAAGAAGGTCAGTCTTGATCAAACCCTAGTTCGGGACTTTAATCAGAAAAGTGGAAAATTAGGGCTTCTGCAAAAATGGGAATTTTTGAAATCTATGACCACGGCTGGAAGCTCCTCATAAAAATAGAATCTTAGAGCTTTGGATCAAACCTTTTCATTGGGTAGAAGAGTGGGCTTCATCAAACCGCATTTTGGGGTCATGTCCAGTGAATCCAGAAGTTTCAAAGGCAAAATTGAGGAGTGAAACTTTACAGTTTTTAAATTCTGAATATACCAGCTTGATCAGCTCATCAAGATGCATATTTCTATCCTTTCGGATGTTTGAAATTCAAAGTTTGAATTTTTGGGGTTTATCTGACAAACCCTAATCTAGCTCCAGGTCCAGTTCTTGCAAATCAAGTGGATTGGGTTAATCCTAGAAGAAGTTGGATTGGTCACCTGCATAAGTGAAGAAGTTCCTGTTTCAGAGGGAGATGAGGCTAAGCGATCTCAACAGGTATGACTCATCGAGGTATGTTTCGAGATTTGTTCATGTTTAAGTTTATGGTATGTTTGTCTTCATGATTATTATGGTTAGTACAATCTTGATTTGAGATTTGTCGTATCACCTTAACAAAATTATGAATGCATGATAGAAGATATTGATTGGTTAGGGTGTTGACACTTATGATTGTACTAATGCATTATGGTGTTGTATGAGGTTTATGTTGTCTGCCAACATAAAAGGCACACCAAGAAAGACAAATCAGTTTCTACTTCAAGAACATATGATCATGGTGACATGAAGACAAAGATTCATCCATTGTCATGGATTACATAGAAGATCTACTTACGAGGTATGTATAACTTGGTTCTACAATGGTTAACTTATGAGACATGCAGGTTACTAGCACAAGTCACTGGAGAGAACCAGAAGACATTATGCGGGTATGTTAGACATATCTAGCTAACATGCTAATCCAGGTATGTTTTTCCTATATCAAGCTAGAATCCTACCTTGTGTTAGGATCTTATACTGTTGTGTTGTTGATAATGATTATTCATGAAGTCATAGGTTTGAATAGTCATGGCTGTATGCATATTATGTTTCTTACCATAATTGATGATATGACTAACCAAAAGAATCATGAAGGTATAGGTTTGAGTAATCACAGGTTTATGCATTGATGATTTAACTAATTAGAAGAGTCCTATGATCAAATAAGAATATGCATGAGTAAAAGAAGACTTCCCTGAAACCTTGAATACTAATGTTTATTATCTGTGAATGATCATGACTATACATGTTTAAGATTATTGTGTTTTGATAGTATTAAGATTATACTAATAAATGTGTGATTATGTATGAGACCTCAAGGATAACACAATGATGATACTAATAAGCATGCATAGTGATTAAGGATGGATATAAGTTCAAGGACAGGTAATCCAGGAAGCAAAGATCAAGAGGGAGCACACTCCAATTGTTCCTGCAAGGAAGCAAAGACCAAGAGGGAGCACACTCCGGTTGTTCCTACAAGGAAGCAAAGATCAAGAAGGAGCACACTTCAGTAGTTTCTGCAAGGATGCAGATATTCAGAGGGAGTTGAACACTTCTCACAATCCACATCAGAATGGAGTTACAGAAAAGAAGCAAAGACTGAGAGGGAGTCAACCCAACAAACAAACAAAGATAAGTCTTTGAATTGTCATTACTTCCATATTTTATTGTTTAAATAATATTGTTCAATAATGTATATATACTGGTGTTCGTAGAATTAGGTTGTGTATTATGCATATTAGAATAATTGCATCGATGAAAAGTATACTACTAATATACATGGGTAAGTGGCCAATGGCATTGTACAACATTCCATTGCTACTTATCTAGAATGAAATCTCTTTGTTGACATGTTAGGAGTTGTGCACACTCTTAACAATGTTCTGGTAGAGATTGGAAGGCATCTAGAAAGTTACAGAATATGGATAAATGTTGTATTGAAGCATTGGCTAAGATAATTGCATGACTGTATGGCATATTTCTTTATGTATAAGAATTTGTTCTAAAAACTATGAGATGTTTTATAATCATGCAATTTAACTTGTTGTGTAGGAAAGATCGTATACCATCACCTACAAAAGAAGGACTACAACATTTGTTCAGCAACAAAGTTATCTATTGAAAATATTGAAGATATTGAAGTTCCCAGGATCTGGGAAGAATGCCATGATCGAGGAGTACCATTCGATCATGAATATGTTTGAGATGCAGTCCCAAGACCTGAAGGGGAGTTTGTAGTGACTTCCAAGAGGATCTACAAGATCAAGCATGTTGCAGTGATGAAGAGGAAGATACACTTTCTTGAATGGTGTAGTTGAAGAAGAGTGTATGTGGTGCAGCCACTTGGTTCTAAGACACATGACAGGGAGTCATATATGTGCAGAACTTGGTATGGTAGAATAGAGAGATTTCTATCCAGTTTGGACTCTACCAAGAATAAAGCGGATTCCAACCTTTACTACAAGGTTGAGGAAGGCAATATAGTGATACTACTATGTGGATGACCTATTTGTAACAGGTGAGGATAGATTGATTGCCGACATGCAGCGGAAGCTTGCTTTCGAGTTCGAGTTGAAGAACTTGGGGATGATGCACTATTTGTTTTTGGCATGGAGGTGTAGCAAAGTGTAGATGGAATCTTCCTTGGACAAGGGAAGTATGCAGTAGAGATCCTGAAGAGGTTCGGGATGATGGACTGCAAGGCTATGGCCACATCTATGGAATCAAACCTGAAGCTTCTGTGTGATGCTCCATCTTATCTGGTTGATTATGGGCTCAAGTATGATGTGAATCAAAAGTTTAACTTGTAGGGTTATGTTGATTCAGATTGGGCATGCAGTGCTATAGATAGGAAGAGCAGTTCTGGGTGCTACTTCAGTATGGGATTAGGTGTGATCTCTTGGTTTAGTAGGAAGTAGTCCTGCGTAGCACTGAGTATAGCCAAAGCAGAGTATGTTGCGATGGATGTGCAGGTTGCAGATGTATTGACCAAGCCGTTGGCCAGAGTGCAGTTTGAGTACTTCAGAGAGAGGCTTAGTGCACTTCAGATCAAGGTTCCTTCCAAAGGGAAGTGATGAGTTCGGAAGATGCAGATGCACATGAGCTTTTCTAACATGGTTGATATGTTCTCCCTTGGTTGTGATGTAATTGCTGAGCCATTTTTCACATGGTGGTAGATGTGTTCTCCCATGGTGAAAAAGTAAGGGTTGGAGCCTTCCCCAAATGGTGGTAGATGTGTTCTCCCATGTCGGTTGTGTAAGTGCTGGATGATGGGCATCTGGGCTGTGCTTCGTGGACGATGAGATGATCTCAAGAGGACGATGCTATGATGATCAGGAGGATCATGGATGATGAGCATCAGGGTGATGCTCCAGTTACTACTATGTATATGTATATATGCATCATGTTGGATGCTTGTTATGATCAGTTGGATCATTTATATATATATGCATCATGTTGGATGCTGGATATGATCATTTGAATCATTTATGTATGTATGCATCATGTTGGATGCTGGATATGATCAGTTGGATCATTTGTATGTATTTTGTATATGCATCATGTTGGATGCTTGGACCATGTATCTGTATATGTATCAGGTGGATACTAAGATCATGTATGTTGATATGTATCAGGTGGATACATTATGTCGATCATGTATCTGTGTATGTATCAGGTGGATACATTGTATGATCAGGTAGATCATGTATGATGATATGTATTAGGTAGATACTTGGTATGCATTAGGTGGATGCATTGTATGATCAGGATGATCGTGGATGACGAGCTTCTCCAGATTACATGCAGCAGGATGTTGCAGTGATGATGATCGGGATGATCATGTGTACATCAGGATGATGTATGGTGAGTATCAGGATGATACTTTGTGGCCGTGGATCAGGTTGTGCATATGAGCATGTCTGTGAGATCCTATAGGTCAGAGTTGTGCTCGTAACAGCCTGGGATGCTTCAGCCAGGTTTTGTGGTGAGATCACATGTAATGTGCTCCTAGGAGATCCGACAGGTAGAGCTGTGTGCTCGTAACAGCCTGGGATGCTTCAACCAGGTTTTGTGATGGGTCACATGTAATGTGCTTCTGGGAGATTTGACAAGTAGAGCTATGTGCTCGTAATAGCCTGGGATGCTGCAACCAGGTTTTGTGACGCATGTAATAAGTCCTGAGGTTTCCACAGTATGGCCAGTGATGATGAAGACCTGCAGGTGGTGGGCGTACATCCAGTATGAAAAAGGATTGGCTCTATAGAACTTCCTATGACAAGTAGATTCAGAGATTGATTGAGATAGCAACAGTAGTGACGATGACGATGACTCGATGACGATGATCCAGAGAAGAGGAATTGTGCTAAAAGACCTGTGTCGAGAAATACCTTCTTAGTTAAGAGGGAGTGTTGATGTATATGTAACTTCAGAATGTATTTCACATATATGTATATTGTATTGCTATAGAGATGTTATTATTCCTCTATACGGAAGTGTTTGTATTCCTATAGAGATTTTATTATTCCTCTATATGGAAGTGTCGTCATTTATATTGTAAGTGTCGTAACTTATATTTGATGGGTTATTAGACCACCTTGTTGGGGTCGGCCTTGTATAAGTCATGTGGGTCGAAGGGTTATTAGACCACCCTATTGGGGGTCGGCCATGTGGGTCAAAGGGTTATTAGACCACCCTGTTGGGTGTCGGCCCAGTCATTATGTTAAGTGGTTAAGTTGAGGCCGACCTAGTTGAGTAAAGGTCAAGTCAAGTTAGTGTATAAATAGAGAGTGTGTCTCTCTCATTTTATACATTCTATTCTCTCACTCACACTTGGGAGAGTGGCGCACTTGTGGAGGAGGAGGCTCTCCTGCTAGGAGAAGACTATCTCTTGTATTCTGGTTGTATCATTGCTCTATCTATCTCTGAGGAAGTTATTGGGGTTTTTCACCTTTATGGTTTTCCCCAAGTAAACTCTGTGTCTCTTGTGTGCTTGCATTATTGTGTCCATGATTGATATGCTGTAGATTTGCTGTACATGTTATTCTCTCAGTTAAGATCCTAGATCAGATTGAAGTAAATTCTGAAAAGTTAACACCTAGGTGGTCCCTACTATGATTCCCCGTCTTTGTGTGACGGGCTCTGGAGCTGACATCTGGCAGGCAAGAAAATGTCATTGCATCCACCCCTTTCTTATCTGGTGCACTAATTCTTCGTGCGATCTACTACGAGAGCCATTGATGTACATCTCTTCCCTATTCCAAACCATGGATCTTTCCGCCAGTTCATGCCATCGCATACACCCAATCTTATATATCGCCCTTTGATCTTTCTTCTTGCGACAACGTCTGCTGCTGACACCTGGCTGCCGAAGAAGGCTCATCGCATCCACCCTTTTCTTATCTTCCTTGCAACTTGGTTGTGCGGTATTTCACCTAGGGCCATGGATCTGATCACCGCCCAATCTAAGGCATAGATTGGTGTAATGCTTAGCTTCCAATTACTTGGCCGGAGGACTATAGGTTATAAAGTGTGTCTTCTCATTTATTTATACCTATACTTCAAAATTTCCTCATCCTTTGCACATTTTTTTTTTCCTTAGATCTCTTAGTCTTTCCCAGTACCATCTAGAACTGGAGCATGGAGGATATCTCGGTTTCACTACCAGGTACATTTTGACTCTCCGTTACTTCCATTCAACTACATATTGTAGGGAAATATATGGGTGTTAATAGGTGGCTCCAAAGGGGATGCTATCCTCCCTGCGAGGTAGTGAAGAACTCCGTAGATTAAGTGCCTGATCCATTGGGCCGATTTTCCAAACCCTGACTATTATAATCAACATCCTGCAGCCAGCCTTTCATCCCAGTGCCGCAACCGAATGTCCGGAGCCGAACACCAAAAAATACTAACTGAAATAAATGCAACTACTTGACCTGCAAGCTTATTTATATACAATTGTTCCTACCCTACTTGTTTGGCACAAGGGTAACTCAAGTAATTTCATACCTCCAATGAAGCCAATCAAGGAAATTAGTCATTGAATGAATTATCCATTCTAGTCCTCCTGTCGCAAGGAAAAACCCACTAAATGATAGCTCCATCTGAATATATCTTTTAATCTTAGTTTCCCAGAACAATATAAACCCTACCATTTTTTACCTTTCCAAGAAATTACCAAAAGGGTCTATTAGAACATGAAGACCTCTTATTTCTCTAGGACCAACTGTGAGGGCTCCCCGGATAGGTTCTTCTCAACCTTTCTTTTGCTCTTCCGAATCATATGACAACCGGTACTGTTGAAAAAGATTCTCATCCCACTTTGGAGGAGTGATACGAAAGTCGTCGCCAATTTCATCTGAAGCCTCAATGCTTAGGGTTTGATTTTCACCGTCGGAGGCGGCCAAAACGGCTTCATTCCTTTCGTCAACCTCAAGTGAAATGCACTCTCTTTGATGAGCTTTTGCCTCTTGGGGTGGATCACACGTTTGTTCTTTCTCTTTATCATCAATCTCGAAAAAACTTATGAAGTTTTCCGAGCAATCCCCTTCCTATTTGGCATATTTAGGTGGACCGAATTCATTTTCAAAAACATTATCGACAGGAATTTTAGCAAGTGTATCACAATTTACATGAAACCTATCATGATTATCTTCTTCTGGTACTTCCCTAGCCTGGTCAACTCCCTATGTATCCAGGGAAAAACAGGGACACAATGCAACTTCCCCTTGCTTGTGCCCTTCTTCAAATCTGGTTTCTTCTTCAATCCTTGCAACCCTACCTTCGTTTGATAATTTCCCAGACATCCTAATATTGTCTTCAACCTCCAAAGCATCAATGAGCATATGCTGCAAATTCGGAGACCTTCTTTCCAATAGGAGCAAGAATAGCTCGGGGGGGAAAGTAGATGCATAGTGCAACTTAGCAGCATTCTCTAGGGGCTGAATTTCCCTTGGCATATCATAATAGAACTTCGAAAACCTTCTATTAAACCTAGATATGGCCTCTCCCTCTTGCCTTTCCATAGAATAAAATTCTGAAAGAATCAGGTCCCATGACTGTCCTTTTCCCCAAAATTCTAGGAAGACATCAGAAAACCTTTACCAATTGTCTACAGATCCCGACTGCAAATGGATGAACCATTTCTTCACATCTCCTTGGAAAGCCTGGGCAAAAGCCCTCATACAAATGTCATCATGATCTACCTCAAAAATATCCAAAAAGTGTTGATAGCCATGGAGATGGTTCTCAACAGTGAGGCTTTCGGATTCTACATCGAATCGGGGAAGGTATTTATGGTATTTTGGAGGGTAATCATGTAGAATAGGTGGCAATTTTAAAGGGTTATATCTCAGTTGAGATCTGGAGGGCAAAGGGATATGTGCAGGGGGAGCGTCTTCAACTTCATCCTCCTGGGATTCACAAACTTAGCATGAATCCTATGAGATTCAGAAGAAGGGATGGGATCAACTCTAGGGGTTAAAGGAGGATATACATTTGTAAGGTCCAGAGAGGGATATACAAAGGAAGGTCTATTGTGACCCAGAGCTCTTCAGTGGGACAAATTTTTTTTGATATATATACATAAAGGTAAAAGGAGATTAATACAAAAGAACAAGATTTCTTTGAACAGATTAGTGTTCTGATACATGAATCTTGATTCCTCCATGTTTAAGGCAAATGTGTTCGTTCTCCAGTGGAGTCGTCATGAGAATTTTTCAACATCTCAATTATGCTGCAAGATCACAGATCTCCCCAGTGGGATCACCTTCATACTGAAATTTCTCTTGGGTTGAGTCACCAGGTGAATGATACAACCTTCTTGATGTCTGACTGTTGTTCACCACTCAGATCTGAAATTTGTCATTCTCGTAGGGATCGCGAAACAGTTTCGATCCCTGGCAACGACGCCAATTGTTAACACCAAAATTGACCCCCAAGGCTGAAAGAGGGTAATTCTGGGTAAACACTAACCAATCTTTGGCCTGTCCTACTGACCCAACATAGACAGAGAGGGATCTCTCTGAAATCTCATGAAAAGACTGGAATAATCAAGATTGTCAATAATGAAAAAGAAACACTAGCATTCACGGCCAAGGTATTCAATTACAACAATTATACAGAAGGTCAGTTTTCTGTTTGGAAATAAAATGATTCACGCGTTGTTTGGTTGAAAATGTATGAAATTTAGTTTGGGCAATGGAGTCACGTTTAACAAACTATGAAACATCATTCACAAATATTATGCAAACGTATTCACAAGGGAAAGGTAGCAAGCAGCTAGTAGTCAAAGAGATTTTTATTTTATGGAACATAAGAGAAAAGAAACAGTCCATCAATGTAAGGCATACCAAGATGAATTCTACATCAACTTTAGTAGAATATGTTGGTGAAATACTTGGAAAAAAACTAAGCAGAGCATAATTTCTATGAATTCTACTTAATCATTACCCTGATCCAAGCATGAAAGAAATAACACAAAATGGGGTTACGAAGAGAGAAAATACAATTTCACATGGGAAGAGAGAAAATACAGACTACCAGACCAATTACAAAGGAATCCCTGTCAAAACGAGGGCTTCAGGTTTGCAAATTTTATTAAAACAGCTCAAAAAAGGTCTTACAGATTGATCCTCAAATTACCAAAGGCTTTTCAACATCAGATTTTCATGCCTTATTCATTCTATTACATTGAATATATATATGCCCAGAGCCTTCTTGCTTGACTAACCACTCACCCTAATGGAAATATTAGAAGGACACCTCATTTCACCCAAAAATTCAAAAATATTACATACGTGTCATGCCTCAAACAGACTGATTAAGACAAGGAATAGAATACTATAAACAAAGGACTGTTTTAACCCTCAGTTCACAAGTGACCTTGCGAGTCAAGGAAATATTCCACTTTCAATGAGCTATCAGCCTGTGATGTGCCATCTGGTAGGATAGGTGTCGCTTCTTTAGTGGAGATTACAAAATCATGAGCTATTTCTGCACCCAGTTGGCCACTTTGCTTGATTCCGAAGGTCTCCTTCTTCTTTCTTTGTATCTTTCCTTTGGACACTTGTCATCTATCAGTTTTCTCATCTTCACTGGAAGAACCAGATTCTATGAGGCCGAATGCCCTAAGAGAGGGAGTGGTAGGCTTTTCCTCCATCTCAACCCACACTTGTTCTAGCATTAAAACCACCTCGCACTTCCATCCTTTCTCCATGCGCCAATCGTAATAGAAAAAATGGTCGAATTGCCAGGTGCACCATCTTTCCCTTACACCAACTTCAGATAAGGGATGTGAGAGCCTTATCCATAACTGCTACGATGATGATGGCAACTTAAAGTGGTCATAATTGCCATGATAGCTCTATCGGACTCTTCAATCAGGTAACTGTGATGCTCAAGGTTTGAGGTGACCTTCAGCATGCTCAGCGACGTCGTCCCAGATAAATGACATAGCCGATGATGATGCAAAAAGTGCCTTCCCTCATACCGATAATCCTCTGGGATAACATTGAGAGATCCGCTTTGCATGTACATTCTTCTGAGGTCTCTCGTGTGACAATACTTAATCTCTTGCTTTCCCGCACCCTCTGAAAGACATGGGTAACATTACCTCTATCACCTTTCGAGCCAACCTCTAATCCACACAAGGGACTTTTCCTTTTTTACACCTCCTTTCCAAACTTTTTCTGGCCTCCACACATTTTCCAACTTCTCAGTCATAAGCATCCAACACCTTTAGGATTCTTATAACCCTCTGAAAACTTCCATCTTTATCTTCGTAAGGCCGGGCGACATGTCTTCTTTGCTAGGTTGTTCCAACCCTTCCCCTTTATCCGGAAACTAGGCCGGAAGCTATTAGTACCAAGGGAAAATGTTACCTGTGGAAGGATACCTTTGGTCAGAGATTCTCCCATATCGGGGTTTAAGCTTGACCCACCTATGCTTTCGGACAGACCAACTGTTACTTTGGACGATCTAGAAGTCATGGAAATTATCCCTAATATCCAGGTCGTACCCGAGGTGGTGAGTTACAAAGGTCTAATGGCCTTTGGACGAACATTGACAAAACAAGGAAACCACTGTTATTCCTGAGGTGACCTCCAGGCCCACAATGACGAAGTCTTGAAAGATAGCTTCTTCGTAGGCCATTCTGGCCTAGACCGAAACTGATACAGGGTCTCCGGGGACCTCTCTGTTAGGGCATAACCGCAAGAATTTCACGCTTCGACCCAACTGCCTAGTGACCAGACATCAAACTCCTGTACTGGGGCTAGAACATCATTCTCTAGAAAAAACCCCTGCCGCTCAGACAGGTTTCGGAAAGGGTAAAAATGCAAACTTTGAAAGGTGTTTTCATATATATAGCCACATCTCCATAACGCCGTTTATCTTGGTAGGTTGCCCGTTAATTTCAACCATTGATCTCCCATGCGCTAGTTTCCCTTCATCGGATATGTCGCCTCTTTATCTTTTGATTTGACCTTCGATTCTTCTTTACCGTTGGATCTGGTTTAACTTGCCATCTATGCCATCCCTTCTTCTCCACATTTTCCCATAAGACGGCCTCGCATGTACCCAGGTAGTCCCTACTATGATTCCCCCTCTTTGTGCGACGGGCTCTGGAGCTGACATTTGGTAGGCGGGAAAATGTCATCGCATCCACCCCTTTCTTATCCAGTGCACTACTTCTTCATGCGATCTACTACGAGAGCCGTTGATGTACATCTCTTCCGTATTCCGAACCGTGGATCTTTTCGCCAGTTCGTTCCATCGCATATGCCCAATATTATATATCGCCCTTTGATCTTTCTTCTTGCAACAACGTCGGCTGCTGACACCTGGCTGGAGGAGAAGGCTCATCGCATCCACCCTTTTCTTATCTTCCTCGCAACTTGGTTGTGCGGTATTTCACCTAGGGCCGTGGATCTGATCCCGGCCCAATCTACAGTTTAGATTGGTGTAATGCTTAGCTTCCCATTACTTGGCCGGAGAACTATAGGTTATAAAGCGTGTCTTCTCGTTTATTTATACCTATACTTCAACATTTCCTAATCCTTTGCACATTTGTTTTTTCCTTAGATCTCTTAGTCTTTCCCACTACCATCTAGCACTAGAGCATGGAGGATATCTCGGTTTCACTACCAGGTACATTTTGACTCTCTGTTACTTCCATTCAATAGCATATTGTAGGGAAATATATGGGTGTTAACAATAGGTATAGATTTGGTTTTATGTTGAAACAATAATAATTAATAATCCAACTTATGAACATGAATATGCCAAGCATATAAAAATATAATAATTGATATTAAATCCCAAGCACCATGAACTAATGATAATTCTACTATAAAAATAGAATCAATTTAGACAATTATTACAACCTATAAAATAGGATTTATATCAATCTAAAAACATGCATATTAGATTTCAAAACCATTATACATGAATAGATCATAAGCCATTCCTTATTTCGGATCTAAATAATGTTAGCATAAATCCATAAGATAAAAGTGGAATTATAAAATAATGTAGAAATACTTATCTGTCCTTTCCACTTTCCGACCAATTTGAGAATTGCCATGTTCCACCCAACCATCGACCTCAAACCATTCTTGGTCCATTCAACAGGTCACCCCCTAGGTTAATCAAGCATGGTAGAGAACTAGAAGGCCTAAGGTAATTTGTTATCTTCCTTACTAATTAGTAGATAAGTCACAAGGTATGTTTACCATCGCTTTTGTAGATCTTGTAAATAATTTGCCTATGTTCCCAAAATCCTTAGACTCACCAAATATCTCAATTTTGTAATGTCTTCTGTCTATTATTTATAAGTTTTCTTGAAGAGAAGGCTTCTATGATTTAGGTTTCATCAATGAGTTTAGTTACTAGTCACATTGACTATTTGTTTTTAGCTTTAATTAATAATTTGATTTCTTTTTAAACTCTCACAATTTGTTTTTATTTAATTAAATAATATAGGACTTTTACTCATCCTAACATCTAGTTGATATTACTTATAAACTACCCAACTCCATTCTAATCTATTGCATGCTTGATCCATCTTCCAGTGGCAATCTGAGTCAATTTAGAAAGAATAAAAGGAGATAAATAATAATCTAGTTAAATAATAATTAATGGATTACTGATTCTCCAGAGCTTCTAGCTCAACATCATTTAACCACAACGAGTCTAAGTGCTCCAGAGATTTACTGCTCAACACTCACTCAACAATAGTTCTTGTGCTCCATAGCTTACTACTCAACACAAATTAATCAATAGTGTTGCTGCTCCATAGCTTATTTCTCAACACCAATTAAACAATATTAAAATAGTCTAGGTGATCGAGAGCTCACTTCTCAACACCTAATAAAAAAATATAAAAAATAGTGTAGGTGCTCCAGACCACTCAACACCTAATGTAAGCTACGAGGCTTACATGATTATCTTAATAGATAATATATATATATTTATAATTGAATTGATGATTATTACATTGAATTTACGCGGCTTTATACATATGAAGAGACACCATTAAACCATGTGTCCTTCCAATGCCAACATTTACATATATTAATAATAACTAAACTAATAGATGACAATTTCGTAGTTGTAATATAATTTGGGTATATTACAAGTCATCTTGCTCTGAAAAGATTCATCCACGAATCTTCTTATGAGCATGCTACAACTGGAATTCTTGCCACGAATAACGATGCCACGATTTAGCAGTTCTTGAAATATTTGGTCGCCTTTCCATTCAAATCTTTTCATGCATATGATATTGTAGATAAACACATAACAACTATATGGAGTATTCTTCTGAGCTTCTAATTTTATGGTGTTCTTTTGATCTTCTAATTTGATGTAGATTTCTGATATTTCTGCATGCTTTGATATGGTTTTCTTATATGTAGCAGAAACTACTAATAATGTACTTACTACCTTGTCTGATGAACTTGTCTTTAGTTGTTCCTTGGGAACCTTTTGATATTGAAATTCTAGAACATCTTCAGTTTTGACTACTAGTAGAATTTTCATCTCTTCATTTGTCGCAACATCTTCTGGGTTTTGTTCTTCTACGATATCATGATTAAGGTCATCCTTGACTCTTTTATTTTCATCCTTGCATTCTTTTACAACTTCAATTCTCTCATAATTGTTGTTAACATTAACTTTATTGAATTCATTGACTTCTACGACGTCGTCATTTTCTTTAAAATTGATATTGACACTGTGATTTTCAATATCATCTTGATCTTTCATATCCTTGTCTTCTACCTCTTCCGTTTCATCATCCTTGTTATCGTCTTCCTTAAAAAGTCCTTGTACTGGAGTTTTACTAGACAATTTTATAGATTTTTTGGCTGGCGTATTAATGTGCCTTACTTCCCTACCTTGTAAGAAGCCACAACGAACTTTCGGTAGGTGTGCATACTTTTTACTAAGTATTGCGTTTTGAGGTTTGTAGTTGGGATCTCTTTTCTTATCCCACTTGGTGTCTAGTGGTATCAATCTTTTGTGAGGGGGGGTATAAGGAGTCGATCGGCTAGGCTTCCTTTCCTTCCTAGAGGTCGTAGAGGTTTTATATTCATCCATACTTGAATATGTAGGAGTTGCAATAGTCCCTTGTTCCTCTTGAGTTGGTAAATCGAGAGTCACAGTTACTTCTTCTGTCGTGGGTGTAGATCCCATCACTTCTTGACCTAACAACTCGGAAGTCATATTAACTTCTTCCTTTCTGGTTGTAGTCCCTTCTGTGTCGTGAGTGCAAATGCAGACCCCAACTCTGCTTGACCTGAGAACTCAAGTGTCAACATATCTTGTTCCTTTATGATAGGAGTCCCTTCTTCTAACATGGGTTTAGATGTAGTTTCCATCTTTTCTTGACTTGGGAATTTGGGAGTCACTACAACATCTTCTTGGCATTGTGTTATCATCAACTTCAATTCCTTAACTAATTTAATAATGTTTTCATATCCACTTTTTATTTCTTCATGTTGGTTTTTTATTTCTTTAGCCTCGATCCTTCTTATATCTTCCAATTCAATTCTTTTATCTCTTTGAGGTTTGTGGAATGGGCTAATAATGTTCTTATTAGAAGCCAGAAACATAATGACTTCAGCTTAAAAATATTCCAAGGGGATTTTGAATTATTTTCCAAAATTTTTAAATGATGATAATAATAATAATAATCAAATAAGAATATTATTATTATTATGCATAAAAACTATTATAGTTTTTATTTATTTATTAATAATAATAATTATTATTTTTAATAATAATATTATTATAAAAAATAAATAAATTTCAAATTAGATTTGGATTAGGGTTTAAACCCTAGTATTCACGTGGAAGTTACCTGGGAGAGCTGGACACGGTAGCTGGCAACGGAGGAAGAAGGGTCGGGGAAGGTGGGCGTAGGAGCTGGCGGCAGATAAGGCGTGGGGGGAAGCACACTGGCTGCGGGGGCGTGGAGGAGGGTGGACGCAGCAGTGGAGGAGGCTGGTAGAGGGGAGCACGAGCGGGCGATGGGTAGTATGGGAGGAGGAGGGAACTGGACAGTGGTGGGATTGGGAGAGTGGAGGCAACGGAGAGGACGGTGAGTGAGGAATGGAGCGGGGGGGGTCGTGGCTGGATGAGAGCGGGAGCGTGGATTGGAAACGAGGGCTTAGCGGGAGGAGTAAGCATGGCGTGGAAGGGAGCAGTGAGTGGGTGGCGGCCGGGGAGAGTGGGCGATGGGGAGTATGGGAGGAGGGAAGTTGGCGTTAGGGTAGGCATGGGAGCTGTACGGGAGGAGTGAACACGGGGATGTGGGAGAGCGAGCGCGTAAGTGGAGAGGAGGGACACTAGGGATGAGTGTTGTAGACATGAGATATGGATGGTTGAGGTGTGGGTTGGTGCGTAGAGGCATGGAGAAGACGGCGAGTGAGGAATGGAGGGGGGTAGGGGTCCTGGGTGGATGAGAGCGGGAGCGTGGAGTGGAAACGAGGGCTTAGCGGCTGGATGGGATGGTGGAGCAGGTGGTCGAGTAGAGGGAGTAGAAAGGATGTGCAGGGGGGGGGGGACGTAAGAGGATGGAGATGAGAAGAGAGAAGCAGAGTGCGTAGGGAGACGAAGTGAAGGTGGGTGGAGGCAGTGGAGGTGGAAGGAGAGATGAGGAGAGTGGAGAGCTGAATGGGAGCACCGAGAGCCGAGATCTCTGATACCACTTGTAAGCTACCAGGATTACATGATTATGTTAATAAATAATATATATATTTTTATAATTGAATTGATGATTATTACATTGAATTTAAGCGGCTTTATACATATGATGAGACACCATTAAACCATGTGTCCTTCCAATGTCGACATTTACATATATTAATAATAACTAACTAATAGATGATAATTTAGTAGTTTTAATATAATTTTGGTATATTACACCTAATTAAACAATTTAACATAAAAATAAATAGTCTTGTCTTATGATCTTACACCTCCTTCCCCAACGCATCCTTGACTTTCTCGTTTACCCCCACCTTGACCATTTTCTCGATCCTTGTCATAGTCATCACTTTCACTTTCCAGACCAGTTCCATAGTAATCCCATCGAATTTTCCAATATCGACTATTGCAACATCTATTATAGTCACAATTGTTTCAACTTAGCTCTCAAGAATTGCTCAACAAATACCTCTGGCTAGTAGAGTGGGCCATCCATAGTGTACAAGAAAAAAAATGAGTTAGAAGAAAAGAAAATTTGATGCAAGGGTCATGGTACTAGTTCAATGGACGATTTAAATTGCAGCAACCACATGCCTATGTGTACCCACAAAGGATTCAGATGAAGAATGACATGAATTCATCAAGGTAACCAACAAATAAAATAATAAAAGATGGGATGATGCTAAAAAAGATCTCAAGTCATTGATGAATGAGTAGGAGGACACATGGAAACCATGCTTAGCAGAGGTTGCACAAGTAATTGAGCCATTGGAAGGACCTTAAATAGAAAGATACCTCGATGGGATCCAAAGTCTCCTTGGGTCTATAATGACTTTCTACTAGAAAATCAATGACCAACATAATCAACAACAAGAGTATGAAACTAGTCTGCTCATGTCTCACCAATTTAACAAATTTGAGCAAAGGGATAAGCAACTTCAAGGATGTGATGTCCTAATGACTAGGTCAACCATGATGGTGTTGAACAATTGGTATCCATAGTATGGTAAATTTTACATTTAATTACATAACATAAATACCATTCTCTAGGATCTATGTCCAAGCAAGACCACAATGGACTTAGAGGCTAACCAACTCTTAGATGACCAAATCATCATGGAACAATAATGCAATTTAGAACTATAAAAAAAAAACAATAGTGGCTACATAAATCAATTATTTCATAGGGTGAAGTGTCAAAACCCGAAAATTTTCGAAAAATTTAAAATTTTTATGATAGCCATAAATGTTGTATATAAGCAGTCTTTTAACTGTCTGTTTAACTTACTTGGTTGTAAGTGTGTATGAAGGATCTTTGTTGTACTTGCCATAGCAGGCTGGGCTTACTTAGCTTACGAGCTAATGCATCGAACTGTTTTTCTCTTTACAGATCTACACGTAATGTGCGGTCACGACAATTATATTTTTTAAAAGTTATAATCCAATTCGCTATACAAAAGTCATTCAAATAAAAGGTCTTTGCTCACTCAGTTTTCAAGTGTTGAAGGTAGCATTCTTCCTACCAACTTCTCTATTCTTTCTATTGTTGAATTTGTACTTCTAGTGATGAGGATAGCTGTATTTCTGAAGTGTCCAAGAATTAAACAACTCTGTGGAAATAATTGTCATTGATGATGATTCTGTACTATAGATGCGCCACATATTTAGCATAGTAAAATAAATCTCTTACCTGTTGTCAGCATTAACTAGATATTCTACAAGTCTCCTTCTAACCATCTCAGGCTTGTATAAATTGAACAAATTATTTTTATATCAATGATTCTAAATTTATAAGCTTATCCGGAGTGATTTGTTTAAATGTTTATAAGGAACTGAAGTAGTTGAAAACTTGTTGTGATAAATTTGGAATTGTCGATGCATCCCTAACTTTATTGATATATCTCCATTATGTGTAGAGTACTTCCAAGATTGGGTTTTTCAAATGATGTTTATAATTCAATTTTATGAGCAAACTATGCAATTGTATCTAGCAATATCACCGAGCAATAATTCATGTTATCCTTACTATGATTTGTTTGGTATCAAGGTGATGTTCTCATGGAAATGTTAAATGTTAAAACAATTGTTTTGAATTATGGGTCGTAGACAAAGTGAGGTTACTCATTATACAACATTTGGTAGCAATGATTAAAATCATGGTTTAAATCATATGGTGTCACGACCCTATAGAATATCCCTAATAACCTTTTTGTTTGGCACCATGATGAGGTTATCGTCGTAACAAACTATGTAATAGTTACCCAATGCATGAGAATAATTTAAGGGATACGTGGCTAATTCACAACCGAGTACTCATCTCATAAGAGGTTGACAAACCCTACCACTCACCATTTCTTCCCTCGCCTTCGGGCTCGGCCGCTCTGTGGGTTTCCCTGTCCAAAACTTGCCGAAACCATGGTGGAATCTACTTCCCACACTGTTGTAGCTCTTGCTGCGCTAGTCCATTGCTAAGATTTAGGAGTCGTATATTTTTGTTTACTTTTTTAATAGTTGTAGTATTCTTGTGAGAACCCTAGGGTTTTATCCTTTCTGTTACAAGCTTCATACCAGTCACGGCTTCCATTGTTGCATCCCTTTTACCTATTTCTGTAACCACCTTCATCGTGGAATGCATCTTTGGATTCTTCATCTCTTTCTCTGGTGGCCGAGGTTAGGGTTCCTACTTAATCGCTCGTGGCTTCAAGACCAATAGCTGTGGTTGTCTTCTTCATCCAAAATGCTGGTGAGCTATTACAGTTGGCTTCGTAGTGTTATTTCAAGAATAAAATTGAAGGATTTTTGGTTTCGTTTTGTTAAAAAAATAGACGATAACTGATTTGTGGTTCTCTGTCCTAAGCAGGTGTTGAATACTCCATAAGGTGTACAGGACGCGGCTTTCGGCATCTGGCTCCTCTGGGTAAGCCTGGTCCTTACCATGGCATTTTCTCCTTGGGGTTTTTGTTGGGCGAAAAGGGTTTGGTCTTCGAAGGACATGAATCTACGGCTATCGTCGTTCTGTTGAGTCTTTTAAATAGTTTGACCTGTAAGACCTTGACAGGTTCTATCCCTGTCATAGGATAGAGGCATTGTGGCTTCGACCGACTGTAAATTAATGGTCTCCTTAGGGTATTGTAGGGTTTTTCACCAACGTTTTGTTATATGTAAATGCATAGAGAACAAGGCTAGAAGCCTGTTCTGAATATGGGGTTGCGACCCTATGGTTTTACCTTTATTACTGTACTCACGAAGGGTTTTAGGGTGTACCACCCAGGTTTTTATTTGAATTGAACTCAATATAAAGTTGCCCGTTGAATTGGCTTGTTTAAGGGCATTTGTTACTTCGTTGTTCTGTACTATGTTTTGTTTTTAAAACCACTTCTATAGGAGTTGTGCACTCAGTTGTCAGTAAAACAACGTATCAGCTAAATAGTTTATTCCTACGTCTTTCCTGTGTAATTTAAGGTTTAGAAATGTATTGCTACAGTCATTCTGTATGACGAGCTATTGTATGCTGTGCTTTGATCTTCTATAACAAGTTTTTGTTAATTGACGAGGCTACGGCCATCGATAATTTTGTTGTAAGGATTTGAAAATTTGCAAAATGTCTGCGTTTCCTTTTGGTATTCGATACTGTGTATTATAATAACTAAATCTTTGTTTTAAAAAGGTTTTGGGAACTCAGTCGTAGTTTGGATACAGTAATATCAAGGTTTTGCTCCTGCGTTTCCTGTTTAATTTTTAATTTAAAAAAAAATGACTTGTTACAGCCCTTCCATAGGATGAGGTCGATGTATGATGAGTGTTTCAAGTTTGAAGTTTTATGTAGAACGCTTCTATAAATAAAAAGACTATGACCGTAGGCAAAAATTATTGTATGAATTTAATGTTAGGAGGCTGTTCCTCCCTACCAATTCCTAGAGAGTGCCCAGACAACACTTCTCAGGACCCCCGAGCTTGCTCTGGTCTCCCTGGCTGGAACTAGGTGCAGCAAAACAATTCACTCAGCCAAACAGCTACACTGGAACCAAGTTACTGCAGCTTCCTATCTCAAAACACTTCCTTACTGTTTTTCCCTCTTCCTCAATGGGACTCCTGAATAACATTCACCTGAATGTATTCTCCCTCCAGAACTATGTTGAACCCCCAGCTCAGTTCATTGAGTACTATTTAAAAGATTGCCTAGGTCTTAGTTGGGTTAACTGTCATTAATGAGCCACCTACTCAGATTCCACTTTCTTGGGGAATCATGACCCCAAAATATAGGGAAGTTGCCACCTGCAACTTAGGAAGTGTTTGAGGATGCTGCCACTTGTCTTTTGCCTTTCCACCTAGTTCCATCCACCAGTTAGACCAGTAACCTCTTTTAACAACTCTCCCATGCTGTTGTCTCCATAATTTATTTATCAATAATAAAATATTCAGAATTTACCTTCCATTTCTGGTGAGTCTGTTGAGTCATCAATTCCTACTTAGCATTAAATTTAACATAATGTCTCGGGAATATAAATAAAATAATTACATTATTTTTGCAAAATTGGGGTATGTGACATACACACCCCCTTAAAATGTAACATCGTCCTCGATGTTACTTATTCTTCATATTCAACTACCTGCTGGAATAGATTTGGGTATTCTTCCCGCATCTTACTTTCCAGTTCCCAGGTAGCCTCTTCAGGACTAAGGTGCTTCCATTGCACCTTCAGCTGTCCAATTGTGCGGTTCCGCAGAGTAATTTCCCTCCTCCCGAGGATACAATCCAGCTCCACCAGAACTTCCCCTTCTGGTTCTACCTGTACAATGTTCCAGTCAAGAACATGAGTAGCATCATGAACATACTTTTTCAGAACAGAAATATGAAAAACATTGTGTACTTTTAAATTAGGTGGTAATGCTACTTGATAAGCAACTTGACCGATTCTAGATAAAATTTCAAATGGACCACAATAACGTGGTGCTAATTTTGCACAACTTCCCAGTCTTAGGGAGATCTTCTTTGGCCTTACCTTGATGAACACATGTTCACCTACCTGGAACTCTTTAGGAGTTCTTTTCAAATCTGCTTGACTCTTTTGCCGATCCTGGGCAATCTTCAAATTTAACTACACTTGTTTCACAATCTGTTCCATCTCTTTTAACAAATCAGGACCTAACACTAATCTATCTACTGGATTACTCCAAGAGATAGGAGTGTTACATTTATGTCCATACAGAATTTCAAAAGGACTAAACTTAGCTGACGATTGATAGTTGTTATTGTATGCAAATTCTGCTAAATGTAAATAATCCTACCACTTACCTGGTTGATCTTTAACATACATCCTTAGCAGATCTTCTAATACCTGATTAACTCTTTCAGTTTGTCCGTCCGTCTGAGGATGGAAGGAAGTGCTGAAATTCAGAGTTGTGTTTAATCCTTTAAACAAAGATTTCCAAAAATTCCCTGTGAATTTAGGATCCCTGTCTGAAATAATAACTTTTGGGACCCCATGTAACCGAAAAATCTGTTTCAGAAATATATCAGCTATGTTTGCAGCCTTGTAAGTGGTTTTAACAGGAATAAAGTGTGCTGATTTACTTAATTTATCTACCACTACCATAATTGAATCATTCTGATGCTGATTTTTAGGTAATCCCGTAATGAAATCGAAACTAATTATCTCCCACTTCCAGTTAGGAATAGGTAAAGGTTGCAGCAACCCAGGTTGCAGCAACCCAGTTGGATGTTGGTGTCCTGTTTTCACTTGTTGGCAGTCCAAACATTTAGCTATATACTCAGCTGTTTCAGATTTCATATTAGGCCAAAAATATTCTTTTCTCAACATGGTGACAGTCTTCTGGTAGCCTAGATGCCCTGAGTAAGGGGTTTTATGAACTTCGTCCAGAATTAACAGTTTAACTTTGGGTACATTCGGAACATACATCCTGTCTTTAAACAATAAAAATCCATCTTCATTTAGACTATAACCCTTTATCAAACTTTCTGTAGGTGCTTCTTTAGCTGTAGCTTGTAAGTGCTGATAATTTTCATCTGATTTTACCCCTTCAGCCAACTGTTCATTCAAATCCGAGGTATGAGTGCTGCTAGCTGATACAAAATTCATCCTTGCATTTCTGCTCAAAGCATCAGCCACCTTATTTTCCTTTCCTTTTATGTGCTGAATTTCAAAATCGTATTCACTTAAGAAGGCCAACCACCTGGCTTGTCTTGCATTTAAATTAGGCTGATCTAAAAGGTATTTCAGACCCTTATTATCAGTCAGTAGAGTAAATTTTCTGCCTATTAAGTGGTGTCGCCACATCTTTAAAGCATGGATAACAGCAGCCAGTTCCAAATCATAAATGGCATAATTCTTTTCATGAATTTTCAGCTTCCTAGATTCGTAGGCAATGACATGTCCATCCTGAGTCAACACTCCGCCTAGACCGTCATTACAAGCATCGGTGCAAACCATGAAATCTTTATTAGGGTCTGCTATTATGAGAATAGGTGCAGTTGTCAATAAAGTCTTAAGTTTCTTAAAGCTTTCTTCACACTTCACGTTCCAATCAAACTTCTTGCCTTTCTTTTGCAAGGAAGTAATTGGGTTGGCTATTTTTGAAAAGCCTTCAATAAATCTCCGGTAGTAACTGGTAATTCCCATGAAGGATCTAACATCTGTTACATCTTTTGGTACCGGCCACTCTTCAATTGCCCGAATCATTTCAGGATCAACTGAAATCCCTTCCTTGGTGACTACATGTCCTAAGTACTGGATTTCGTCTTTAAAGAAGTCACACTTACTGAACTTCGCAAAGAGCTGCTGCTCTCTTAGTTCTTGTAAGACTATCCGTAAGTGTTCTTTATTCTCCTCTTCATTCTTAGAATAAACTAAAATGTCATCGATGAATACAACAACAAATTTATCTAAGTACTTATGCATTATGTTATTCATTAAGCACATAAAGACAGCTGGGGCATTAGTAAGCCCAAATGGCATTACGACAAATTCGTAATGTCCGTACCTTGTTCTAAAAGCTGTTTTGAAAATGTCTTCTTCTTTAATCCTCACCTGATGATAACCCGATCTCAGGTCTATCTTAGAGAACACCGTAGCTCCACGTAGCTGATCAAACAAATCATCTATGCGAGGCAACGAATATCTGTTTTTAATCGTCATCTTGTTTAGTTGACGGTAATCTATGCAAAGTCGCATAGTTCCATCCTTCTTTTTAACAAAAATTACTGGTGCTCCCCAAGGGGATACACTGGGTCGAATGTAATTCTTTTCTATTAACTCCTTTAACTGAGTTTTCAATTCATTAAGCTCCGAAATATTCATACGATATGCGGCTTTTGAACTGGGTACAGCACCTGGTATCAGGTCAATTGTAAAGTCCAGCTCCCTCTTGGGAGGTAATTCTGGGATTTCCTCAGGAAAAACATCCATAAATTCATTGACTACAGGGATGTTCTCTACTGTTATCTTGCTGCTTTCAGACTTATCTGTCTCATCTATAATAGTTACAGCATAGGCTTTGCACCGTTTTCTGACTGCCCTTTTAAGTTGTAAAGCAGAAATCTGCCTAACTACTTTTTCCTAGGAATACCCCTAACAGTTACAGGCTATCCATTACTGTTTACACATCTAAAATTTTTGTCAAAACAGTTTAAAACTACCCTATGCTGTTCCAACCAGTCCATTCCGATAAGTATGTCATAAGAGCCAAGTGGCAAAACATTTAATTTAACTGTAGTCTTAAAATCATTCATATCTAAGATACATTCCTTAACATAACAGTTTACTTTCCTTTTTGCCCTAGTAGCTAGTTGTACAGACCAAGAATTATCAAACCTTTCAACAGTAAAATTACATTTTTCTACTAGCTGGGGTGAAATATAACTAAGACTAGCACCCGGATCTATTAAAATAGTTACAGGGGTTTTGTTAATCATACCTCCTACTTCCACCATGGAAGTTTGATAGTCAGCTTGGTGGTTTTCCAACGCTGCATTGATTCTGGGCGTAGTCCCTGCAAAGTCTCCAACAGTCATTTCATCTTGTATAGTATGAATATTATTGATTGGTTTCTTTCGATTTGGGCAAACTGAAGCATAGTGTGGGCCATTGCATTCCCAGCACTTAACAGGTTCCTTTCGCTCAAAATTCTTAGTGTAGTTTCCATGATTGTTAGGAGCCTCCTTGCTACTTTTGAAATTGTTGGAATGATTAGCAGCTCCATTTTTGTTTCCCTGGAAGCTTTTACCATTAAAATGGTTTCCGTTGTTGTTATTCTTGAAACTTTTATGGGGGGCAAACTCCTTTTTCCTGTACTCAAGCTGATTACTGTTCTTTTTGGCTTTCCAGTTGGCTATCCCTTCTTTCTTTTTATTCTGTTCATAACAGAAATTAGCCTTTCGCATAGCTTCTTCCAGTGTTTTGGGGTTGTCATATTCAATTCTGTCCTTGATATGATATGGCAGACAGCTAAGAAACCGCTGTATTTTTGGTTTCTCTTCGACAAAATACGACACATACCTTAACAGACTTAAGAACTTACAGTTTAAGTCCTTCATTGTCATAGATCCTAGCTTCAGTTCATAAAATTCCTTGGCCCTCTCTTCATAGTACTGTTCAGACAGAAATTTCTTCTTGAAGTATCTTTTAAAGGTACTCCAATTAACTTCTTTTTCTTTAATCCCCTTGACCCTTTTCAGATCTTGCCACCATATGTCCGCCTTTCCAGAAAGGTTGTAGATGGCCATTCGTGCCTTCAGCTGATTTGAATAGTTATAAATCTGGAAATATTTTCTCATCCCGGATAACCAGGATTCTGCTTCTTCTCCTGTTTCAGATTCTCCATTGAAAGTTGGGGGTTTTATTTTCTTAAACTCCCCGGAAATCTCTTCGTAAGGCCTGTACTTTTTCTTTCGGTGATACAACTCAGCCTCACTGCTGTCACTACTAGTGCGATAGCTGTGTTGTTTCTTTCTTTCTTCAGATGATGAACTGCTGTCAGATTTAGCTGGTTTCATCCTTTTAGACCCTCTTTGATGACTAGCTTCTTCTGAGTTAGCTCTTTTGCTTCTTCCTTATGTCTGAAATTTTTCTAATAATACTTGATTTAACTGCTCTTGAGTTTTCAGAATTCTTTCGTTATCCTTCTTGACTGTTTCTATCTCAGTCTTTAAACCTTTTATGGTCTGCATCAGTTCTGAGGAGTGAGCAAGTACCTCCTCTGTTACAGGTTCTCTCGACATCTATCTTGTCGCAGTGTTTGGAGATTCCTCCTCCGCATATTCTCCTAGCTTTTCCATACCTGCCTGTTAGATTCAGAAAAAGGAAAATTTTCTGCTCTGTTTGATGAAACAGAAAAATACAAGTTAGTAACGTTATACAGATATATAATTTTTTTTCTTTTTGTTGGCACTGTTCTGCGGAAACTAGTGGAGCCATATTCAAGCCTAGTGTATGAACCTGGCTCTCATACCACATGTCAAAACCCAAAAATTTTTGAAAAATTTAAAATTTTTATGATAGCCATAAATGTTGTATATAAGCAGTCTTTTAACTGTCTGTTTAACTTACTTGGTTGTAAGTGTGTATGAAGGATCTTTGTTGTACTTAAATGTTATTATGGTTATCTCTTTTCTGTTAATAGTCGTTTTATTGTGTCGTAACCTTCAGGGGAACTTGTCATAGCAGGCTGGGCTTACTTAGCTTACGAGCTAATGCATCGAACTGTTTTTCTCTTTACAGATCTACAGGTAATGTGCGGTCACGACAATTATATTTTTTAAAAGTTATAATCCAATTAGCTGTACAAAAGTCATTCAAATAAAAGGTCTTTGCTCACTTAGTTTTCAAGTGTTGAAGGTAGCATTCTACCTACCAACTTCTCTATTCTTTCTATTGTTGAATTTGTACTTCTAGTGATGAGGATAGCTGTATTTCTGAAGTGTCCAAGAATTAAACAACTCTGTGGAAATAATTGTCATTGATGATGATTCTGTACTGTAGATGCGCCACATATTTAGCATAGTAAAATAAATCTCTTACCTGTTTTCAGCATTAACTAGATATTCTACAAGTCTCCTTCTAACCATCTCAGGATTGTATAAATTGAACAAATTATTTTGATATCAATGATTCTAAATATATAAGCTTATCCGGAGTGATTTGTTTAAAATTTTTTAAGGAACTGAAGTAGTTGAAAACTTGTTGTGATAAATTTGGAATTGTCGATGCATCCCTAACTTTATTGATATATCTCCATTATGTGTAGACTACTTCCAAGATTGGGTTTTTCAAATGATGTTTATAATTCAATTTTATGAGCAAACTATGCAATTGTATCTAGCAATATCACCGAGCAATAATTCATGTTATCCTTACTATGATTTGTTTGGTATCAAGGTGATGTTCT
The DNA here is from genome assembly GCA_027924585.1 of Larix kaempferi. NCBI lineage: Eukaryota > Viridiplantae > Streptophyta > Pinopsida > Pinales > Pinaceae > Larix > Larix kaempferi. The sequence goes on from BSBM01000899.1 coordinate 5,123,282, forward strand.
CATGGAAATGTTAAATGTTAAAACAATTGTTTTGAATTATGGGTCGTAGACAAAGTGAGGTTACTCATTATACAACATTTGGTAGCAATGATTAAAATCATGGTTTAAATCATATGGTGTCACGACCCTATAGAATATCCCTAATAACCTTTTTGTTTGGCACCATGATGAGGTTATCGTCGTAACAAACTATGTAATAGTTACCCAATGCATGAGAATAATTTAAGGGATACGTGGCTAATTCACAACCGAGTACTCATCTCATAAGAGGTTGACAAACCCTACCACTCACCATTTCTTCCCTCGCCTTTGGGCTCGACCGCTCTATGGGTTTCCCTGTCCAAAACTTGCCGAAACCATGGTAGAATCTACTTCCCAAACTGTTGTAGCTCTTGCTGCGCTAGTCCATTGCTAAGATTTAGGAGTCGTATATTTTTATTTACTTTTTTAACAGTTGTAGTATTCTTGTGAGAACCCTAGGGTTCTATCCTTTCTATTACAAGCTTCATACCAGTCACGGCTTCCATTGTTGCATCCCTTTTACCTATTTCTGTAACCACCTTCATCGTGGAATGCATCTTTGGATTCTTCATCTCTTTCTCTGGTGGCCGAGGTTAGGGTTCCTACTTAATCGCTCGTGGCTTCAAGACCAATAGCTGTGGTTGTCTTCTTCATCCAAAATGCTGGTGAGCTATTACAGTTGGCTTCGTAGTGTTATTTCAAGAATAAAATTGAAGGATTTTTGGTTTCGTTTTGTTAAAAAAATAGACGGTAACTGATGTGTGGTTCTCTGTCCTAAGCAGGTGTTGAACACTCCATAAGGTGTACAGGACGCGGCTTTCGGCATCTGGCTCCTCCGGGTAAGCCTGGTCCTTACTATGGCATTTTCTCCTTGGAGTTTTTGTTGGGCGAAAAGGGTTTGGTCTTCGAAGGACATGAATCTACGGCTATCGTCGTTCTGTTGAGTCTTTTAAATAGTTTGACCTGTAAGACCTTGACAGGTTCTATCCCTGTTATAGGATAGAGGCATTGTGGCTTCGACCGACTGTAAATTAATGGTCTCCTTAGGGTATTGTAGGGTTTTTCACCAACGTTTTGTTATATGTAAATGCGTAGAGAACAAGGCTAGAAGCCTGTTCTGAATATGGGGTTACGACCCTATGGTTTTACCTTTATTACTGTACTCACGAAGGGTTTTAGGGTGTACCACCCAGGTTTTTATTTGAATTGAACTCAATATAAAGTTGCCCGTTGAATTGGCTTGTTTAAGGGCATTTGTTACTTCGTTGTTCTGTACTATGTTTTGTTTTTAAAACCACTTCTATAGGAGTTGTGCACTCAGTTGTCAGTAAAACAACGTATCAGCTAAATGGTTTATTCCTACGTCTTTCCTGTGTAATTTAAGGTTTAGAAATGTATTGCTATAGTCATTCTGTATGACGAGCTATTGTATGCTGTGCTTTGATCTTCTATAACAAGTTTTTGTTAATTGACGAGGCTACGACCATCGATAATTTTGTTGTAAGGATTTGAAAATTTGCAAAATGTCTGCGTTTCCTTTTGGTATTCGATACTGTGTATTATAATAACTAAATCTTTGTTTTAAAAAGGTTTTGGGAACTCAGTCGTAGTTTGGATACAGTAATATCAAGGTTTTGCTCCTGCGTTTCCTGTTTAATTTTTAATTTAAAAAAAATGACTTGTTACAGCCCTTCCATAGGATGAGGTCGATGTATGATGAGTGTTTCAGGTTTGAAGTTTTATGTAGAACGCTTCTATAAATAAAAAGACTATGACCGTAGGCAAAAATTATTGTATGAATTTAATGTTAGGAGGCTGTTCCTCCCTACCAATTCCTAGAGAGTGCCCAGACAACACTTCTCAGGACCCCCGAGCTTGCTCTGGTCTCCCTGGCTGGAACTAGGTGCAGCAAAACAATTCACTCAGCCAAACAGCTACACTGGAACCAAGTTACTGCAGCTTCCTATCTCAAAACACTTCCTTATTGTTTTTCCCTCTTCCTCAATGGGACTCCTGAATAACATTCACCTGAATGTATTCTCCCTCCAGAACTATGTTGAACCCCCAGCTCAGTTCATTGAGTACTATTTAAAAGATTGCCTAGGTCTTAGTTGGGTTAACTGTCATTAATGAGCCACCTACTCAGATTCCACTTTCTTGGGGAATCATGACCCCAAAATATAGGGAAGTTGCCACCTGCAACTTAGGAAGTGTTTGAGGATGCTGCCACTTGTCTTTTGCCTTTCCACCTAGTTCCATCCACCAGTTAGACCAGTAACCTCTTTTAACAGCTCTCCCATGCTGTTGTCTCCATAATTTATTTATCAATAATAAAATATTCAGAATTTACCTTCCATTTCTGGTGACTCTGTTGAGTCATCAATTCCTACTTAGCATTAAATTTAACATAATGTCTCGGGAATATAAATAAAATAATTACATTATTTTTGCAAAATTGGGGTATGTGACATACACACCCCCTTAAAATGTAACATCGTCCTCGATGTTACTTATTCTTCATATTCAACTACCTGCTGGAATAGATTTGGGTATTCTTCCCGCATCTTACTTTCCAGTTCCCAGGTAGCCTCTTCAGGACTAAGGTGCTTCCATTGCACCTTCAGCTGTCCAATTGTGCGGTTCCGCAGAGTAATTTCCCTCCTCCCGAGGATACAATCCAGCTCCACCAGAACTTCCCCTTCTGGTTCTACCTGTACAATGTTCCAGTCAAGAACATGAGTAGCATCATGAACATACTTTTTCAGAACAGAAATATGAAAAACATTGTGTACTTTTAAATTAGGTGGTAATGCTACTTGATAAGCAACTTGACCGATTCTAGATAAAATTTCAAATGGACCACAATAACGTGGTGCTAATTTTGCACAACTTCCCAGTCTTAGGGAGATCTTCTTTGGCCTTACCTTGATGAACACATGTTCACCTACCTGGAACTCTTTAGGAGTTCTTTTCAAATCTGCTTGACTCTTTTGCCGATCCTGGGCAATCTTCAAATTTAACTACACTTGTTTCACAATCTGTTCCATCTCTTTTAACAAATCAGGACCTAACACTAATCTATCTACTGGATTACTCCAAGAGATAGGAGTGTTACATTTATGTCCATACAGAATTTCAAAAGGACTAAACTTAGCTGACGATTGATAGTTGTTATTGTATGCAAATTCTGCTAAATGTAAATAATCCTACCACTTACCTGGTTGATCTTTAACATACATCCTTAGCAGATCTTCTAATACCTGATTAACTCTTTCAGTTTGTCCGTCCGTCTGAGGATGGAAGGAAGTGCTGAAATTCAGAGTTGTGTTTAATCCTTTAAACAAAGATTTCCAAAAATTCCCTGTGAATTTAGGATCCCTGTCTGAAATAATAACTTTTGGGACCCCATGTAACCGAAAAATCTGTTTCAGAAATATATCAGCTATGTTTGCAGCCTTGTAAGTGGTTTTAACAGGAATAAAGTGTGCTGATTTACTTAATTTATCTACCACTACCATAATTGAATCATTCTGATGCTGATTTTTAGGTAATCCCGTAATGAAATCGAAACTAATTATCTCCCACTTCCAGTTAGGAATAGGTAAAGGTTGCCGCAACCCAGTTGGATGTTGGTGTCCTGTTTTCACTTGTTGGCAGTCCAAACATTTAGCTATATGCTCAGCTGTTTCAGATTTCATATTAGGCCAAAAATATTCTTTTCTCAACATGGTGACAGTCTTCTGGTAGCCTGGATGCCCTGAGTAAGGGGTTTGATGAACTTCGTCCAGAATTAACAGTTTAACTTTGGGTACATTCGGAACATACATCCTGTCTTTAAACAATAAAAATCCATCTTCATTTAGACTATAACCCTTTATCAAACTTTCTGTAGGTGCTTCTTTAGCTGTAGCTTGTAAGTGCTGATAATTTTCATCTGATTTTACCCCTTCAGCCAACTGTTCATTCAAATCCGAGGTATGAGTGCTGCTAGCTGATACAAAATTCAGCCTTGCATTTCTGCTCAAAGCATCAGCCACCTTATTTTCCTTTCCTTTTATGTGCTGAATTTCAAAATCGTATTCACTTAAGAAGGCCAACCACCTGGCTTGTCTTGCATTTAAATTAGGCTGATCTAAAAGGTATTTCAGACCCTTATTATCAGTCAGTAGAGTAAATTTTCTGCCTATTAAGTGGTGTCGCCAAATCTTTAAAGCATGGATAACAGCAGCCAGTTCCAAATCATAAATGGCATAATTCTTTTCATGAATTTGCAGCTTCCTAGATTCGTAGGCAATGACATGTCCATCCTGAGTCAACACTCCGCCTAGACCGTCATTACAAGCATCGGTGCAAACCATGAAATCTTTATTAGGGTCCGCTATTATGAGAATAGGTGCAGTTGTCAATAAAGTCTTAAGTTTCTTAAAGCTTTCTTCACACTTCACGTTCCAATCAAACTTCTTGCCTTTCTTTTGCAAGGAAGTAATTGGGTTGGCTATTTTTGAAAAGCCTTCAATAAATCTCCGGTAGTAACTGGTAATTCCCATGAAGGATCTAACATCTGTTACATCTTTTGGTACCGGCCACTCTTCAATTGCCCGAATCATTTCAGGATCAACTGAAATCCCTTCCTTGGTGACTACATGTCCTAAGTACTGGATTTCATCTTTAAAGAAGTCACACTTACTGAACTTCGCAAAGAGCTGTTGCTCTCTTAGTTCTTGTAAGACTATCCGTAAGTGTTCTTTATTCTCCTCTTCATTCTTAGAATAAACTAAAATGTCATCGATGAATACAACAACAAATTTATCTAAGTACTTATGCATTATGTTATTCATTAAGCACATAAAGACAGCTGGGGCATTAGTAAGCCCAAATGGCATTACGACAAATTCGTAATGTCCGTACCTTGTTCTAAAAGCTGTTTTGAAAATGTCTTCTTCTTTAATCCTCACCTGATGATAACCCGATCTCAGGTCTATCTTAGAGAACACCGTAGCTCCACGTAGCTGATCAAACAAATCATCTATGCGAGGCAACGGATATCTGTTTTTAATCGTCATCTTGTTTAGTTGACGGTAATCTATGCAAAGTCGCATAGTTCCATCCTTCTTTTTAACAAAAATTACTGGTGCTCCCCAAGGGGATACACTGGGTCGAATGTAATTCTTGTCTATTAACTCCTTTAACTGAGTTTTCAATTCATTAAGCTCCAAAATATTCATACGATACGGGGCTTTTGAACTGGGTACAGCACCTGGTATCAGCTCAATTGTAAAGTCCAGCTCCCTCTTGGGAGGTAATTCTGGGATTTCCTCAGGAAAACATCCATAAATTCATTGACTACAGGGATGTTCTCTACTGTTATCTTGCTGCTTTCAGACTTATCTGTCTCATCTATAATAGTTACAGCATAGGCTTTGCACCCTTTTCTAACTGCCCTTTTAAGTTGTAAAGCAGAAATCTGCCTAACTACTTTTTCCTAGGAATACCCCTAACAGTTACAGGCTATCCATTACTGTTTACACATCTAAAATTTTTGTCAAAACAGTTTAAAACTACCCTATGCTGTTCCAACCAGTCCATTCCGATAAGTATGTCATAAGAGCCAAGTGGCAAAACATTTAATTTAACTGTAGTCTTAAAATCATTCATATCTAAGATACATTCCTTAACATAACAGTTTACTTTCCTTTTTGCCCTAGTAGCTAGTTGTACAGACCAAGAATTATCAAACCTTTCAACAGTAAAATTACATTTTTCTACTAGCTGGGGTGAAATATAGCTAAGACTAGCACCCGAATCTATTAAAATAGTTACAGGGGTTTTGTTAATCATACCTCCTACTTCCACCATGGAAGTTTGATAGTCAGCTTGGTGGTTTTCCAACGCTGCATTGATTCTGGGCGTAGTCCCTGCAAAGTCTCCAACAGTCATTTCATCTTGTATAGTATGAATATTGTTGATTGGTTTCTTTCGATTTGGGCAAACTGAAGCATAGTGTGGGCCATTGCATTCCCAGCACTTAACAGGTTCCTTTCGCTCAAAATTCTTAGTGTAGTTTCCATGATTGTTAGGAGCCTCCTTGCTACTTTTGAAATTGTTGGAATGATTAGCAGCTCCATTTTTGTTTCCCTGGAAGATTTTACCATTAAAATGGTTTCCGTTGTTGTTATTCTTGAAAATTTTATGGGGGGCAAACTCCTTTTTCCTGTACTCAAGCTGATTACTGTTCTTTTTGGCTTTCCAGTTGGCTATCCCTTCTTTCTTTTTATTCTGTTCATAACAGAAATTAGCCTTTCGCATAGCTTCTTCCAGTGTTTTGGGGTTGTCATATTCAATTCTGTCCTTGATATGATATGGCAGACAGCTAAGAAACCGCTGTATTTTTGGTTTCTCTTCGACAAAATACGACACATACCTTAACAAACTTAAGAACTTACAGTTTAAGTCCTTCATTGTCATAGATCCTAGCTTCAGTTCATAAAATTCCTTGGCCCTCTCTTCATAGTACTGTTCAGACAGAAATTTCTTCTTGAAGTATCTTTTAAAGGTACTCCAATTAACTTCTTTTTCTTTAATCCCCTTGACCCTTTTCAGATCTTGCCACCATATGTCCGCCTTTCCAGAAAGGTTGTAGATGGCCATTCGTGCCTTCAGCTGATTTGAATAGTTATAAATCTGGAAATATTTTCTCATCCCGGATAACCAGGATTCTGCTTCTTCTCCTGTTTCAGATTCTCCATTGAAAGTTGGGGGTTTTATTTTCTTAAACTCCCCGGAAATCTCTTCGTAAGGCCTGTACTTTTTCTTTCGGTGATACAACTCAGCCTCACTGCTGTCACTACTAGTGCGATAGCTGTGTTGTTTCTTTCTTTCTTCAGATGATGAACTGCTGTCAGATTTAGCTGGTTTCATCCTTTTAGACCCTCTTTGATGACTAGCTTCTTCTGAGTTAGCTCTTTTGCTTCTTCCTTATGTCTGAAATTTTTCTAATAATACTTGATTTAACTGCTCTTGAGTTTTCAGAATTCTTTCGTTATCCTTCTTGACTGTTTCTATCTCAGTCTTTAAACCTTTTATGGTCTGCATCAGTTCTGAGGAGTGAGCAAGTACCTCCTCTGTTACAGGTTCTCTCGACATCTATCTTGTCGCAGTGTTTGGAGATTCCTCCTCCGCATATTCTCCTAGCTTTTCCATACCTGCCTGTTAGATTCAGAAAAAGGAAAATTTTCTGCTCTGTTTGATGAAACAGAAAAATACAAGTTAGTAACGTTATACATATATATAATTTTTTTTCTTTTTGTTGGCACTGTTCTGCGGAAACTAGTGGAGCCATATTCAAGCCTAGTGTATGAACCTGGCTCTCATACCACATGTCAAAACCCAAAAATTTTTGAAAAATTTAAAATTTTTATGATAGCCATAAATGTTGTATATAAGCAGTCTTTTAACTGTCTGTTTAACTTACTTGGTTCTAAGTGTGTATGAAGGATCTTTGTTGTACTTAAATGTTATTATGGTTATCTCTTTTCTGTTAATAGTCGTTTTATTGTGTCGTAACCTTCAGGGGAACTTGTCATAGCAGGCTGGGCTTACTTAGCTTACGAGCTAATGCATCGAACTGTTTTTCTCTTTACAGATCTACAGGTAATGTGCGGTCACGACAATTATATTTTTTAAAAGTTATAATCCAATTAGCTGTACAAAAGTCATTCAAATAAAAGGTCTTTGCTCACTTAGTTTTCAAGTGTTGAAGGTAGCATTCTACCTACCAACTTCTCTATTCTTTCTATTGTTGAATTTGTACTTCTAGTGATGAGGATAGCTGTATTTCTGAAGTGTCCAAGAATTAAACAACTCTGTGGAAATAATTGTCATTGATGATGATTCTGTACTGTAGATGCGCCACATATTTAGCATAGTAAAATAAATCTCTTACCTGTTGTCAGCATTAACTAGATATTCTACAAGTCTCCTTCTAACCATCTCAGGATTGTATAAATTGAACAAATTATTTTGATATCAATGATTCTAAATATATAAGCTTATCCGGAGTGATTTGTTTAAAATTTTTTAAGGAACTGAAGTAGTTGAAAACTTGTTGTGATAAATTTGGAATTGTCGATGCATCCCTAACTTTATTGATATATCTCCATTATGTGTAGACTACTTCCAAGATTGGGTTTTTCAAATGATGTTTATAATTCAATTTTATGAGCAAACTATGCAATTGTATCTAGCAATATCACCGAGCAATAATTCATGTTATCCTTACTATGATTTGTTTGGTATCAAGGTGATGTTCTCATGGAAATGTTAAATGTTAAAACAATTGTTTTGAATTATGGGTCGTAGACAAAGTGAGGTTACTCATTATACAACATTTGGTAGCAATGATTAAAATCATGGTTTAAATCATATGGTGTCACGACCCTATAGAATATCCCTAATAACCTTTTTGTTTGGCACCATGATGAGGTTATCGTCGTAACAAACTATGTAATAGTTACCCAATGCATGAGAATAATTTAAGGGATACGTGGCTAATTCACAACCGAGTACTCATCTCATAAGAGGTTGACAAACCCTACCACTCACCATTTCTTCCCTCGCCTTTGGGCTCGACCGCTCTATGGGTTTCCCTGTCCAAAACTTGCCGAAACCATGGTAGAATCTACTTCCCAAACTGTTGTAGCTCTTGCTGCGCTAGTCCATTGCTAAGATTTAGGAGTCGTATATTTTTATTTACTTTTTTAACAGTTGTAGTATTCTTGTGAGAACCCTAGGGTTCTATCCTTTCTATTACAAGCTTCATACCAGTCACGGCTTCCATTGTTGCATCCCTTTTACCTATTTCTGTAACCACCTTCATCGTGGAATGCATCTTTGGATTCTTCATCTCTTTCTCTGGTGGCCGAGGTTAGGGTTCCTACTTAATCGCTCGTGGCTTCAAGACCAATAGCTGTGGTTGTCTTCTTCATCCAAAATGCTGGTGAGCTATTACAGTTGGCTTCGTAGTGTTATTTCAAGAATAAAATTGAAGGATTTTTGGTTTCGTTTTGTTAAAAAAATAGACGGTAACTGATGTGTGGTTCTCTGTCCTAAGCAGGTGTTGAACACTCCATAAGGTGTACAGGACGCGGCTTTCGGCATCTGGCTCCTCCGGGTAAGCCTGGTCCTTACTATGGCATTTTCTCCTTGGGGTTTTTGTTGGGCGAAAAGGGTTTGGTCTTCGAAGGACATGAATCTACGGCTATCGTCGTTCTGTTGAGTCTTTTAAATAGTTTGACCTGTAAGACCTTGACAGGTTCTATCCCTGTTATAGGATAGAGGCATTGTGGCTTCGGCCGACTGTAAATTAATGGTCTCCTTAGGGTATTGTAGGGTTTTTCACCAACGTTTTGTTATATGTAAATGCGTAGAGAACAAGGCTAGAAGCCTGTTCTGAATATGGGGTTACGACCCTATGGTTTTACCTTTATTACTGTACTCACGAAGGGTTTTAGGGTGTACCACCCAGGTTTTTATTTGAATTGAACTCAATATAAAGTTGCCCGTTGAATTGGCTTGTTTAAGGGCATTTGTTACTTCGTTGTTCTGTACTATGTTTTGTTTTTAAAACCACTTCTATAGGAGTTGTGCACTCAGTTGTCAGTAAAACAACGTATCAGCTAAATGGTTTATTCCTACGTCTTTCCTGTGTAATTTAAGGTTTAGAAATGTATTGCTATAGTCATTCTGTATGACGAGCTATTGTATGCTGTGCTTTGATCTTCTATAACAAGTTTTTGTTAATTGACGAGGCTACGACCATCGATAATTTTGTTGTAAGGATTTGAAAATTTGCAAAATGTCTTCGTTTCCTTTTGGTATTCGATACTGTGTATTATAATAACTAAATCTTTGTTTTAAAAAGGTTTTGGGAACTCATTCGTAGGTTGGATACAGTAATATCAAGGTTTTGCTCCTGCGTTTCCTATTTAATTTTTAACTTAAAAAAAATGACTTGTTACAGCCCTTCCATAGGATGAGGTCGATGTATGATGAGTGTTTCAGGTTCGAAGTTTTATGTAGAACGCTTCTATAAATAAAAAGACTACGACCGTAGGCAAAAATTATTGTATGAATTTAATGTTAGGATGCTACGTCTAAATGTATTCTGTAGGTTTCAAATTGATGGGTGTGGCATATAATTTAATTGTAGGACAGAAGTCCATTCTGAATTTACAGTGTTGTTTTGTTGGATGATTTATGTATTATTAGGGTAGGACTCTGTCGATTCTGTACATTCACATGAAAATAATAACTAAAGGGTTAGAGCTCGATAATGAGCTAGCAATACAGTTCTGTTATAATGACTTTGACCATAAGAAAATAATGGAAGTCTAAGGGAATATAAATACTACCTGATGAAGCTCGGCCTTGAGTTAATTATTGTTCTGTCATAGATTTCTTTTGTTTAAAAGTTAATAACTAAGTCAAAGTGCTGCCGAATGTTTTCTTGTTGTAGAAAACTGGAGAGATAGGTTTTTGGTTCGAACTCCATGACCAAACTTATTGTTTAGTAAACTGTTTGGTTTGTTTTAACTAAGACTCTGTTTAAAAAATAGTTAAACAGATGAATGACATTACTATACTGTTGTTTTAGTTCAAGGTTGAGTCAAATAAGTTCTACTAATCCTTTTGTATAATCAGTCAATGACTAAATAACTTTCTATTGTAATTTTGGCATGTTCATTCATGTGACACATAATGACCTGTACACCTGTTAGCTAGGGTTTGTATCTGCTATATTATCTATGATAATAAATGTATTGTGGTTATATGGTTACCTATATGTTTCTGTTCCTATAATTGTTTTAATGAATTTATTTTCTAAGAAATATTTACTGTATAAAGAGCCTTTACTTATCTATTTAACTATTGTAATAACCAAGTATAAAATCACAATAACATCCTATACCTTATAATAATATCAAGCGTATTATGCATAAAACAATTACTTGAACTGTATGATAATAGTGATATTAGGAAATTTCTGAGACAATAATTCTGCAAAATCTATCTACTAACAGTTCAGAAATACTCACTTTTACTGAAATAAAATACTGTTCAGACATAGAAGAGATAATCATAAACTACATTCATATTACTCAATAAACAGCAGGAAATATGTGGCAGAACCTGTATCAACTGTAGACAACAACAGCGATGGGAGGCTATTCCTCCCTACCAATTCATAGAGAGTGCCCAGACAGCACTTCTCAGGACCCCCGAGCTTGCTCTGGTCTCCCTGGCTGGAACTAGGTGCAGCAAAACAATTCACTCAGCCAAACAGCTACATTGGAACCAAGTTACTGCAGCTTCCTATCTCAAAACACTTCCTTATTGTTTTTCCCTCTTCCTCAATGGGACTCCTGAATAGCATTCACCTGAATGTATTCTCCCTCCAGAACTATGTTGAACCCCCAGCTCAGTTCATTGAGTACTATTTAAAAGATTGCCTAGGTCTTAGTTGGGTTAACGGTCATTAATGAGCCACCTGCTCAGATTCCACTTTCTTGGGGAATCATGACCCCAAAATATAGGGAGGTTGCCACCTGCAACTTAGGAAGTGTTTGAGGATGCTGCCACTTGTCTTTTGCCTTTCCACCTAGATCCATCCACCAGTTAGACCAGTAACCTCTTTTAACAACTCTCCCATGCTGTTGTCTCCATAATTTATTTATCAATAATAAAATATTCAGAATTTACATTCCATTTCTGGTGACTCTGCTGAGTCATCAATTCCTACTTAGCATTAAATTTAACATAATGTCTCAGGAATATAAATAAAATAATTACATTATTTTTGCAAAATTGGGGTATGTGACATGAAGTCAACCACCTAACTAGTATCATATATAGATTAATGCATGTAGCATAAATTCAAGCTAGAAGGTTGGACTTGGCCTCTACCAAATCATGATTATCCCACTGCAAGAGAAAATTTTGCAACTCTTGGAGCTCACATCAGTGAACACAAATACAAAAACCTTCCTGGCTGACTAGGAATATTTTAAAAAGTGCCTTGCCATCAATGTTTCCACCATATTCGAGGCTTGTGTTGAATCCACCACGCTTGGCATAGTGTCCATTTGTTAGCAACCATGAATTTTTTTTAAAAATGTCATCTTGTAATTTCTTTAAATCTACATCTCCCTAGTCTCCTCATGATGAAGAAGAATTTTGGGGTGGGGGAGATGTTGGAGAATCCTAGTGTACATGTTGACTAGGTTCTCTTGATCGACCACCTAATGGTCATCCCAATCTAGTTGAGTCAATTAAGCTAACTATCAAGTAGTTGATAGTTGTAACTATGTAACTAATTTACAATGCATATATATAGGTCATTCAGCCATGATGATATAAAGATGATGATCCACCATTGTATAGTATGGACTTTTGATATAATATAAGACTTGTTTCTAGTGTGACCACTACTTCTTTGCTCTCTTTTAGTATGCATGTTCTTGTATATGTTTATATGTTTATAATGCAATGTTGGTTACCACATGTAATCTTCTAGATTACAACAAATATTGTGAGAGTCAATACATTCCTTTGCAAATTGTGGCTCTAGTATTAGACCTTTGTGTCTATGGAATGTGCTCAATCGTTGGGGATAGTATGGTGCACCAAAGAGCTCATAGCGAGGTAGTCATGTCAGGAAACACTATCTAGAAATAAGGTATTTGGACCGCACCCCTTGGTACATTTACCGAGCATTGATCAAGGATAAATGGTCGTGTAGGAGGAGATTCAAGGAGAATTTTCAACCAATCAAATGGTTGCAACAAACAATGGCATGGTGCCTTACTGGGTGCTCAAAATTATGCTCAATCATTTGTTGATGGAGAGGGAGAGATTTTAAGCTAATGTGAGGATGTTGTTGGTTTCTCTTTGCAACAATGTCTACGTTGTTCAAGGGACTCTTCACCTATTGGCAGACTTGGCTAGTGCCCCACTGCAAATTCCAATTCAAGCTCTAACTCTCAATATTGATAATCGACTCGAGGTCCATAGCTTCTAGGATTAGTTCTTATCCTACTTATGCAAGTTCTTTTTTTTTTTCAAATAGTCTTTGTGGTTAATCTTTTTGAATTGTGTTATATGTTTTTTCATAAAACTAAATGGGTCATTTTGGTATCCCCTATAATGGTAGGGTCCTATCAATAGTCTCACAATTTTCTCATGATGGTTTCAACCTATGTTTTTGCTTCCTTTATGGGAGGGTATCCATGGAATACTATGCTCTATAAATCCAGTTTCAGTTTCTTTGTTAATATAAACCTCTAACTTATTAAGAAAAGGTAGTATAATTTCAAAAAATTCAAGATCATATATTTATGAAAAATAACAATAAAGAATAAAAAATAATGATAAATTATGAAATATTTTTAGATTGATTATTATTATTCCATTGGAAACTATGTAATAATTTATATTAATTGATGGAAAGAACTTTAAAAGTTGAACCATTACAAATTGGATTACGAGATGAAAATTAAAAAAATCAACATATAATGTATAAAATTTAAATAAAAAGTGTAATATCACGACTTCATAAATGGTTTCGTTTTCACAGTTTAGATAACATTTTGAAGGAAAATTTTTAAAGATCCATAATTTTCTTAAAGTGTAAAATCCTTGTCGAATCGTACTAATGATCAAATTTCCAACCATAAAATGTTTGGTGACATTTTAAAAAAATATTCAAATATCTAAGGGTTTTATATAGGTTTTGAACAATTTTGGTGATTTTTAGAGTAAAAAATTTTAATCCTAAGGAATTTGCATGAATCATATTAGAAAAAAATTGAAAATGAGAAATGTTTTCTTGGGAAAAAACCTAAAAAAATAGGCCACGAGATAAAAATTTTCCTTCAAACTAGTTAAACAAAACTCCATTCTAATTGTTTTTATTTTTAAAATGAATGAAAACAATGCCTAATCGGGCCGATAGGCCCTTTCTACAGCCCAATGTGGATGAGATGTGTCACGTCTCTCACATGTCGGCTCCAAATTTAAGTTGGGTAGATTCTAAAATACATTTATATAAATACTAGCATAGATCCATGTTAACTATGGCTCTATCAAGGGCCGATAGGGATCATATCTCTTGAGGAATTTTAGTACTCTAAAAATGGGTTGCACATCAAGATATTTGATCCGTGGTCTCGACGCTTTATACACTCATTAAGATGGATCTATGTTGGTTTATTAATATGCAATTATTACAAAACTAATATTTATCTCATTATTATATTATCAACTTTAAAATACATTTAATCTAATACATTTTAGGTTACAATCATTCAAGCACCAACTATTTCAAATGGATATCTTACAAATAGGCCAAACTTACATTAATTAATTAATTATGAAGTAAAATAGATATTCACCCAAAACTAATATCTAACCACCAACTATTACAATTTGGAATCATGTTATAAATGTTGTAAATGCTAACACATAAATGCTACAAATAAACAAAAATTCCATCAATTAATTAATTATGAAGTAAAATACTTATTTACCCAAATTTAATGGTGGAAGTGCCAGCTATTACAAGTTCTAAAGAAGAACACATCACTCCTATAAATAGGCAAAAATTGCATTAATTCATTGGGTATGAAGTAAAATAGTTGTTGTAAATTCTAACATGTAAATCCTAAAAATACACAAAAGTTGCATTAATTAATTAATTATGAAGTAAAATGCTTTCAATTTACCCAATTATTGGTTACTTTGCTATTATCACAACTTGTAACTATTTATGAAGAACATTATTTAAAATGTGAGGATGTATGAATGGAAATTGAAATTGAAATTCAATTTATATTTATATAAATGTATTTTAGAATCTAGCCAACTTAAATTGGGGATGACATGTAACAGACGTGACACATCTCATCCACATTGGGCTATAGAAAGGGCCTATTGTCCCAACAAGCCATGACATAAATGGGCCTGACGATTTTGGGTACTGCAAATGCCTTTCATTTTGTATAATATTATTCCATAGTAAAAATATAGTTACAAGTTTGTGTGTAGATGAACTATCTTTGAAGGTTTATAGTGGATATCTTATGAGGTATTATCATCCTCATTATATATTATCAACTTGTTTGTTTTTCTTATATGGTAGGTGGAAGGAATTGTGGGCTTATTGAAATTTAGGTATTCATATTTTCTATGTCTTAATTTGTGACCATTCACTGCCTAGTCATTTAGATGTTAGAATGATGTCCATGATGGAGCCCATATTATTTATCTTAATCAATTTACTGATTTTGGTGGGATTCTTCCATACTAAGTGTGCTTACCTTGAATATTCACTTACATAGCATATGCCACATTATTTTTCATTTTCTCTTTGCCCTTATGACATCCCACTTCATATGTGTCACTCCATTTTCTCATGTCATTTTCCTCACATGCAATTTAATACACACTTATGTTATGACATTTATTTCCCTCCCATGTCCCAAGACTCAAAACACTACAATGTATTTAACCATAATCATATCAAAATTGAAAATTGCAATTAATATCTCCAATATTAGTGTATCACTAACCATTTCATGTTCTTATTCTACACAAATTAATTCTACCTAAGGAGGTTCCCATGAGATTCAATGCACATTATTCATAAAATGCAACTTTTTCAATGCACATGCATTATTCATAAAATACAACTTTTTCAATGCACATGCATTATTCATAAAATACAACTTTTTCAATGCACATGCATTATTCATAAAATACAACTTTTTCAATGCACATGCATTATTTAGAAAATAGAGATTTCTCACTACACATATGATCAGAAGTCTATGCTTGCTTAGTCAAAGGCTATGGGGCTAGGTTTAATATATAACTCAAGCATGATTCACTTATTCATCAAATGGAAGTATAGTGCCATAGGTAGCATATGTTTTCCACAAGAACATAAAGGGATAGGAGGTATACGTGTTTACTTTGCATTCTTCAATTTACCTAACACCCAATACTACCTGATCAAGTGTGAGTAAAGTAGTACACCAAAATCATTTCACTAAAATTTAACTAAGCAAGCAAGAACATGTAAGTTATCACAATAACATAGAATTTGAGTGGATGGGGGAACATATCTCCCTTCCTGTCTCAGTGCACACAAATGAGCGATTATGCACATATTATTACATTTACATAAGATTGTTAGTATCATTGAAGATTCGAATAGTCTCATTGCACTAGAAATAATCTTAATGTCCAATTATTCTTTGTATTGTATTGTGGTTAACTTGTCCAAGGTAAAGGGATCATTCTTAGTCTGCGAGGAACATTAATCCTTAAAAAAGTGATGTTTGAGAGTACTATTTTTTTATGATAGATATTTGTCACTCAATTTGCAAATCATTGCGGGTAGGAGTGGGATGCTTTGCATTAACATAAAACAATGCCACTGGCATGACCATAAGGAGTGGAACTAGTAGCGTTAAATTATAACATGATATATCTGGTGGAGGTTCCTTGGAATATTTCATAGTATGCTCGTAGAACTGGAATGGAGTGTTAATGTATCATTGAAGAGTCCATTAGTCTCATTGCACCAGACACAATATATTAATAGGTCATTATTTGTATTGTATTGTGGCTAAATTATAACCATATTGTAATTATTCATTGGAGGTTCCTTGGAATATTGCCTTTGCAATGAAAGAGCTTCCTAGTATTGAAACATTGGTATTATTGGACAAGCAGGGGATCACAGACACAAAATATAAACTAATATTAAACACAAAAGCACTCAGCTATAGATGATTCAAATATTGAAGAAACATGAGCTTTCTAGCTCTTCTCTATTAACTCAAGAACTCTCTATATTCTCTTTACATAGTAACTAAAATCATACATCATACATATAAGCATCTCCCACATTAGTTTGAGAAGTTTCCCACATTAACTGAACTACCTAAATCTATTTAATATTATCACATCTATTGTCAAATACTGTACATCAGGAAGCTTACTTCTGTCAAAAATACAATGACTGGTTTACGTATGTCATTGAGAGAAATTACTCCTTCTTACACTCCCCCTTAATTACTACCTTGTACATTTCATGACTACCTATACCTAGATCATTCCTTTGAATTACAAATTTATCTCATGCCAATGGCTTAGTGAAGATATCAGCCAATGGGTCTTGACATTTACAAAATTCCAAACATGTTTCTTCATTGCTTACAATCTCTCTGATAAAATGATATCTTGTATCAATATGTTTTATTTTCCGATGGAATACATTATTTCTTGATAACACTATGACTGAGTTGTTGTCACAAAATATGTGTGTTTCCTCCCTTTCTTTATGTTGAATATATTCTAATATCCTCCTCAACCATATACCATGATATGTTGTTGATGTTGCTCACACATACTTTTATTTTTCTAAAGGTATTGTCACAATGGGATACTCTTTGGATTCCCATGAAATTAATCCTGATAAAAAATGAAATGCATAACCTGAAGTTGTATTCTATCATCAATGCTTCCCACAAAATCATTGTTAGTGTACCCAACTAGAGAACTGGAATTTATTGTCGAGTACATGATTTCAAAATTGATTGTACCTAGAATATATATTAGAATTCTTTTACCTACTTGCCAATTGAAATTTTTTGGAATTTCCAACCTAGAAATTAAACTCAGTACATACATAGTGTCTGATCTTGTAGATGTTAAATACATTAGGCTATGAACAAGTATTTTATACAAGGTGGGGTCCGCTTATTTAACTTGATCCTACATGCTTAATTTTGTTCTTGTTACTAATGGAGTGTCTAATGGCTTGCAATTTGTCATTCTAGATCTGTTTAAAACATTTTTAGCACATTTTTTATGACATATAAATATACCTTTATCTAATTGTTCAACTTCAATGCCAAACAAAATATTTCGTTAACCCAAGATTTGTCATTTCAAACTCTATTTTCATGACTGATTTGAAAATTTCCATCAATAAATTTCTTGTATAGATCATGTCATCCACATAGAGACATAAATTCCAAATTTTGTTTTGTTGATCTGTTTTGGTGAACAATGCGGGTTCACGTTTTTTTTTTTTTTCTGTAGAATCCATTACTGATTAAATATGAGTCATTTCTTCCATACCAAGATCTTGGATCTTGTTTGAAACCATATAGTGTCTTTTTCAACTTGTAGACTTCATGTTCTTTATTCTTGATTTCATACCCAAGTGGCTGATCAATGTACACTTCTTCTTTCAAAATCCCATTTAGGATTTTTGATCTAGCATATAATTTATATAGTTTCCATTTGTTTGGAGACGCTAATGCCAACACTAGTTTAATGGTGTCTAACGTTTCCACTGGAGAAAAGGTTTCTCCATAATCAATACGAGGATGTTGTGCAAAACCTTTTGCAACAATCCTTTCCTTATACTTCTGCACTTCTCCTTTTTCATTGAATTTAGTTTTATAAATCCATTTAAATCCAATGCTCTCCTTACCTTCTGGAAGCTATATAAGATCCCAATTGTCTTTCTTTTCAATCCCATCAATCTTTTCATTCAATGCTTGAATCCATTTTTATTCTTTAATGGTCTCTTCAAAATGCATAGGATCACATGAAAACAATGAAAAATGTGCTTGCATATCTATTTCATTTTCTTTATTATAAATTTCTCTTAATATTCTAGTCTTTTTATTTCTCATTAAAGCTATTGTAGGATCTGACTCACTACTAGAGTGAGGAGAGTGATCTTGTTTTTCTCCGTGTCTTGAAGTTTCACCTTAAACTTGTAACCTTGGTAATATGGATGGAGATCCTTGTTGTCTTGCTAGTTCCACTTGATATTCTTCTAGTAATAAGGGTATTTAATTTCCAGTTGTAGTTGGCTGTTCACTTTAACTATTCCAAGCTTCTGCTTCTTTGAATTCCACATCTCTTCTTAATATAAATTTATTTTTTAATGGATTGTATAATCTATAGGCTTTCTAATAATCATTATACCTTGTAAAAATGAATTTTTTACTGCTATCATCTAGCTATCTTCTCAGTTGTTCAAGAACATGTGCATTAGCTACACAACCAAATACTCTAAAATGTGAAACACTTGACTTTGTTCCACTCCATGCTTCCTGAGTAACTTTCTTTTTTGACACAGTCTTTGAAGCATTTTAAAATGGAGTTTCCAAATCATTTATGTAGACTTCACCACATGTAATACCATGAATCAATATTATGGGCTACCCAAAAAATATGGGCCCTAAAACCATGAACTGTATACATACATTTGACCTTTTAGCCGACTCAAGTTTATCTAACGATCCCTTTCTAAACTTGACCTAAGATGAAGTTTATCTAAAAATACCTTTTTAAAATTGACCTAAATTAATGTCCAACCTTGACATCTCTTAGTCTACTCTTAGCCTCCTCTGAGCTACCAACTTCTCATTTCAAGTGGTTAGTTGCATGAGTATGCATTTATTATACTCCACTTTATATCATGATATAAAACCATACAAACCCTACTAACTTCCAAGACACTTCCCATCGAATCCACCTCGTCCTAAATCAACAAGGTTGAATCGCAGATTGCAAAACAAAAACATACAAAGATGTAAATACCTCATCATCATCATACTTGCAAAAATATCTGAGGGTTTACCTTGCTCCTTGCAACCAAATGCATCTCTCCTTCCTGCTAAACACATCTTGAACAAGTAAATTTAAGGTTTTTGCTATCAAAATTGGAAAGTATGGGCCACATACTTTAGCGAACAAAGTTTGATCTATTCTCTATTAAAAATGGAATGAATGGAGCATAAACATCAAGAAATAAAGTTGAGGCTTTGCAAAGGAAAGACCTGATCCTGTAGTATAGATCCACCATGCCTAAGTCCAAATATTCTAGGCCATAATGCTAAGATAAATATCACCAATTTGTTGGCTCATTTCAAATATCAGACAAGCTAAGTAAACACCAATTATCACCATCCCTAGCTCATCATTATTATTGTAGTGTTCCCATTAATTTATTCTTCATTTTTATTTTGTGTCCGTCCTAACCACATTAATTTCTTATACTTTTTATTTGGATTTGTGTCCTTAATAACAATCCTATAGTGTTTTGAAGATGGGGAGGTTAGATTGTTGGCCTTCTCTAACTGCTTGGACATGAGCACCTACTTAATCTTATATTCAACTTTGTGGGATTTCATGTCCATTCGAAAATTGGCATTACTCCCGAAACCCTTGTCACATATATCACATAAATGTGTTTGTTGTACCAGAATATCATCCCCATTTAGCACAATGATTTCATAAATCATGTCATCCAGGGAATATTATTCTTCTTTGTCTCAAAAAAGCATATTGTTATAACTTATAACAACAAAACCAAAATTAAACAACCATTCAAGTACTAATAAAAAATGTACAAAAATCATTATCTTTTTGTATAAGATGATCAAATCCCTATACTTGTACATAAGAATTCGTAGTAATCCCTTCATATTTTAACATAAATAAATAAAATCAAACACAATGAACTCAAGGGTTTGCTTCATTAATAAAATTATGAATAAAAGGAGTTTACCTGATACAACACGGGTCTATCAAGGGATAGAAAGTTTTCTTGGAAAACATTTGTGTCACAACAGTGTAGAGGAGAATGATAGTAGTGCATAGGTGAATGATAGCAGTGCATAAGAGAATGATAGGTATGAGGAATACCATAAGAAAAGGAGGTTACCGAAGAATAAATTGATTCTCATATTGTCACCATCTTCAACTTACACCCACTCTTGTTTAATTTATTGTGACCAATAATGTGTAGGTTAGGATGTTTGAGATTAAAGAAATCCATGTATCCTTAAGAGAACTTGTGCTTGTAATGCAATATAATAAATCATGTTACACAATACTTGTATTATTACTATTATTTTATTAATTTTTAAATTTGCAACTATGAAATGTTTTGTAATTTAAAAAAAAAAAAACAAATTTCTAAGGGCTTTATACAGTTTTAGGATAATTTTGGTGATTTTAGAGTAAAAAAATATCCCATGAAATTTGGACTAATCATTTTTGAATAAAAAAAAATGACTAATTGTTTTAAAAAAAAGTCGCCCCCAAATTTATTCATCATTGATATTTCCTCCTTAAGCTCATTGAGCTCCTTATTTTTATTGTAGGAATTTATTCTACTGCTGCATCTTTGATATTACGTACTCCTAAATAGAATAGGAATTATGTTGACTCTTATGTATAATGAAACATCCATTACAATTATGTGTCTATAGGAGAAGATCATTTAAAAGGGGTTACAATGGAATTGCAAAAAAAAGGTCACTATTAGTATTGTAGCAAGAGTCCATGGATGACTTCTTTGTTCAACTGTCTATGTTCACTCTTCTCATGAAGAAGAAGAAGTTGTAGAAGATTCAATAGATAGAGTTCCTATTGAATACATTCTCCTTGATTCGAATGTTTCCTATGTTTGTCATGGACAAGCAATTGAAGAGAGCTCTTCTCCTCTAGCTCTATAAGTTGAGAAATATGATCTCTCTCCTTCACATGTAGTTGTTAATGATGAAGAAATTTCAACGAATGGAACTACGTTTGTTGAATACGAACTCATCCATTCATCTCTCATGTTCTCCTATGAGTCTTCTAATTTGAATTCAAAGGAAGATAAGCGAGTTTAAGATCTAGAAACTATAGAGGAATTCAATTCCTCGCTTTCACATGAGTCTACTTGTGTGCAAAATGGTTATTTATTCATTTTCTTGGAGGTTATATCAAAGTCTATATATGTTTCATTCACACTCCTTAGTCACATGCTTCCTATGTACTTCTACTAGATCATTGGCACATGTGCTTAGAGTTGCACTGAATATGGAGGACACCACCATTCGCTTGGGTTCAAGTCTCATGCATATCATGGTACATTTTGTTCTAGTATCACCCCTATTGGTTCAAAGGATATCTCAAGGGACCCTCTACACATTCTTGGAGACTATCCTACCTCATTTGGTTCTAAATTCAAGTTCCAGGATGATCTTCATATTCTTGGAGTTGTTCTTACCATGTTTGGTTCAATGAGAAATTCTAAGGAGCTTCCATATTAACATGCTTCCATTGGTGTAGAAATCAAGCACCTATATTGGGAACATGATCCTCTTCTACCAAGGAGGAATATATCTCCAGACATACTCAACTCTAGAGAGCATCATTAAAAAATTTGGTAGGTTTCTTGTCCATTCTGAGGGGATTTTTCTTCCCAAGTGGTTTTCTTTCTTTCCTCAGTTTATATGGACTAATAAATTGTAATGGGTGACCATATCCTTTTTTTGTTGGGCCCTATATTACACTCACACAATTCAGGCTTAAGGGGGGGGTGTTGAAATAATTAATCCATCTAGACCTTAGTTTATGCAATTACTTCCTAGGTGTTTAGATCAGGTTAGTTGTTCTACCTAGTGCATAACTTGGACACCTTTTGATGTTTATCCACAAGTGTGCCCCACTGGATTCTTTTAAAGCATCTTCTATTATTTGGGCACCCTTGTCCTTCTTTATCATGATTTGATGATATATACAATATTTTTTTTTTCTTTTCTCTAGCATAAGGATGAGCTACGTGCACCAGGTTAACTTAGGCAAGTTTTCCATCTTTTTCCTCAACCCATTCCTTCATTTTCTCCTAAAAATCCTCCAACAAGTTTCATTTTGGTCACTCATGGACTACCTAAGCCAACTTAGCCAATTTGTGACCACTTTCTATGAGTTGGAGTTTGATGTCACATAGATGGGGGTATTTTTGCTATTCTAAGCCTACCACATGTGAGCATTTTGAATTTCTCCTAAGGAATTTGAATTTCCTTCATTGGATGTATTATATATTCGACTATGATTATTCATTTATAATATGATGGAGTTTTATCCAATAGGTTTCTTTCTTACATGTTTTCTATCTTTTTCTTCTTCTCAATTGTCTGCTGATCCCTGTTGCATTTCTAAGTGGATATTACATTGTGCTTAGTTAATTAGCTGTGGAATATATTGCATGGAATCAACACCATAGAATTATGACATGGTATTAGAGCCTATGGGTCCTAGGGTGCATAAATACTTGCAGTAACACACCAAAAGAAGTGGAGTTACCACATAAATCATGGGGCAATTGCATTGAGTCCTTTGTCTCGCCATTGGGGTCTAACCAGGTGTGAATCACTCTCAAATGTGCCTACTATCTAAAGCAGACCTCATTAGAATACATTAATGTTCCATATAGATATTTATACTATTGTTTTGAATATGAAGAAGAACATATAGCAAAAATTTCAACGCAAGTTCAAATGGTGAAAGTCTCCTTGAAGTGGCTCCTTCTCTTCTTGCAGTAGAAATTTATGAGAGCCTTGATTCCTCCTCTTCATATGAAGCTGATCCAATAGAATAAATTCAAACCCATATTGTTGAAGACGAACTCTCTCTCCATCCTTCATCAATGTTCTCCTATCATACTTCAGATACTGAGGATCCTATGCCAGTTAATGCTCTAGAAGATGAAGACTAATTTGATTCATCTCTTTCCAAAGAGATCATGGGTGTGAAAGATAATAATCTAATGGTTATTTGGAATTCCAGTAGGAAATGTGAAGTTGTTATTTGCACTCTCACTTCAATTGACCAAGTTTATGCTAGTTCCTACATGATTTCCAACACATTTCCTCAAGAAGTTGGAGACACCCCTTTGCTCTCTCACATATTCTATTTAGAAATCTAAAGACCATCAGGCAGTTGTTGCAACTCATACACACGTAGAACATCTCACTAATTTGAATTTTGGTGT
This sequence comes from Larix kaempferi, assembly GCA_027924585.1. Lineage (NCBI taxonomy): Eukaryota > Viridiplantae > Streptophyta > Pinopsida > Pinales > Pinaceae > Larix > Larix kaempferi. Next base: position 5,147,214 of record BSBM01000899.1, read on the forward strand.
ATCATTCGATTCTATAGAAATAGAATTGCAGTATGGAGTGGATGCATTCACTCTCACTATCTTGCTTCTGATCCACTACATGATTATGATTTCCACTTGTTCTCATAAGTGCACAAAATATGGAAGACATCATGAAGTCTCATTTGGACCTGATCTCAAGAAGTTCAAGTTTGGTGAGAACCTACATTTGCATTTCTATTAGTCGATGTCAATTGTTCTACATGGTTACATCAATCATGTAGTTTTTTATGTTCTTGATTCAATTTAGCACACTCCACTTATTCCCGAGAAGAAGATTCCTCCATACATTTGACCAAGTTCACACCTTCTTGGAGTTTAGCGAGACTTATGATGGTGCATTTCATGTCAATTTTTGAGGGGGGTTTTCTTCCCAAGAGGTTTTCTCTCTTTCCTCAATTTAGATGGAGTAATAAATCATAAAGGGTGGACATATCCTCTTTTTTTGGGCCCTATATTACACTCACACAATTCAGGATTAATGGGGGGTGTTGGAATAATTAACCCATCTAGACGTTAGTTTATGTCATTATTTGGTTCTTAGGTATTTAGACCGTGTTAGTTGTTCTACATATTACATAACTTTACCACCTTTTTTATATTTATCCACAATTGCACCCCACTGGATTATTTTAGAGAATAATTTATGGGCTAGAACACTCATCCAAATTTTATCCATCTCTTGTGAGATAAGGCATATTTTATCTTGCTTTTCTCTAGGATAAGGATGAGGTAGGTATGCCAGGGTAACTTAGGAAAGTTTGCCAACTTTTTCCTCAACCGTTTCCTTCTTTTTCTCCTCAAAAGCCTCCAAGTAATTGACTTTTTGTCACTCATGGCCTACCTAAGACAACTTAGCCAATTTGTGACCACTTGCAATGAGTGGGAGTTTGATGTTACTTAGATGGGGGGATTTTCGCTATTCTAATCCTGCCACATGTGAGCATTTAGAATTACCTCCAAGGAATTCAAATTTCCTTCATTAGATATATTATATACTGTACTCTGATTATTCATTAATAAGATGATGGAGGTTTATCCAATTGAGTTCTTTCTTATATGTTTTCTTGCTCATTCTTCTACTCAATTCTTTGCTAATCCCTGTTGCATTTCTAAGTGAATATTACATTGTTCTTAGATCCTTAGTTGTGTAATTTTTGCATGGCATCAAGGCCATATAAATCTAAAAATAGTCTACACTACAACTTTATTAAGACCAACGTACCATTCTTCAAAAGCGTTCTTGTTGAAAGTAGTGTTGGTAGCATCCCACAGAACTTTCCATGGTGTGAAATTGTAATGTCCCAAAAATAGTAAAAATTTTAAAAAAATTCTCTTACTGCTGAAATGCCTAAAATAGATGATGTATTATAAATTAACTTCAGTACTGGGAAGTTTTGTCAGTATTTTGTTTGAACTATCAGAGTTTATGAATTCTACGTAAGATAGTTACATCAGTTTAAGTTTCTCCTGCGGAAGTGATGTGGTAAGATAGTTGATGTATCCTTATGGCATGTTTACAAATGCAAGAGTAATCTTTAAGGTCCTTCTTTCCATTTTAAGAATCAGATTTAATTGGAGTTTATAAAATTTCTAAATGGTATCTTCAGGCATGATGGACTTTTGTTGAGGTTGGAATACTTGAGGAAACTCGATGTTGACAAACGTACCCCTGGCAGAGCTGCTGAGAGGTAAGGGTGAGCTTTGGAAATTGCTGACTTACTTAGCAAGATTTTCTAATACATTTGTAACAATTTTTTGCAGGTGCCACTATGAAGGGTTTCTCCCTTATGTAACCTATCTCCAATTTCTAGCAAGGCATGCGACTAAGGTTTAAACCCCTGGGATAATTAATTTGATACCATCATTTCGTTGATACCATTATGACTCTCCATTATAGTTCTTCGATGAAATATTAAACTAATAAATGAAATTTGGTGGAGTATTAACTACCACATCTGATGGCGACTTGGTTTTGGTGACCAGCTGGCAAAGAGGGTTTTCAATACGGGTTTTTTACACTTGTATTCATTGTTCTTCATATCATTTGGTTTTGGACAATCCCTTATTGCGCCTAGAGGGGATTCATGCCCTGACCTGAGCTACGCTCATGGTCAGTGAACCAGATAGGTGTTTAGATGAAGAGGTGAAGAATCAGGCAACAGTATTCAGGTAATCGTTATTCCTTCACCTGCTACTTCTTTCCATTTTCTTCTACGTTTAATCAGTACTCGATATTCATCTCGGGATTCAACCTTGTGGTCACTGTTGTAATGGCAGGTGGTTGGTTGTGAAAGTCCTCTGCGTGGGTTGCTATTAGATGTCCAACATCTCTAGTGTCATTGGCTTGGGAAATGGTAAGTTCAGGTGTTACAAACTCTTGCTCCTTCCTATCGCATCTGTGGAGGGTGTACTATTTGTCTTTGCTGAGTGGGACTCCATGAAGCCCCTTTGGGCTCACTGTAGCTTACTTAAGTCCCAAAAAGTCGCCTTTGGCTGGACCGTTTATTAAATGTGTTATTTTGTAAAATATGGTGATAACCTTGGAGGGTTTCGGTTTTGAGGTGGTGTTTGGGCCATTTGGCTCTATGGATATTCTATGCTTTGTAAATGGGAATACATACCCACATGTATAACCTTGGGGTTTTGGAAAATAAATACAGTTGTCTGCGTTTTCTATTGAACATATAACGATGATATTTAAATTGTTTTGGCCTCTGCATTTTTTTCTATTGAATATGTATGATTAGTGCTTATTTGAACTCTGCGTTGGCTATTGTTGCTCTAACCTGAAGGCAATCGATTTGGTATTTTAAATGAGAATTTTAAGAGCATAGCTCTGCTATATCCTATGTTTGTTTATGCTGGTGGTGTCTCTGTTTAATAGCTGGGTGATTTAGGTTGCTCCCGAGTTTTTGATAACTCGACCTGCATCTATCAATTTGTTTTGTATGGGAATGTCAATCGTTTTACTGGGTGATAGTTGAATCTTTGCCTTTATAAAGGCGTATGCGTTTATTTGAAAAGATGTTAATCATAACCCTAGATGTTGTGTACTCGTTTGTTTGAGAAATAAGCCTGTGTCTAAAAAATATGCTTCGAGCGATTTCAACGATAGCAAGGGTTTGTGAATTGGTAGTGGGTATCAATCCGTTAACTTGACTCTAAAAAGAATATGTTTAAAATGATAATGTATCGACTTCATTTTGATGTGGTTTCGATCATTGTATTGGAAAGGATGCCCGTCAGGGTTTTGGATGAAATGTGTAAACGTTTGATGAGATGTCTAAACTTCTGGAATCTAATGATAGTGGAATCGTGTTGTATGTATACTCTTGTTTTTTCGCTTTGGTAGGCAAGGATTAATTTAAAGGCAATGTACAGCTAAAATCGTAGGTAATAGTTTGATATGAAATCGTTGGTGATGAAAGGAATGAACTCTGTGTAGTAAAGTTTCGCTACTATTTGGTAAGGCTTTGAAGGCAGCATCTAGATTTATTCTTAAGGCTAGATCTCGATATTGTAGAGTGTATTTGATAAGATCTGGGGTTTACAGTAATTTTTTTTCTTTAAAAGAAATCCTCCTTTCATGTTTGTGATTTTTCTATGTTTTAAAAGAATGGTGAAAGATTTAAAAGGAATTGACCCAATTTATAATTTAAATCTGGAAACTACAGTATAACTTTTCAGAAATAAAATGAAATTTAAAATATATATCAGTCTTTCAAGAGCATAGGTATTCGTGTAAGTATCAATTTAGGTTTCCTAGGTTTATTTGCTGACTTGGGTGTCTAGCACAGGCTAGCTAGGCTATCCCTACTAGACCTCTAGTTGGTTTTGGTTAATCTCATGATTATAGTGAGGATAATAGTTCTGTGTAAGGGAAACAAAATAATCCTACCGTGTAACACTGTGAGCCCGAGCCCTAAGGCCCTTTCTCTATGGAGGAGATAACATTATAAAGGTTTGGGGAAAATACAGTACTGTAAAATAAATCCTAATGTATTATTCTATCTTCTATTGTAAACTAAAATGGAGAATTGTAGCTCATACCTGGTTATATTGAAGCTTAATCCTCCTCTGCAAGACCTATAGAGTCAAACAATAATTAATGCAGAAAGCTTATGGAATTGGCTGACCTGTAGAGTGATCTTTTAACTGGATAACTGTGAGACTACCATGTTCCTCCCAACCATGACCCTTAGACCATTCCTGGTCTTAACTGGATCCCCTCGAGCTGGTTCCAACATGCAATGAGAGAAGTAGAGGCCCTGGGTTCAACTGCTGGATTAGATCTAGATATTAATGTGGGACTGCTTTAGTTCTTGCAGCAAAATTCTCCTTTATTCTCATAAGAGAATGATAATGAAAAGATGATGATCCCCTCTCTTGGGATCTTCGCTCCTTTATATAGGGGAGTCTTGGAATATAGATGTTTGAATAATTATTTAGTTTCTTTAATTAAATTAATATTTTTAAAAGATATTTTTACTAAATATCTAGTCCTTCTTAAACTAGGACTTTTATTTGTTTTAATTAGAAGTGACTTTAAATTACTTCTCACATAATAATAAAAAATAGAAGTTATATATTATACCTAATATTAACAATAATATTTAATAGTACATATTAATAGTATGATAATGTGATAGCCATATATGCATGAAATTTATGAAATATATATATTTTATAAACAATTAATAATAACATTATTATTAATACTTTTAATAATATTATTAACTTTGAGACCTTTATGCAAGTCATGCACATAATACTAGTCTTAGTCATTTCATACTTAAGTTATCGTAATTTTCTTTTATTTATTTATGTATCTCTCATGATACTTCTTTCTAAAATGAAGGACAAGGTCCAACTCTTTGAACGGTCTATTGGTAGGCTTGGATAGGTACCTCTAGGTCTCTCTCTTGCATGTTGGATTCTCTCGTTTAACATGCTAGTTCCCGTAGTACTTGATAATAGATAGAAAATGATTCATTTAACCAAATTAAATAAATGTGATGAAAATAGAAGTGCTATTTAGAGTCTTCCCTACTCAACACTTTTGAGACTTAGTAACCTCGAGTGCTCTTTAGAGATTTTAACTCAACACTTTCACATGGGCGTTGTGCTAGTTCAATTCCAGAGCTTCCTGTTCAACACTAGTGCCAGAATGTGGTTGTGAGGCACATCTAGAATATTCAAGTGGCCTCGGATCCGATACTCATTTATCAAGCTTGGAGTGCTCCAGGGCTCCAACCCAACACTCAATGTACATTGGGGCTTACGCCCAGTACATAATAAAATCCTCTAGGTACATCGGGGCTTATGCCAAGTACATATACAGTTGTCCTAGCTGCTTCTGCCCATAGGTGGATAGTAAGATCCTAATCATGAAGCATTGCCCATGCTGCTTTCATGATTGTTCTATTCTTCCTTTCCGCAACCCCATTCTGTTGTGGACTGTAAGGAGTGGTCAACTCCCTCTTAATCCCTGAATCACTACATAACTTCTTGAAGTCACCTGAAGTGAATTATCCACCATTGTCGGATCTAAAGATCTTGATCTTCTTATCAGTTTGATTTTCTGTCAAGGATTTGAAATCCTTGAACTTATCACACACTTCATCTTTATTCTTCAGGAAATAAACCCAAGTTTTCCTAGATAAATAATCAATGAAGGAAACATAGTATACATACCCACTCAAGGAATTGGATGACATTGGTACGCATACATCAGAGTGGATAATCTCCAAGATTCCTTTTGCTTTGCTTTCACTACTTGGAAATGTCTTCTTTGTGTTCTTTCCATTTGCACATCCTTTGCAAACACCTTCATGCTTTGACTGTATTTCAGGAAGACCTTCTGTAGCTTTGCTTGCAATTGGTAGTGCCCTATAGTGTACATGAGCAAGCCTTCTATGCCAAAGTTCACTTGGATCCATGGATTGATGTACCGTGGCATGTTCAGGTTGTCCCTTCAATTTGTACAATCCTCCCTCTTGTTCTCCAATTACTACTGCATCATCAATGGTCTTGCCTTTAGGGTACATATGTACTTGGCCATCCACAAATGCAATTCTCATCCCTTTTACATCCAAAGATGATATGGAGAGAAGATTCTTCTTGAGTCCAGGTACATATAGAACATCTTGCATCTTTATAGACTTCCCAGAGTCTAACTTGTAGGAGGCTTCACCACTTTGTTTTATGGGGTATTGATAGTCATCCCCATGTTTCACCTTGTGAGGTGACTCATGTTCAGATAGGTCTATGAAGGATTATTTAAATCCCATCATGTGTTTGAAATCCCCACTATCAATAAGCCAATCATCACATCCATGTGAGATAGTACCCATGAGAGCAGAGATGAGAACATACTCTTCATCACTTGAAGAGTCTTCACTTTCTTCTCTAGCCTTCTTTATGGGAGGTTCATCATCCTCTGCAGCATGAGCATGCTATCTTCTTTTGTTCTTCTTCTTCTTGTTGTGATTGGAGCCCTTTTTGTTCTTGGGACAATCTACGACAAAGTGTCCCTTCTAATTGCATGTGAAGCATCTTAGATCTTTCTTATCTCTCTGATGGTGGTGAAAATATTTCTTATGATGAGATGGCTCCCTCTTGGGGTAACTTCTCTTGGTGTGAGCTGTGAGAGCTTGATCTTCACTTCCCATCTTTTCTTCTTGGGCCACAAGCCTAGCTTCTTCTTGTGAACATTGCTCCCATAGTCTACTAAAGGATATCAACTTCTTTCTTGCACAGATTCCTTGGATGAAGGAGTCCCATGACCTAGGTAGGCCATTTAATGTGGTCATTACAATTTCTCCATTCTCCACCCCTTCATCCACAGCTTCAATTTGTTCCTTGATTTGAGAGACCTATGAAAAATAGGATTGAATGGTCTGTCCATTCTATATCTTTACACCTTTCAATTGGTTCCGCAGAGTCATCTTCTGATTTATGTTCTTTCCTTCAAACAACTTAGTCAAAAAGTTAAACATCTCCTTAGGTGTTTTTAGGGAAGACACATGGGGTATGAGATGGTTCTTAATAGAATCAATAATGATTCTCTTGGCTTTGACCAAGTTCTTCTTGTGTAAGGCCTTAGCCTCATCTACCTCTAGAACTGGAACCTCTTCCTTTATGTAGTTGTCCAACTTATTCTCTTCTAGGATTAACCCAATCTTATACTTCCAAGCTCATAAATTATCAGCCCCTTCAAGCTTATCCTGAAGCTTGGTGTGGTGAGACATGTTAGACAGTCCTTCAAATGGGAATAGAAAGTTTTACATCTTAGGACTTGGTTTGCTGAAAATTGGACCTCGAGCTGGATTAGGGTTTATCAGAGGAACCCTAAAAATTCAAAATGTGAATTTCAAACTTCTGAAAGGATAGAAAGATGCGCCTTGTTGAGCTAGTCAAGCTGGTATACTCCAAATTTGAAAACTGCAAAATTTGACCCCTCAAAATTACCTTTGAAACTTCTGGATTCACTAGACAGGACCCTGAATTAGGGTTTGATTTTCCCAGAGCTCCACCCAACCAAAAAGTTTGATCCAAAGCTCTAAAATTCAATTTTTTAGAGGAGCTTCCATTTGTGGTCTCGAATTTCAGAAATTCCAATTTTTGCAGAAGCCCTAATTTTTAGGTCAAAAACTGAAAATGCTCAGAATTGAATTCTGTCTCGACAGAAAGATGCGCCCTTCCTAGGAAAGTCAATCTATCTTCCTGCCTTTGATGATATATGGAGAGAAACCCAAAAAATAAGAAGACCTAGCTTCCACAGCTGCACAGTTCCTTCTTCTTAAGTCAACTCTGATACCATGTTAATTTTTCGATAATTTCATTTCATTATCATTCAGGATCACTAAGAGAATAACATGTACAACATATCTACATCATATCAATCATAGAAACAATAGCAAGCACACAAGAGACATAGAGTTTCCTCAGGGAAAACCAAGAAGGTGAAAAACCCCATAACTTCCTCAGAGATAGAATAAGCCACAATACAAGATCACAATGATCAAACCCAAAGAGATGTCTCTAGCAGATACTCCTCCTCCTCCACTTGTGCGCCATTTTCTCTCTTAGCTATGTGAGCTTGAGAAGTGAGTGAATGAATCAAATGAGAGACACAACCTCTCTATTTATACACTGACCTATCCTGCCAATAACTTAACTGGGCCAACCTACTAGTGAAGTCTAATAGCCTAGCCACTTAACTCAACCAGGGCCGACCCCACACTAGTTGTCTAATAACCCATCAAATATAAGTTGCGACAGTTACAAATACAAATGACAACACTTATGAATGGAGGAATAAAACATCTCCATCATGAATATAATAAGGTACAAGTGTAGTACATAGAAGAATATCTTCTGAAGTTACAAATACATCAACATTCCGCAACCCGCACCTTTCAGGTTGCGGGTTTCGGGTTAACCAAAAATCAAAAGACCTAAAAATGAAGTCCCGCAACCTGCACTTGTCGGGGTTTCGGGTTGCGGGTTTTTCAGAAAGTCAGGTTTCGGGTTGGCAGGAATAAATGACAAAATGATAAAAAATTAAGGCTTCTAGCAAACCAAAAACACTTAGAAATTTTCGAGAGAAGGAAAAAAAAGACAATCAATGCAACAAAAGGTACATGAATGAGATCATAGAAACAAAGTCCAAAACCTCATGTTAATGAGAACACTTACCCAAATACCTTTGTCTTTATTTTCAAAATGGGGCTCCCGTGCTCAGCTGAAGCATGGGATTTGTTGTGGCCACAACAAATGGCAACTGGCTGGGAAGAACTAGTTATCTTTGTGAACAAAAATGTCAGCTAGATAAAATACGTCAATCAACTATTTTTGAAACTAAAATTTTAGAAAATATTTATAAAGAGGACAACCAATAAGCAGAAAACATAAAATTGATGTATTCCCATGCTCGATCATGTTAAAAATAATGAAAATCTTACAAGGAGAATTAAGAAATAATAGGGATCCTTAACCATTATGTAATCATTGAAATGCAACTTGTGTTGAACTTGGGGCTAACTTAAAACTGCTCATGGATATCCAAATTACATATCACCTTTGTTTATTAATTGCTTTTATAAACAACAGTTCTTTTCGCTATATACACATTTTCTTCCTTTTTTTTCTATATATATCTCATCTTTTCTTTTTACTTTTTTTTTTAGATAAAAAGAATAGTTGCACATAAGACTTTGTTGATATAAGACCACTGCCCTAACTTGGTAATCAGATATCAGCAATGCCATTCACAGGCCTGATCCAAAAAATGATCAAGCTTGCTCGATAAGGAGACCCCTTGTCCTTCATCTGTGACACTGAAAGCAACTATCGTTTCTTGGTGACCACATGATGATAGTTTCAATCCAAATTAAACCCATGATCATGGCAGGTATGGCTTGTAATAAGACCCCCTGTCCTTATACACAACAAATATCTCTTAAGAGAAAAATATAGATTTTATTCAAAGAGCAGACTACAAGGCACTGCCAAGGCTTGGTAACCTTATAATAGTAGCGTTACTCACCAATGTCTTGCAGATCATGAATGGACTGACCCGTGATAGGATCTTCCACCTCTCAGCAAAAACTAAAATTCATCTTCCAAGTGTGGTGGCTTGATGTGAAGATGTCATTCCACTAAACACCTATGAACCTAAAGGGTTGGCTTGAAATAAGACCACCCTCATTGTAATCTACAATTACTTAAGAAAATTATTATCAAGGTGATTGTAAAAGGATCCAGAGCAGATAAAGTTGATCAGGTTAGTATGATATGATGTGACAATGAAACATAAGATAACGATATTCCAACCATTCCCCATATCTCAATTAAACAGATAAAACATGTGAAAGATAATGACCAAGGTGGAAAGACATCAATCAAGGTCTTGCATTCATTGGTTGTGCCTTCTTTACAAAACAAATTCTGATATCAGCTGAAAAAATGAGACTTAACATACTATTCTACAACTTCAGTTAAAATCATCTCCAAGTAAAACTGGTTTTAAACCATTACCAAATGTGTGGAGTCTATTATCAAAGAAAACCAATCAAAACAAAGAAAGTAGAAAACACCCACCAAACCTATGTACAAAAGCACCAAATTGTTCAGACAAAGTAATTTTTGAGCAGTGAAACATTCACTGGGTAGGTGTCTACGACTCCTTCCAGTGTTTGTAATCGGACAGTACTGGGACCCATATTTTCTGTAATAATGAAAGGTCCCAGCCAAAGGCGCTGGAATTTGGTATATTGGTTTTTATCTTTATGATGTTTGTCCCACCTTAATACCAAATCTCCAACTGAGAATTCCCTGTCAGATAAAGATTTCTCATCAAACCATCTCTTCACCATCTGCTAATGTTCATATAGTTTATTCTTTTCCTTCTCCCTATCTTCCTCCAGTTTAAGCAGTGTGTCCATTCTGTGTTGAAGGGGAGAAGAGTCATCTTCTTCGATGGACTGGTCTAATTGCAATGAAGGGATGTTGAGATTAGCAGGAAGGCCAGCTTCCTTTCCATACACCAAATAGTAGGGAGAATTCCCAATTGTTGCCTTTGGGGTGATTCGATCTGCCCAAAGAACATTATAGAGCTGTGTGTGCCAATCTTTGTGATGTGAGTCTATAGTCTTCTTGAGAATATTTATCAGATTTTTGTTTGAAGTCTCAGCCAACCCATTGAGCTATGGAAAATAATTGGCAAAAAATTTTAATGTAATCCCTCTTTCTAGGTCATACTGTGTCAAGTCAATCGAGGAAAAGTAGGATGCCTTATAAAAAAAAGTACTCAAGGGGGTCAAACCTCGTAACGATCTAGCTGTCCAGGAAGGAAATTACTTGGTTTGCATTACATTGCTATAAGGATGTCTCTATGTTGCATGGATGAGGTAGGGTTTATTGGTCCAATAAAATCTAGTCCCCACTGCTAAAATGGGAACTGAATTGTGACTAGCTGCAGTGGGAAAGTAGGTTTCTTGAACATCCCTGTACATTTCTGACATGGTTCACACTTTCTTACATAGGCATATGCATCTGTAAACAATGTAGGCCAGTAATACCATGCTCTAAGAATTTTATGAGCTGTAGTTTCCCCTCAAAAATGGCCTGTTGGTTGTGGAGCCAGATCTTCTAGTCTCATAGATGATATTGTATCAGCCGTGTTTGTACCCCGTTTTATATGATATGTAGGTGGATTGTATAGTCACCCCAGCGCGGGGGTGTGGGGGGGCATCGCCCCCCCACGGGGTTCCAGGGGGGACCATCCCCCCTGGCTGGGGGGTCCTAGGGCCAGCGGTCCCTCGTCGGGGGTTTGGGGGTAGCGCCCTCGAAGAATATTTTTGGGGCTATTTTCGCCAGCTGTTTTGTGGGCCCATGGTTTTGGGTATCACGTGGTATTTTTCCATTGTATTTCCCTTATAAAATAAATACATTGTAAGACGGCTAGGGATGATGATGTATTAGGTTTTATGCATTGTAAAGATCTCTGAGATCAGGAGAGAGACTGTGAAACAGAGAAAAGGAAGTGCAGCGGTTGTGCTGCAGGTTGTATCCCTTCACCTTGCTGGACGGTAATAATAATAAGGACTGGCAAATTTAGTGTGGACGTAGCCCAAGTTGGGTGAACCACGATATATATGTGTCTCTCTTGTAATGTGTATGTGTGATTATATTTGCATTTCTGTTTATTGTTATTGCTCTGTGATCCTGTTTTTCTAACAATTGGTATCAGAGCCAAAGGTCTATTTGGCAGTTAAACCCATAGGAAGCTAGGGTTTTTGGTTTGAGTGGGAGCAATGGCAGAAGAAGGGAAGTTTAAGGTCGAGAAGTTTAACGGCCAAAACTTCGAGTTATGGAAGATGCAAATGGAGGACTATCTGTACCAGAAGGATCTATTCCTACCGTTGGGAGGAAAAGCAAAGCAACCGACAGCTATGAAGGACGAAGAATGGGAGGTTCTTGACAGAAAGGCTCTGGGAACAATATGGTTGAGCCTGGCTTCGTCGGTGGCTTTCAATATCTCAAAAGAAACGACAACAGAGGGTTTGATGAGCGCATTGGGTAAGCTGTATGAAAAACGCTCGGCCTCCAACAAGGTATTTCTAATGAAGCGTTTATTTAATATGAAGATGTCTGAAGGTGGATCTGTTACTGATCATTTAAATGAGTTTAATACGGTTACAAATCAGCTAAGTTCTGTAAGTGTGAACTTTGATGATGAGGTTAGGGCTCTTTTAATCTTGTGTTCATTGCCAGAAAGCTGGAATAGCTTGGTCATGGCTGTAAGTAACTCTGTCTCTGGTTCAAACACCTTGAAATTTGATGATGTTACTAGTGTTATTCTTAGTGAGGAAATGCGAAGAAAAAGCACAGGTGAGACATCAGGAAATGCGTTGACCATGGAGAGCAGGGGAAGACAAAATGAGAGAGGAAAGAGCCAAGGTAATCGTGAAAAGTCTAAAACGGGCAGATCCAAGTCCAGACTGGTAAAGATAGAGTGCTGGAACTGTGGAAAGAAAGGACATCTGAAGAAAGACTGCAAATCTCTAAAGAAGAAAGGAGATGCACAGAAGGAAACTACCCAGGAACCAAATGTAGCAGGTGATGTGTTACAAGATGCTTTGATTCTTGCATTAGATAATACTAGTGATTACTGGGTAGTAGATTCAGGAGCTTCATGTCATGCTACACCCCATAGGAAATACTTTCATGAGTATGTTCCTGGTGACTTTGAACATGTTTTATTGGGTGATGATGAGCCATGTAAAATTGTTGGAATGGGTAAGGTATGGATAAAAGTTAAGAATGGAACTGATTGGTTGTTGAAATAAGTTAGGCATATTCTTGCTATGAAAAGAAATCTGATCTCAACAGGGCAGTTGGGAGATGGCGGCTGTCTATCTACGTTCGGAGAAAAGTGGTGGAAGATCACTAAAGGATCAATGGTGATAGCAAAAGGAGACAGAGTAGGTACGTTGTATTTATGTCCTCATAATACTGACCATTCTATCTCTTTAGCTTCCACAGGAACAGATACAGCATTGTGGCATCACAGGCTTGGCCACATGAGTGAGAAGGGGATGTAGATTCTCCACTCAAGGAAGTTGCTGCCGGATTTGAAGCAGGTAAGTTTGGAATTCTGTGAAAACTGTGTTTATGGAAAATAGAAGAGAGTCAGAGTTCTCAGGGTTGGGAAACAGAAGAAGAATGAAAAATTAGAGCTTGTGCATACAGATGTATGGGGACCGGCTCAGGTACAATCTCTTGGTGGCTCTCATTATTATGTTACATTTATTGATGATGCAACTAGAAAAACTTGGGTTTATTGCATTACACAGAAATCTGGTGTGTTTGCTACTTTTAAGAAGTGGAAAGCTTTGGTTGAGAATGAGACAGGAAAAAGATTGAAGTGTCTCAGATCTGATAATGGAGGTGAGTACTGCGGCAAGGAGTTTGATAGTTACTGTTCATACCATGGGATTCGTAGAGAGAAGACAGTCCCAGGAATACCACAGGAAAATGGTGTGTCAGAAAGGATGAACAAAACGATCATGGAGCGTGCAAGGTGATGAGACTGCATGCAAGGTTTCCCTTACAGTTTTGGGCAGATGTTGTAAATACTGTTGTTTATTTAATAAATAGAGGACCTTCAAGTGCTTTGGATGGTGGTATTCCAGAGGAAGCATGGACAGATAAAAATGTAAACTACTCATTTATGAGAACGTTTGGTTGTGAAGCATTTGTCCATATTGATAAAGAAAATAGAACAAAGCTTGAAGCTAAATCCAAGAAATGTACCTTTATTGGATATGGGGTTGATGAATTTGGTTATCGTTTATGGGATTATGAAAATAACAAAATCATCAGGAGTAGAGATGTGATATTCAATGAAAAGGTCATGTATAAAGATCAGTTGCAGGGAAAGAAACAGGAAAAGGAAAACACAAAGTACATAGTGCTTGATGAAATTAAAGAAAATAAAGTTCCGAATGTGCGAGAAAATCAAGAGCAGCAACAAGTACCTGAAACTCCTGCAACTGTAAGAAGATCTACCAGGTTAAGTAGACTCCCTAAACGATACTCTCCTTCAATGTATTATTTATTGATGACTGATTTTGGTGAACCAGAATGTTATGAAGAAGCAATGCAGGTGGAAACTAGAAAGAAGTGGGAGCAAGGCATGAATGAGGAGATGGACTCATTGGTAGGAAACCGGACTTGGGATCTGGTTTAGTTGCCTGCTGGTAAAAGAGCATTGCAAAACAAATGGATTTACAGGTTGAAGGAAGAAGAAGGAGGTAAGAAGCGGTACAAGGCCAGACTTGTTGTAAAGGGGTTTGCACAGAAGAAAGGTATAGATTTTGATGAAATATTTTCTTCTGTTGTTAAGATGACTTCAATTAGGACTATCTTATGTCTAGTGGCGGTAGAAGATTTGCATCTTGAACAGTTAGATGTAAAAACAGCCTTCCTCCATGGGGATTTGGAGGAAGAAATATATATGCAGCAGCCACAAGGGTATGAGGTCAAAGGTAAGGAGAATCTGGTATGCAGGTTGAAAAAGAGCTTGTATGGCTTGAAGCAAGATCCAAGGCAGTGGTATCTAAAGTTTGACAGGTTTATGATAGAACAAGGTTATAGTAGATGTCATTCTGACCACTGTGTTTATTTCAAGAAGCTAGACAATGGAAGATATATTATCTTGTTATTGTATGTGGATGACATGCTTGTTGCAGGGTCTGACATGCAGGATATAAATGTACTCAAAAGGAAGCTAGCTAATTCATTTGCGATGAAGGATTTGGGTGCTGCAAAGCAAATCCTTGGTATGAGAATAACGAGAGACAGGAAAAATCGAAAATTGACATTGTCTCAAAGTGAGTACATACAAAAGGTGTTGGAGAGATTCAGAATGCAGAATGCAAAACCTGTAAGTACACCTTTGGCTAGCCATTTCAGTCTAAGTAAGGAAATGTGTCCCAAGACACAAGAAGAGACAGATTACATGTCCAAGATTCCATATCAATCAGCAGTTGGTAGCTTGATGTATTCCATAGTGTGCACAAGACCAGATATTGCACATGCAGTGGGAGTTGTGAGCAGATATATGAACAATCCAGGTAAAGAACATTGGAAGGCAGTACAGTGGATTCTTAGGTATTTGAGAGGTACTACCACTGAGGCATTATGTTTTGGAGGTTCAGACACTATTCTACAGGGATATGTTGATGCAGATATGGCAGGTGACAAGGATAGCAGGAGGAGCACCATAGGGTATGTGTTTATTGTAGGTGGAACAACAGTAAGCTGGATTTCGAAACTACAGAAGGTTGTTGCACTTTCAACAACAGAAGCAGAGTATGTTGCCATTACAGAGTCTAGTAAAGAGATGATTTGGTTGCAAAGGTTTATGGAGGAAGTGGGTAAGAAGTAGAAGGATAGCAGATTGTATAGTGACAGCCAGAGTGCCATTCATCTTGCAAAGAGCTCAGCATTCCATTCTAGGACTAAACATATACAGCTCAAGTACCATTTCATACGCTCTGTTCTGGAAGATGAACTGTTGAAGCTGGAAAAGATACATACTAGCCAGAATCCTGCAGACATGTTCACAAAGGTAGTGACCAAAGAGAAACTGAGTTCGTGCTTGGTTTTAGTTGGCCTTCTAGCATGAAGTTGAAGAGGAGAAATTTGCCAAGTCCAAGTCCAGCAAGTGCAGTAGCAGTGGAGTTGCTGTGATCAGTCTCCAAGTGCGAGATTGTTGGTTGTGGATCCAGATCTTCTAGTCTCATAGATGATATTGTATCAGTCGTGCTTGTACCCCAGTTTTATATGATATGTAGGTGGACTGTACAGTCACCCCAGCGGGGGGGGTGTGGGGGGGCATCGCCCCCCCATGAGGTTCCAGGGGGGACCATCCCCCCTGGCTGGGGGGTCTGGGGGCAGCACCCTGGAGAAATAGGGGTTCGGGGGCAATGACCCCGAAGAAAATTTTTGGGGCTATTTTCTCCAGCTGTTTTGCGAGCCCATGGTTTTGGGTATCCCGTGGTATTTTCCCATTGTATTTCCCTTATAAAATAAAGACATTGTAAGACGGATAGGGATGATGATGTATTAGGTTTTATGCATTGTAAAGATCTCTGAGATCAGGAGAGAGACTATGAAATAGAGAAGAGGAAGTGAAGCGGTTGTGCTGCAGGTTGTATCCCTTCACCTTGCTAGACGGTAATAATCATAAGGACTGGCAAATTCAGTGTGGACGTATCCCAAGTTGGGTGAACCACGATATATCTGTGTCTCTCTTGTAATGTGTATGTGTGATTATATTTGCATTTCTATTTATTGTTATTGCTCTGCGATCCTGTTTTTCTAACATGGCCTCCATCTGGTCCTGTATGAAATTGAAAGAGAATATCGTCAGTCTCATCCTTTTCCAAACACCTAAGGAAAACTCCATCATAATTTTTTCTAAACAAAACTTCATTAATGAATTGGTAGGGAGCAGCTTTTAATCTCAAAGCTCTGCATTTCTTTAATTCAAGGGTTTCAGGTGCAAACCCATGGTTTAGAAAAAAACTTGATATGGTCATACCATTTAGACGTAGGAGTATCAATAGCATTGACAGAGCCTATTGGAACATCTTCCCCCTGCTCCCATTTAGTCTGCTGCTATGCAGGGTCGTTTGACTGAGCAGTAAGAAGACAAAGACCTTGTCCTTTTACAATTTTGGCCAGCCTGATTTCCAGATCATACTCTTGCAAGGCTATCATCCAATGGGCCCTTTTCTCACCCAATTCCTTCTAGACTAGCACATTTCTAATGGCAGAATATGGAACAATAACCTTTGTTCAATATTTTAACAAATACGACCTGTAATGCTTAAGAGATTTGTAAAATGCATAGGCCTATTTGTCGATTTGGGAATAATTAAGCTCTGCTCCTTTGAATGTTGAGCTCATAGAGGATATCGGAATCTCAGTGTCAGTGTCATGCTTCTGTGTCAAAACAGCTGCATAAGAGAAATCAGTGGCAAAAGTATAGAGAATAAAATCCTTATCAAAGTAAGGGGACATAAGAGCAAGAGCTCTTCTAATTTCAACAAATGCATCTTTCTGTTCTTGCAACAGTGTGAATTGTACATATTTCTTGACTAATTGTTGTAAAGGCTTAACAATCTGTGCAAATTAGGTACAAACCTATGTACAAAATTGATCTTACCTAGGAAGGACTGCATGGCCTTGCGCGAACCGGGCAAGCTAATTTTTTAAATAGCATCGGTACGTTCTAGGTCAATAATCATACCTTCTTTGGACATAATGAAACCAAGAAGCTTTCCTTCCGTGACTTCAAAGATAGACTTTTTCAGATTGAGCGAGATCCAGTACTTCCTGCAATGTTCGAAAACCTGTTTCAGGGCAAAAAGATGTTCATGTCATTTCTTTTAATATATAGTGATATCATCTAAATAAACTAAGACAAAGTTATGCATCAAACCTCTGAAAGCCATATCCATAGCTCTCTAAAAAGTAGCCCTGGCATTTATCGACCCAAAAGGCATTCGCTTATAGGTGAAAGTCCCCCAAGGGGTTGTAAATGCAATTTTGAGTTGGTCATCGGGAGCAACCATGACCTAGTTGTATCCTGAAAAACCGTCCAGGAGTGGGAACATTTCTGAACCTGCTACCTTTTGTAGAATCTGTTCCATGGGTGGAACAGGATAATTGTCTTTTTCAGAGGCCCGATTCATATTTCGGAAATCGACACACAATTTGATTTCACCGCTCTTCTTACGCACATGCACCAAATTGGCGAGCCATTGGGTGTGTCTGACAAGAAAAATGATTCGGTCCATTAGAAGTTTTTCTATTTCTTTTTTCACAGAAGGTTCCAAGCTGGGGTGCATTTTTCGCAGTTTCTGTTGATAAGGCTTCACCTTCGGCTTCATAGGTATGTTGTGGTGCATGATGCTCCTATCGAATGTCTTTAATTCTTCATAGGTCCATGCAAAAACATATTTGTATTCTTTACATAATTCAATGATAGCTCTTCTTTCCTCGAGAGAACAATCAATTCCTATATTGATAAAACGGGGTTCTTGCTCAGTACCTAAGTTGACTGGTTCGTAATTAAGTGAGGAGCTTTGGGGTTTTGCAATTGGTTTTGTGTCTGAACTTATCCTATAAATCACAGAACTTCTCTAGACTGATAATAGATTTCAGGATAACGTTTGAAGTATCAGAGAGTGATTTTTCATGTTCTTACTCATCTATAGCCATGTTTTGAAATGTATCCTGAGATGTGAGGAAGTCAAGTATCTGCTCGTCGTCGTCAAACACTTTCCAGTTTCTTACATTGTTAGGTATGGATGGCCTGTACATGAGTTCAATTGAAAATGTTTGACGTGACAAGCCCTCTGGTGGTATCAATCTGGATGCTGTGTTTGCTAAAAGGTCAGCATTGAAGTTCTATGACCTAGGGACTGAGTTAATGTTAAATGTATGAAAGGATTTGGTAAGGTCTCTTACCAGTTTCTGATAATTCATTAGGCGTTGACACAAGCAGTGTATCTTATTCCTTACCTGTTTGACAATGATTTCGGAATCACCAAAGCAATGAATCATCTATGCACCCATATCAACAGCCTTTTTAAGTCCCTGAACAAGGGCTTCATACTTAGCTACATTGTTAGTACAGTCAAATTCCAGTCTGCATGCTATCATAGTTTTAATCCCTTTTGGGTTACTGAGGACATAACTTGCACCCTCTCCTTCCTTAGACCTAGATCCATCAAAAAACAAAGTCCAAGCACTCGGATCTATCCTAAAATTTGTATTTACATTAAAAACATTATGTACAACATCTCCAGAGAAAGGTACAGAGGTAACCTGAGTGATCTCTGATTCTTTGTGTACATTTTCATATGGCGAACAGTTAGCTGGAAAATATCCAAAGAAAGTGTCAAACATGAAATGCTCAATGTGTGAGTTGAGATAACAAGCATTCTCACTTGAGTCATTTAGATCTATGACTATTTGTTTCATGAATGGTTCCCTACGAATTTTAATTTTGTTAGGTTGTCCATTGTAGGGTAACCACAAGTGAGACCAGTCAGTGGAAAAATATCCTTTGAGATTTTCTGATCAGTCTCTACTTAACCACATCCCATAGGCTTTAGGGATGTCATCTATAACAATGTCAATTGCTTGATGAATCCAAGGATCGGCAACTAAAGTCAACAACACATTCCTCAATCTCCCTACTACTCTTACCTTAGATCTGTCAAGCTGGACAATCTGAGTAGGGCAGGGTTCCCAAGTAGCATTAAGTTTTCTACAAATAGACAGTGGTATTACATTGGAAGAATCACCAGAGTCTATCATGCAATTGTTTATGTTCCTGTTGAAGATTTCAAAAGTTAGCAAGAAAGGAGGTGTCCTCTTGCTTCCATATTTTTGATCTTCTGGTTTAGTTAGAGAGTCAAAGTTGTTATTTTGCGATTCTCTTGGTTGTTTCATTACCATGCTTTTGGGTAAAGAATCCATCATGGAAGGGATATTTAGAAGTTCAAACAAAGAGATGTTTTCTTTAACTCTTTTTAAATCTTCAACTAAACTATACTCCAACTCAAGGATTACTGTATCCTTTTGAGGAACAGTTTTGTTTTTGTAGGGAGGAAGTGTTGAAGACGAAGGCTCCTGAGTGGGCTGTAGTTTTGACCTAGTGTTATAAGGGTGTTGAACATTAAACACAATGTTAGGTTCTTCCTCTTCTTCATTCATTGGTAATTCCGAGAAATAGCTAACAGTATTTTTCTGGGGGTCCTCTTGTTCATATTCTACTTCTGGTAGCTATGAATGTTGGTTTGCTTGGCCTTCAGAAGTTTCAGGGATGTTTTGGGATTCAATGGCAAGGGATTTGAAAATGGAATAAATCTCTTCAGAATTTAATCCTTCATTAGGATTAGGAGGTGGTGGATTTTGAGGAGGTGGATAAGGTCTCCTAAACAACGGCCTTACAAAACCTCTATTGTTGTTTTGATTTTCATTATTGTTCTTTTCAAGATCAACCATCTCGTTTGACATTTTTTGAAGAAAACTTCTTAATGTCAGTCATTTCAAAGGGATCCTTGTTTTGGATGGTGTGTTTGGAAGTATTATCAATCTTCTTCCTAGATGTAGATGTAGAGGATTGTTCATATACTACATCAAGACTGTCCTTCAAACAATAGATGTCCTTTTCAACTTGAATGGCTTCAGCATATGTTTCAAATAAGTTGTTTTTATGTGCCCTTTTTACCCACATTGCAATAGGAGCAGAAAGATCTTTTTCATAAAAGGAAACCAAAAGTTCTTTTGTTGGGAGAACAGCAACAGGGATTCTATTCTTTAGGTAAGAGAATCTTTGGTTGTAATCTTTAACCCTTTCTTTGGTTCTCATTTTCATAGAGGATAACTCCAAAACTAAATCCTATGGTGTTTTGTCATCCCCAAAATTTTGAATAAATAACTTTTCAAACTCATCCCATGATGTTATGGTTCTGGCTTCCAAGGAAAAATACCATGTAGAATCCTTTCCTTCAAAAGTATAAGGGAAGAGTCTGCAAACCACATCCTCATGGATAACACTCCTAAGTCTAATGGCCTGCATGAAAGTATTAATATGATCTAGCGCAGGTGACTTGTCATCTGGATTGAATTTGGGAAGCCACTTCTCAGGGTTCTTAGACTTTAGGTAACCTGTGTTGATCCCCAAGTACACACACGACATCTTGATCAAGCCAAGGTTTGTTCTGGCGTTCCCCAGCCATAGGTTGTTGTTCTTCTTCTTCAGATGAAGAGTTGGAAGAGTGTTCACTCTCAGATGAGGAGGATGAGGATGAAGGAGGAGAGGGTGGTGGCCCACCTGAAGGGATTACTTGTGAAGCTTCTTTTGTTTCAATGAATAATAAGTCAAGATCAAATTCAGGGAGCTGTTGTTGGTCTGATGAAGTATTTTGTTCAGTATTTTTCTCTTTGTTTTGCTCAACTGAGTTTTGATTAACTTGATTTTCTTGAACATTTGCCTGTTTATTAATGTTTTCTAGTGGATTGCTGCCAATCCTCGACTTCTTTCTATAGAGAGTCTTTGCTGTAACCTGGCAGTGCTATCATTAGACCTTTTGAGTATTTCTTCAAGTGAGATAGGTCCTCTAGCAGGTGAGATTATGATAACATCCTCTGTTATAGGATCTCGATGAGCTGTAGCGGTAGCAAGGATTGCAGTAGGATGTTGCACCGGTTGCTCAACAAAAGTGGATGCTTGTGTGTGGCTATGGGTGACAATCGATATTCTTGCTAGAGGAGGTTTCTAAGTATTCTGTTTAGGCATAGTTCACTATTGGCCCTCCTTATAGCATCATTTGTTGAGGCCTCAGGGGTGCAGGGTAAGTGCAAGGTGCTGGAATGGGTTCCAAGGCTCCCAACAGAGGGTGAAAACTCAGACTGAAGGATTTGAAAGACCCTACGTAAGGGCAGTTCTATCCCCAACATGTTTGGTATGGAAATATCCCATGGATATTCAGCCTCCGCTGGCACTCTAAGAGTTGATGGGTTTGATCAATAGATCAATTTTTCAATAAAGGAAAAACAAAGTGTAAAACTCAGTCTGTTTTAACTTCACCTATTTAAGAAAACAATCTACTCTAGGTTAGATCTATTCTGAAGGAAATCTTGTTGTTGTGCAGATCAAACTTGATGTGAAATGAATAAGTATATTTTACAACTTCAACATAAATTTTAAAGGATGCATTCACTTATTCGCTTAGATCATAATCAATTAATGAAAATTAAATGACAACAATTTAATAAACTTGTTCAAGATCAACCTGTAATCACTTTGTTAATTGAAAAATTAACATTAATTAAAATTACTGTGTATCATTTGCAGAAATTGATAAAGAAAAATATCTTAATTAAAGAAACTTAACAAGATATTTTCATACATAGATCAGTGATAAAGAGAAATCAGTATTATAGATCTATGCATTAATTCATATACACAAAAGAATCACACAATATAGATGATAAATCGAAGTAAGAAATCAGATATTGTCAAAGAAATTTGAACAATAAAAAAGAGATGATTCAAAGGGATTACTTTATTGTATTAATGAAGTCTGTAAACAAAATTACAAACCTATGCTAAGACACAGTATCTCCAGTTGTCTCTTGCTGATTTCTAACCCAAAAATTATCAACCCCTAACATCGAGAGGCATTCCTCCTTAAATAAGAATTACAACATAGTACAAATGGAAATTCCCAAAAGACAGGGATTACAAAATTCAGATCAAGCTATTGATCAAGCAAATCCTGCCACTATAATCTGAACAATTTTAGCTCAAATGATTCCCTCCAAGCCTAAGATAAAGTTTCAAATAAGGGTCATTTACTAATTTCGAGAGAGATCCCGTAACAAAATTGTGGAACTTGAACAATGGCCTACTAGATATCGATAGAAGGCAATAGATGGCCCAATAAATCATCTGAATGAATTGCCTTAGAATCTTCCTGTTGACCCATAACGTTTTCGAAGACAGAAAAATCGGAAAATGGGTCTTGCTTGGCAAGAGGTAGTGGAGTAGCAGGTTCTTTATTTATTATAAAATCACGAATAATGGAGTCATCTCGATCACTTAGTTGTTCATTGATTTCATCTTGTTCCTTCTGAGTGGGTGGTATGGAAACGTGCACAGTTTCAGAATCTTACTCTTCGCTATCATTGCTGGTATCAAGAACACCTGCATCAAAGGGTGGATACATAGGTTCTTGGAATAGCAAGGGCTGAAGTTCTTCCTCCGTATAACATCCATGAAAGGATTCATAACATGTCTGCATATTGCTCACACCAATTTGTCAAAAGGAAACCTTTCAAAATATAACACAAAAACTTTTCTGATGAATATGGACGACAAACTAAGTGCTTCATGCTTGTTGCCATATTTAAGAAAAGCTAAAAAGAAAATCATAATGATTGAATATGATGAACCGTTATGATTAAAATCATGCGAATTGGGAGATGCAATCATCCGAATTGTAATGAAATGACATCGTAGCATGTGTTAATCCAAATTGGATCATAATAAAGTATAGTTTTAACGGAATCATGCATGGTTTGAAGTCACATCTGAAACCTGTCATTACAAGCCAATCCAATGAAGCAATCATATGTTTAGAGGTAATCATGAGGTGAGAAATATAGTTGTAAACCTGATCGCCAGAATAACGAAGAACAAGAAGATAAAATGTATAAGCAACAATGGAATCGGATGTGCTGGATCCAAGGAATGGACGACTGAGATTGATCGATGCGGGATGCGGGTTTGGGTCAAATGGTACTTATTCACAAGTTTATTCATTATTCCTGAAAGCCGCAACCCGAAACTTTCAGGTTGTGGGTTTCGCAAAAGGAAACAAACTTTAAAAATGAAAAATATTTTCCCGTATCCCACAACCTGAGATTACGGATTGCGGGTTTTGGGAACACACAACACAACTAAATGGTAAAACAAATTTATGAAATCTGAAAGCCGCAATTGCGGGTTTTGGGATGAAGAATTCCAAAAAATTATTAGCAAGGATTTCTGCAACTCACACCTTTTGGGTTGCAGGTTAACCAAAAATCAAAAGATCTAAAAATGAAGTCCCGCAACCCACACCTGTCAGGTTTTGGGTTGAGGGTTTTTCGGAATGTCGGGTTTCGGGTTGGCAGGATTAAATGAAAAAATGATCAAAATTAAGGCTTCCAACAAACCAAAAACACTTAGAAATTTATGTGAGAAGGAAAACAAAAGAAAATCAATGCAACCAAAGGTACAGGAACGAGATCATAGAAACAAAGTCCAAAACCTCATGTTAATGAGAACACTTACCCAAATACCTTTGTGTTTATTTTCAAAATGGGGCTCCCATGCTCATCTGGAGCATGGGATCTGCTGTGGCTAGAACAAGAGCCAATAGGTTCTCCATGACCTGTGATTTCTCTGTGAATGATTCTGCAGTATTTGGCACCTTGGTCAATATTTATGGCCCAAGTGCGGCTCCTTCTAAGGAGTCCTTTCTCCACTTTCTGTCCTGGGTTTCTGCTCAGGCTTCAGAAGGATCTTGGATTGTGGGTGGGGATTTTAACCTAATCTCCTACCTGGATGAGAAGAAAGGCGGAAGAAGGATGTTGGACAGATTTCAGGAAAAATTTTGTGATATTCTAAGTCTTAGCCCGTTGATTGATGTTGAAACTGGAAATGGGTGGTACATGTGGAACAACAAGCGGGGTGGGACTCACTTAGTGGAAGAAGTCGCAGAAGTAATAGAGGAATGCAAAGTTGGGCATACATGCAGTTCGTGAAAGAAGGAATACTTAGTGTGATGGAAGGATGATGAGTTACAGGAGGTGACATGGATTTTCGAAAAAGAGTTCAGAAGACTAACAGAGCAGTCGAGTTCTTTTTCACCTGGGAAGTCTGATGCACAAGCACCAGAGCATAGGAAGACCTGTTGAAGTTAGTCGACATGAAGAAGGCCGACAAGAGGGATTGTCGATGACCACTGGTGTGAGGAAGAAGATTGGCTTGTCAAAGTCAATAAGTCGAGCAGGAGTAATAGGTCACATATGGATGGAAGCAGCGAAGGTCGAGCGTCGACATGTTGGGGTTGACAAACGATTGGTTGAGGAGGGATGTCGATGGTCGACATGCGTCGAACCACGACTCCGACAGGTTTGGGCATGAGCCAAGCGAGGAGGAAGGGGCGGTCTAGCGAAGCCTTGGGTTGTGAAAAGAAGCTGACAGATAGTATGGCCGACACGACGCATTACTGTAGCCTATCAGAATGATGCGTAGAAGTCAAGGAGAGTACTTGGAAACAGTTCGGGGTTGCTAAGGAAGTTAATAACAGTTATTGGAGGTAGTTGGTGACTGATGTCAACACAGGCAGAGATTGTGTAGCATGGTTGGGGCACTGAAAGTTGCAGGTTTGCAGGATCTGAGAAGATCGACAGACACAGGATGCGTGTCTCGGGGGTCGGAGTGTTATCGGGAACATCAACAACAGAGTAGATGGCCAGGGAGCTTGGATCACTTGGATCATCTTGGCATAGCAGAGTTCAAGGAGAACATAGGTAGATTGCAGAGAATAGTCACACATCTTCCGGACAAAGAGAGATTGAGCCATAGCTCAGAGTTCCGTAGTGAACCAGGAAGGGTGACGGTCGACACACTCAGATAGCACATAGTTACTTTTGTACTGTAACGGATGAGGCCGACAGTTAGTTATTTAATTTCATTCCTTGAAGTTTGCATTGTAATTGTTTCAGAGAAGTAATATAAGTCAACTTCTGGCATCCTTTTTACATCTTGTCTACATGAACGTGTGTGTTGTGTGTAATTGTTAAGTAAGAACCGTAGTCCATAAGGCGACTTGTGTCACCATGCTACCATGTTGAATATGTCTATCCCCCTCCTAGAATGATTCCGACTCTCTGTTAACCATCCTTTCTTCTTCGGACACTATCCTCGTCTCTCCAGACCTCTCTCCACAACTTGTGTGGGATTCTTCCCCTCCCTTGTCTACCCCTCCACCCATTGGAGATGCCATCAGATCTATACTTAGTGGTGCCTGAGACTCAGGGGCCTTTGAAATGATACCACTCAACTAATTCTGATCCCTTCATATTGTGATATGGCCAAAAAAGGAGCCGCTACCTACTTTTTATAAGAACGTAAGGTAGTCCAGGAATCAATTGTTGTGACTCCGGTCTCCCAGGTGGGCCATAATGTGGACCCGAACAAAAAATTAAAGGGGGCTCGTTTTGGTGGCCTGAAAACCGAATACTTTCCACTAAAAACCCGTAGTGCAAGGAAGGCCAAGGGCGATACAAACAAGGATTGCTCGGTGGAGGATCCTGCCAGGGATGATGCAAATGATATCCCCTCTCCAAACTCCAGGGCACTTAGAGGCATTAAATCCCTTGCTCGAGGTCGCAAATGATTTGTTTTCCCTGAATATTCGGGGAGTGGGGGGCCTTCCCAAGTTACCATCCCTCAAGCAAGTGTTACATATTATCAATTCCAGTTTTTTTCTTCTTCAGGAAACCATGGTATGCAAGGCGAAGGCTAGATCCTTCTTCGTCAAAATTAATCCAAACTGGAGGGTATGTGCTATTGGTACGAATGCTTTGTATGGTGTTCTTTTGGCAGCTTGGAACCCACATGTCTTAGAGCTCAATTCTTACTTTCTATCTATGCGGATTCTTTTGTATGGAAAATTGCGGGGTTCTGAAGGTGGTATTAATTTATTGAACTGTTATGGCCCATACAGAGACAAGGAACGTTTTTGGGAAAATGGGTGCTCAGATAATCTTTTTGAATTAGAGAACTTGATTCTGGCGGGGGATCTCAATTTCACCTGGGGGGCTTCAGAAGTCTGCGAACATCATGCCAAACTGGATCCTTTGGGGGATTTCTTCAGGGACCTCTTTGATGCAAAACAAATGGTGGATATTGAACCTTTTCCATTAACTCCTACCTGGTCAAATAGAAGAAATAATGAAGTCCTCATCTCAAAACATTTGGATCGGTTCCTTATATATGAGAACTTATTCGATAAATTTTTCAAATTCAGATCGTGGGTGTTACAAGCTCGTATTAGCAATCACCTACCTATTATTCTCCAAGTTGATATTGATGTGTCTCACCAGAGCTATCCATTTAAATTTAACTCTTCTTGGTTATCAGATCAATCTTTTAGACAGGCTGTGGTTGCTTATTGGGGGAATCTGGATGTTTCAGGTGAGCTGTCGACGATGGATAAATTGGTTGCAAAGCTGAGAAGTCTAAAATTCTTTATGATGAAGTGGATAAAACAAAAAAGAAAGGAAATGGCCTTGGATCTTCAAAGGATTGAACAAGACTTGAGTGACTTACTAGATCGTTCATTAAAGAACAAGCTTAGTGGAAGTGAACATGTTTCCTTATTGGAACTCGAAGGGAAGAAGTTAAAACATATTGAGTTCCAAGAGGAATATTTGCGACTAAAGAGTTGGGCAGTACGGATTAAAGTGGGGGACCTTAATACTAAAAATTTTCATAAATGTGTGGATGCTTGCAGAATTGAGAATGCTATATGGGATTTAAATGATAGGCCTAGTCGGTGGATTTCTAGGCTAATTGAACTTCAAGATGAGGCTAGGAACTATTTTCAAGAAATATATCAGGATCCGAAATCTACCTCTATGATTCAGCAATTCAAGGTGATTAGAGAATATCCGAGATTATTCTTTGATGCGGAGGGGGAGGCAATCTTCATTGAGATATATATACACGATATTGAAAAGGTTTTAAATGATTTTTCTAAGGATAAGAGCTCGGGTCCAGATGGGTGGATCGTTGAGTTGTTCATTGACCTTTTTGGGGCATGATCTCTGGAAAGCGGTGGAAGAGTTTCGTATCAATGGAGTTGTTACGGGTGCTATAGAATCAACCTTCTTAGCACTCATTCCAAAAAAGTCACATCGTGAGGACTTTGGGGATTTTAGGCTGATCTCGCTATGTAATTTAATATACAAATTTATTTCCAAAATCATAGCTATTAGAATCAAGTCGGTATTATCAAAGTATATATCAATGGAACAGTTTGGTTTTCTGGACGACCGTCAGATTTTGGATGCTGTGGGGGTCACTCGGGAGGTCTTTCAAAGTGTAAAGACAAAGCATATAAGTTCTCTTTGTCTTAATCTAGATCTAGTAAAGGCTTATGATCGTGTGGATTGGACCTTTCTTTGAATTATATTGGTTCAAATTGGATTTTCTTCGGCCATAGTATAGTTGATTATGGCCTGTATTTATTCTATGAACTTTGCAGTGATAATTAATGGATTTCCATCGGATTTGTTTTAAAGTTCAAGAGGGCTATGATAGGTTTTCCCTCTTTCTCCTTTACTATTTCTGCTAGCTATTCAGGGGCTTAGTAGACTTATTCATCCAAAAAAAGTGAAGGAAAAATTCATGGCATCAATATTATTGAGCGGGTTTCTGTGACCCATAGTTTATTTGTAGATGATGTCATGTTGTTCGGTCCTGGTTCTACCTCTAAATGGAATTTTTATAAAAATATATTGGACCTTTTCCGTCAGGCCTTTTGGATGCTGATCAGTGTTGGTAAATCTTGGTTTCTGGAAAATAATGTGGACATTTCCATCAAAAGGCAGGTATGTCAGTTTTTTTCGATACAATTTCGAGGAATTGTCTGTGGGTACTACTTACCTTGGTTTTTTTTCTGAATCCAACTAAATATCTTACTTGTGACTAGATGTGGTTGCTTAAGAATTTTGATAAACGTATTAACCATTGGTGCTGGCATTGGATCACTCTGGGTGGTAAACTTACCTTAGCAAAATATGTTCTCCAAAATTTGGAGGTCTATTGGCTATCACTTAGCAAAATTCCCGGGTCAATTATGAAAGGTATTCATAAATGTATCTTCTCATTTATCTCGGCGGGTGGTAGGGAAAAATGCAAGTTCCATCTATCAATTGGCATTTACTGGCTCGTCCTTGGAAAATGGGTGGATGGGCTTTAAAAAATATGGATAAATTTTATTTGGCTTTAAAATCTAAGAGCATGTGGAGAGCTCTCTTCGCAGATTCGGTGTGGAGCACTCTTATAAAAGGAAAATATTTTAAGTCCCTTTCAGTGGCCAATTGGCTCATAAGTGGTCCTCCTAGCACAAAAGGTGCTTCAAATATTTGGTGCAGATTGCTGAGCTCTTTCTCAATATTTGTTGACTGGTTGGCTTGGATGCCGGGGAATGGTCGTGATATTCAACTTGGTATGGATCCCATTTTGGGTGGTCCACTGGAATACCATCTATCATTGGATCTTAGCTGGTTTTTGAGATCCAAGGGTAATTTTTCACTTTGTCATGCTATGACATGATCTAACTCCATAGTTTTGGGTCGTCCTTACTGAATCTCGGCTCATCAGCTTGGACTATTGGGTGATATGGCATTGGAATGGGATTGTTATATTAGGGGGCTAAGCAGTTTAAACATTACCTTTCAGAAAATGTCGGATAAGCTGGTCTAGTCATGGAATTTATCAAGTGGGGTTGCCACTAAAAAATTTGCATATCATTCCTTGGTAACATTTGGGAACCTGTAGCCGACGTGGTGGTTCACAAAAATTTGGCAATTTCAAATACCACCCAAATTAAAATGTTTCAATTGGCTAGTTTTACATAACAGTATCCTTACTTGGGATAACCTTTTTAGGAGGGGTTTTTGTGGTCCGAGTCACTGCTAGTTATGTTTCTCTCGGGAGGAGATATTTGAACACCTCTTTATCAGTTTTTCGTTGGTCAAGAGTATTTGGTCGGTGATATGAAATATCAGTGGTCGGTAGCTCCATTGGTGTACCCATCATCTGGAGGAGGGTTTATACCTTTGGGGACGTCTTTACAAGGAATGGAAAGCCCTCCCATTTTTTGTCTTTTGGGAGGTTTGGCGTGCTTAGAACTCTAGTATTTTTGAAGGGGTGATGGCCAATGTGAAAATTCTAGGTGGTAGGGCTCTTGTTTCCTTTTTGGATTTCAATGTTGTGGGTCACTCCAAGATGGGGCCTCATTGTGTCATGCCTGCACAAGAAGCCACTTTATAGATTCAATACCCTTGCAGTTTTTTCGATGGGGCCTTGTAGTGTGGCAATGAGATCAGTGGAGTTGGTGATGTTCTTTTCCTCAGTGATAATAGATTGTTTATGTTGTGGATGAATTCAGGGGTGGGCACAAACTCTTGAAGTGAACTCTTGGCCTTATGGATGCTCCTCCGTTTTTCCTACTAAAGGGAGGTTCCCCATCTACAGGTTTGTGGTGTGTCAAGGGTTACTATTGCATGGGAAAATCGATATGGTTCTTTAAATGTGTTGTTTCTTACTCACTAGTTGCTTGAAATGTAATCACTGATAGAGTGGTTTGATCGTATCTCCTTTCATCATGTGCCCCATGCCTCTAATCAGCTGGAATATGAACTCTCCAAGCGGACTCTCACTTCTCCACTGGGAATCATCTTTTGGGAGGACTGGGTTGTAGAAATCTTGGTTGATGAGGGATCTTTGGATCATTTTATGCTATAAGTTTTGGTTTTTATTATCTATGATGTTTTCTTTTTCGGCCTATATACTTTGCAGGTTCCTAGATATATTGGGTGGCCAACTCCTAGTTGGTTTCTCGTGGATTCACTGGTCCATCGGATCCTAGTCAAATTTTGTTCTTCATGGGTTCTTCCTGTTGAGCATTGTTTTTGTGGTATATGGGTGCTTTACCTTTCCTCATCATATATTGGGGTTCTGGGCTTGCAGAGCTCCATTCATGTTTTTATGGGTGCTATTATCTTGTCGACCTATATTCTAGTCCTGATCCGTTTGGACTGGGCTATGTTTATTCCCTCATATGCTTTGTTGGTTATTGGTGTATTGTTTCCTATGGGATTTTGTGGGCTCTACTGGGTGCTTTTATGATTTGGTCCATTTTTTGGGGCCTTGGTTTACTCTGTTCTGAATCCTTTCTAGAATGATGGTTGTAGCCTTGAATTGTATGCAGTTCGTACTATTTTCTTTCTATTAATAGTATGCTATTTTTCTTGTTGTGAAAAAAAAAATGCTAGCAAAAGGAACAGTTGGAAAATATAAGGAATCTTGTCTAGTGTTTACACTTTCCATTAGCTTTATTTCTTTGAAAATGACAACAAAGGTAGGTTATTTGTTTAAAGAAAATATTTTTTTTATCTTGCAAAGAAAATATAACTATGTTACGTTTACTTGATTTGTGTAATATGACACAAGGTAGTGTAATGTGACCCAAAAATCTGTTCACGTTATTTGCACTGTCTTTTATTCATCATCAATTAGATAACAATAATAGTAATCAATGACATAAATGGACCAAGGATGATTTGGGTATTGAAGAGGCCTTTCATCTTGTACAGTATTATTCCATAGTAAAAATATGGTTATAGTTTTGTGTATAGATGAACTCTCTCTAAAGGTTGACAATGGATATCCTATGAGCTTTTCTCATCCTCGTTATACATTATCAACTTCTTCTTTTTTCTTCTATATGAGGGGGAAGGAACTAGGGTTGATTGAACTTTAGGTCTTCATCTTTTGTGTGTCTTAATTTGTGACCTTTCACTGTCTCGTCATTTGGCTATTAGTATGATGTCCATGATGGAGCCCACATTATTGCATAACAAGGAGAAATGAGAGAGATGTGAAATTGCCCACATAAGATCCAAAGAGATGATGTAAACCTCACTATGAAAGAATTTAGGAAGAAGAGAGAAGCAATAGAACATAGATCCAATAGAGGCAGAATAATTACACACATTGCATTAATCAGAATAGTAACCGGGTAAATATACAATGCTGAGCATGAGGATTCGAATTCACTAGGTGTAATTCGAATTGTCCTTCATGCACAGATCCATAATCAGTGGAGAGTCATCAGTGCCAAACTAGGAGTCTATCTCATCATCGGTGAAGTCATCAATGCACAAGTAGTGATCAACCGGGAGTCAAACTGAGTCTAACTGAGTGTGGTTGGTGTAACTGGCACATGGAAGCACTGATATAGTGAAGGAGACTCAGTGGGGGCGCTCATGGAGCTAACTGGAGTCAAAACAGTCTATCTAGTCACACTGGAGGTCCAAAAGAGTGATAAGGTCAGTTAGGAGTCAGTTAATCCTTAAATCAAGGAAGAACTGAAGATAACTGAACTAAACTGGACTGGTAGGTGAAGAAAGGCGCCCTTATCATGCAATAACTGAAAAGAGGGCGCACTAAGCTCTAGGAGAGCTAAGACTGATCCGAGAGAAGCTCCTGGGGCTAGTTTGGCAAGGGCTAGGTGCTGGTGCTGCAAACCCTAATTGCATGCAAACCCTAATTGCATGCAAAACCCTAATTGCATGCAAAACCCTAATTTTGCATGCAGGACTGAAAATGTCAGAAATGTTAGAAGGACTAGGATGGAGTATAGGAATATCCTAACACCCCCCCTTAATCCATCCTGGGCCCTGGTAACTAGGACCAAAGGTCACCCATACAATCAATGAGATGATAAAAAGAATACTGCCTCAATTTTTCTTTTTCTTTTTTTTTTTTGTGTTTTTATATTTTTGAATAACTCAAGGAGCCATTACTCTAAGCAGAAAAGA
Source organism: Larix kaempferi (assembly GCA_027924585.1). Taxonomy (NCBI): domain Eukaryota; kingdom Viridiplantae; phylum Streptophyta; class Pinopsida; order Pinales; family Pinaceae; genus Larix; species Larix kaempferi. The sequence goes on from BSBM01000899.1 coordinate 5,179,497, forward strand.
AGCAAGCTTTCATCAGTGAAAACTTTGCAAAGAGACTTGGTAAGCTAATCCTCTGTAAAGTGCGAATGCAAGTGCTAGAGAATGTGTTGAATGTAGCAAGTCTTTCAGGAACCTTTTCTGTCACTGGAGCGAATGTATCATGATGAGTTTTCCCAAGGAATGGAAGAGTAAACCCCATCATCATGCTGAATCTCTCATGGAGAGGTGGATGGCATAATGCAAGGTTAGCATGCTGCTGAAGTCTAGTAGTTCTGTAAGCAAATACATCATCAACTGTGTTCTTAGTAGTAGCAAGGACTGTGTGAGAACATGTTTCTCTTGAATCTGGACTAAGAATAGGTGTTGGTTCTGAATCTTCTTGAACTATGATCTCAACATCAAAATCTTTATCTTCTTCCTCACTAGAATAGGAGTCACTGGAAGAGAAGTCACTGTGATCCTCATCAGAATCTGAAGGGATAGTTGGAGAGAAGGGCATGAAGTGGGAGAACTCATATGCCTTTGAGGCATGATTAGCAATCCCATTCGCTATAACCTTTCCAGTGGAGATTTCTGTAATCTCTACTGTGTCTGGACCAAAAATCACTTGTTTTGGAGATCCTGTATGAGTCATTTGATATACTGATAACAAATTAGCTGTAAGAGAAGGAACAAATAAGACATTTTTGAACTTACCATGCTCCATATGAACTGTACCCAAACCTTTGGCAGAAATCTGAGAGTTGTCTCCCATGTGAATGGTAGGCCCATCTTGGAGATCCAAAGAGGAGAAGGATTCTTCTTGTGCCATCATGTGGTTGGAAGCTCCAGAATCTATGAGGAGAGCTTTTGTCTTTGAAAAACCAGCCATCAATGCATGACAATCATCAGATCCACTTCCAGAATCAGACATCTTTGCTTCTTTTGGAACAACAATTTGGTTTTGTTCAAGAAGCTTGGTTAGAAGATCAATCTTCTTATGCATGCAGGCATGCTCAGGATGGTTTCCTCTCTTGCAATAGGTACAATTTGGTCTCTTTTGTTTGTCATTCTTGGATCTTGAAGGTTTCTTTCCTTTGCCTTTTTGTCCCCCTTTATCATTCGCTCCACTTGATTCACCAGCCAATAGAGCTAGATCTCTGGAGGTTTTGATGGCACCCATTTGAAACAGTTTGTTCTCTTCTTGAGTGAGAGCCTCAATGAAGTTACTTAAGGTGGGAAACTTCCATCCAGGGATGGACATTCGAACAGAATGAAAGGTAGATACAAAGACAGAAAATTGAGATCCAAGTTTGCTCAATATAGAGAGTATCAATTGCTCATCACTTTTAGTGATGCCACATTGCTTGCAATGCAAAACCAAATTCTGAAATTTGGAGAAGAAATCTTGAATGCTCTCGAAATTGCTAGGTTGAAGGGCAACCAATTCATTCTCAAGAATGTAGCCTCTCAGTTCGTCTTGTTTGCCAAAAAGACTCCTCAATTTTATCCATAAATCATATGGAGACTTCAATCCATCAGCATGAAACAATAGATCATCAGAAATATGAAGGCATATGAATCCAAAGGCTTCATCCATTTTGTTTAGGTGCTTGACTCTCTTTTCAGCTTGATGTGGTATGGCATCTTTTTCTTCAACTATTCTAGTAAACCCTCTTGATTGCAAGAGTATTATCATCTTCCTCTTCCATTCGAAATAATTGAAAGGAGTGAGAAGTATAGAAGAAGGATCATTCGAATTGCTCATCTTGATTGCTTGAACAAGTGCAAAATAGAAGCTACTGAATCTGCTGCTGCAACTGCTGGAACTTCAAAATACCTGCAAAAAACTCTCAAGAATGGAGGTAGAATATACTCTCAAGGCTCTGATACCATGTGAAATTGCCCACATAAGATCCAAAGAGATGATGTAAACCTCACTATGAAAGAATTTAGGAAGAAGAGAGAAGCAATAGAACATAGATCCAATAGAGGCAGAATAATTACACACATTGCATTAATCAGAATAGTAACCGGGTAAATATACAATGCTGAGCATGAGGATTCGAATTCACTAGGTGTAATTCGAATTGTCCTTCATGCACAGATCCATAATCAGTGGAGAGTCATCAGTGCCAAACTAGGAGTCTATCTCATCATCGGTGAATTCATCAATGCACAAGTAGTGATCAACCGGGAGTCAAACTGAGTCTAACTGAGTGTGGTTGGTGTAACTGGCACATGGAAGCACTGATATAGTGAAGGAGACTCAGTGGGGGCGCTCATGGAGCTAACTGGAGTCAAAACAGTCTATCTAGTCACACTGGAGGTCCAAAAGAGTGATAAGGTCAGTTAGGAGTCAGTTAATCCTTAAATCAAGGAAGAACTGAAGATAACTGAACTAAACTGGACTGGTAGGTGAAGAAAGGCGCCCTTATCATGCAATAACTGAAAAGAGGGCGCACTAAGCTCTAGGAGAGCTAAGACTGATCCGAGAGAAGCTCCTGGGGCTAGTTTGGCAAGGGCTAGGTGCTGGTGCTGCAAACCCTAATTGCATGCAAACCCTAATTGCATGCAAAACCCTAATTGCATGCAAAACCCTAATTTTGCATGCAGGACTGAAAATGTCAGAAATGTTAGAAGGACTAGGATGGAGTATAGGAATATCCTAACAAGAGAAACCTATCATATCATATACATCAATGTATAGCCATAGAAGGGGTATACAGAATAGTATTTATATAGCCCTAGAGGCTTTTGGCTCTTCATTAAGTTATTTATTTTAGTGGTATTCCTCCATGACAAGTGTGCTTGATTGGAATGTTCACTTACACAGATTATTTTTCATTTTCTCTTGATCCTGATGACACCCCACTTCATATGTCTCACTCTACTTTCTCATATCATTTTATTCGGATGGGATTGAATACATACTTAAGTCATAACATTTATTTCCCTCCCATGACTCACAATGCTATAATGTATTTAACCATAACCATATCAAAATTGAAAAATACACAATTATCTTCAATATTGGCATATCATTAACCATCTCATGCTCTTCTTATACACGAATTTATTCTACCAAAGTAAGTACCCATGAGTTTCAATGCATAGATATTATTTATAAAATACAACTTTTTCAACGCACATGCATTATCATAAAATACAACTTTTTCACTACACATATGATCACAAGTCTATGCTTGCTTAGTTAAAGGATATGGGGTAGGTTTAGGAATGAACTTAAGCATGATTCACTTAATCATAAAACATACTTATAGTTTTATGGGAATCATATGTTTTCCAAAAGGATTTGTTTTGCATTCCTCAATTTATGTATCACCGAGTACTGGCTGATCAAGTGTGCATAAAGTAGTACACCAAAATCATTTTACAAAAAAATCAAATTTTGCTAGAATGTATAAGTTATCACAATAATACATAATTTGTGTAAGTGGGGGCATATCTTCCCCTTCCTGTGTGTGCACACAAAATAATACAGAATTTGTGTAAGTGGGGGCATATCTTCCCCTTCCTTTGTGTGTGCACACAAATGATCAATTAGACACATATTATTATATTTACATAATAGTGTTAGTATCATTGAAGAGTCAATTAGTATCATTGAAGGGTGGTAGAATCTTGGTCTTCTCCATGCATTAAGTTCCAGTTTTCCATGATGGGATGCAGAGATTGGCGTCGGTGGCAAGCTAAGGGACCATTCCAGGAAGGATGGAAAATGGAAATGGAGGACTTTATATGACATGAATTAGAAAAGTGCAAATGAATATTTTGAGGATGGATGTGAAGGGTCACCAGAGTGACAAACCTTCGATCATCGGAGGTTGAAATTGTCTCCTAGATAGACTACTCCTGTGTATGATGTCAAAATACCTAGTCCATTCAACAGACAAGTTTATGCATATCTATGCAATACAGTGGCCGAATATGACATGTATCCAGTCCTAGTTTCAATCTAGACACATGTAGAAGCTTCATTGTTCACCACATTTAGAGACAGATAGTTAAACCTATAGTCTATGAGATCACAAGTTTAATAATTACTTAGTAACATGTGGCATGACTATTTGTGTGTAAATTAATAGATTTCAGAACCCTAAGCTATGGTTTTACACATGGAGAGTTTTTATGGAACTCTCTACAAAAAACCAATTTGCATGCCAATACATTAATAGTCCTTACAATATCTCCAATATTTGTTTAATGATATCAAAGTTGATGGCAAGTTGTGTAGAGAAATATTTCGACACAGGGTGAGAAGTTTATTTATTTATTTAGTGAATTTAATCATTTAGATTAAAAGAATAAGAAATGATTGGATATAAATGAAGTCAAGTTGTTGTTTAAATGCTAATTAAATTGCCATGTGTTGGTCACAATTCAGTGAAGTATAGATCTATAATTTTAGAGAATTCACAATATTTACACTAGTAGTAGTTTAACAACTTCTCCTTTGAAAAAACACCTACTATAATGTATGGTTATGCTATCATTTAACTTTATTGTGAGAAACTAAATAATTTAACAAAGAAGGATAAACTTATTTTATGATAATGATGCAACCCCAACTCTAAAATGTGAACCACTTTAAAACAAGTTCCCTTGAAGAGCTTGTCTCGATAAGTTATTCTTGTTAGGATATTTCAATACTCCATCCTTGTCCTACCTAGCATTATTTATTTTTCCTAGTTGTTGATGATTTCATTTCCCCCCTAGTGGTGTGCAGATGTCATCCAGGATCCATATACCACCTTTTGAGCCCTGCATGCATCATTTTAGGACCACTTCAATGAGTTCCCTATTTTATAGGAACCAACTAAGTCTTCCACTCAAGTCCACTTGAGTTATCTCACTCTTGCGGGGGTTAGAGCTCTGGATGCCACTGACGGTGGCCTCATGCATTCTTTCTAACTGGCATGCATGGAAGACTCACTATTGCACCCTCCTTAGTCAGTTAACTAATTGTGACTTTAGTTAGATGAGTTTAGGTTTAGTTCAGTTGAATTTGAGTCTTCCAGAGCACTCCAGTGGTGATAATACCTATGATATACCAACTGAGGTTTGAATTATACTGCATGATTCGAATTTTTTGAGTGCAGGAGCAGTTGCAGTAGTTTTCTGCAGTTGCAACAGTTTTCTGCAGTTGCAGCAGTTTTTTGCAGTTGCATCATTTTTCTGCAGCTGCAGTAGTAGCAGTAGCATATGTTTTCCATTGTTTTTGTAGGTATTCTACAACATCTTCCATGTATCTGAAAGGAATTCCCCCTCTCTCTCCATTCAACTATGATGAGTGGAAACCAAAGATGATAGTATATATGAAGGGACAAGGTATTATTGATATGTGTATTGGTGATATGAGAGATTTTGCTTCATATGAAGAAGAGAATGATTGGCTAAATGAATGTGACATAATATCCAAGTGACCTATGGGCCCAACTGGAAAAAAAATTTGGAAAGCAGAATGAAGGGACTGGCGCAAATTATTTGGAGAACCAACCCAGTGATATCTCCTTAAGTGTTCTCTCTAATTATGTCTCAGCCTCCGTCATATCTCATGATGAATTTTTTCAAGATGAAGAAAAAGTTGCATATTCAACACTTATGTTCTCAATGTCTTCTCTTTCGAATTCTGAGCAAGATAAGCCAGTTCATACTCTATAATCTAAAGAGGTTCTTAAATCCTCTCTTTCACATGATTCCACTGGTGTGCAGAGTGATGATCTATTGAATGTTTTGGAGGTTAAATTAGATTTTGGAGGTGATGCATTCGCCCTCCTTGATCACATGCCTTCTATGTACTTCTATTCGATCATTGGCACATGTTTTCAGAGTTTCATTGAATATGGAGGACATTACCACTCGCTTGGGTTGAAGTCTCAAGCATATTTTGGTTTTGATCCCACCCCTGTTGGTTCAAACGAGATCACAAGAAACCATCTATCAATTCTTGGAGCTGATTTGAAGTCCAATCCACCACCATCATGTCATAGTTCATTTGGTTATGATCTCACCTATGTTGGTTCAAAGGAGATATCCAAGAACTATCTACACATTCATGGAGTTGATCCTACCTCATTTGGTTTGAATCAAAGGTTCTAGGATGATCTTCATATCTTTGGATTTGTTCTCATGACCATGTTCGGTCTAGAGAGCAAGTTCAGAAAGCCTCCATATCTGCTTGCATCCACTGAAGGAGAATACAAGCACATGTTTTTGGAGCATGATCCAATTCTTCCCAAGAGGAAAATACCTCTAGACATATGATCAAGAATCACACCTACTTGAGTATGGAGCAATTAATCTTTTGGTGTGTTTTAGTCCAATTTGAGGGGGGGGGTTTCCCATGAGTTTTTCCCCATTTCCTTGGTTCATGGACTATTATTTATTTTTTATCATTTATTTGATTGTATAGGTGACCTTTGGCCTTAGTAACCAGGTCCCAAGATGCAAAAGTATGGATTAAGGGGGGGTGTTAGGATATTTCAATATGCCATCCTTGTCCCACCTAGCAATATTTATTTTTCCTAGTTGTTGATGATGTCATTTCCCCCTAGTGGCGTGCAGATATTATCCATGATCTGTCTACCACCTTATGAGCCCTACATGCATAATTTTAGGACCACATTAGTCAGTTTCCTATTTTATAGGAACCTACTGAGTGTTCTAGTGCATTCCACCTAAGTTAGATGACTCTTGTGGGGGGTTAGAGATCCCAATGCCACTGATTATGGCCTCATGCACCCTTTTCTGACTGGCATGCATGACAGACTCACTATTTCTCCCTCCTTAGTTAATTAACTAATTGTGACTTTAGTTATCTGAGTTTAGGTTCACTTTAGTTGACTTTGTATCTTCTGGAGCACTCCAGTGGTGATAATCCCTATGCTAGAACAACTGAGGTTTGAATTCTCCTGCATGATTCAAATTCTCTTCATTGTATTATAATTGTTCATTATACTGATAATTTAGTAGTGTGACATTATTCTGCTCCTATGTGAGTTCTGCTGCATATTATTCTTCTGCTCTTTTTTACTACAGTTTTCACTCTTCTTCTAATTTTCTACTCATTCTTTCTTTGTGAGGTATCCTCAACTCTTTAGATCTGCTCTGACATAGAATTTCACAATTGTTGTGGATAATTTCCAAATCTGTTGTTAATTTTATGAACTTTGATCTATATAACATTTCCATCAAGATATTAATAGTAATAGATTTATGGGAATGAGTAAAATAAGTTATGGATTTCAAAGCATTATAGGATAGCCACTATCAATATCATTGAGAAAATCTAGTGCCACCATGAACTACATGAGGAAGATGGAGGTGTCACTAATTCCATTGATTTGTAGGTATTCCTCTAACTCATGGGCTATAGGTTCTACGAGGGGAGAGACTCAACTCAACATCAATATATTCTCATGTTTATCCATGAGGATCTTTCATTTGATCACTTTTCCTATGGGGATGTTGTGTTTTCCTTCCTCATATACCCTTTTGATATTCTTATTCATGTTATCTTTCTTTTTTGTGGAATAATATTGAGAGATGGAGTGCATTGGCAATGAACACTTCTTTTGTGTGGTGTTATATGGAAAATGTGGGGATGTTGTGTTTCCCTTCCTCATATACCCTTTTGATATTCTTCTTCATGTTATTGTTTTTATATCTGGAATAATCTTGAGAGATGGAGTTCATTGACAATGGAAACTTCTTTTGTGGGGTGTTATATGGGAAAGGTAGACTTGAGAAGTTGGTCAAACAACACCAATCCATTCCATGTCAATTCAACCAACAACAATTTATTTTTCCATCCTTGCTCTTGTTTGCTACATTTGTGATTAATTGCTCACTATGTCCTCCCTTTATCTCTAGCATCAACCTTAAGGAAATGAGAATTGGGATGGGAACAATACCAAAAACCAGAAAACGTTTATGAAGAAGTTTTTACATTGCAAATTCTGTAAGGTATTTTCTTGTTGAATGCATCCCTAGCCTCTTGTGACAAGGTTAATCGTGACCTTTTGTTTTAATTCCATCATAACCCATTTTAAATGATCTTTGCATGTAGAAACATAGTTGTAATGCATGTTCAATGGTATATAAGAGTCAACATAATTCCTACTCCAATCAAAAGTAGGTAATATATATGGTGCAGAGGTAAAAGAAATACCTACACTAACAACAAGGAATTGGAGGAAATATCAATGATGTAGTGAGGGATAGAGAAAATTTTAGGTGCAATTTGTTTTTGTACTAGGGGAATCGACAACTGGGACGGGGCTAATACTCGAGCGACACGGGGTCCATGGATCCAATCCTACTATCACTATACCCCTAGGTGCATCCACAGGTCCTAAACCATGACAAACTTGTAAGTTTAGGGGATTTCAGCATGAGACCTTCCATTTACAACTTTTCATCTTTACCACTTGCTCTGCCCCCCATGGGATTTTAGGAGCAAAATTTAATCCATGGACTATTTTCTGATTTTCTTTTTCAGAAAAAGATTCGTCAATTTCCCCCTTTTCTTTCAAAAATGATTTTCCCGAATGGCATCCAATAATTTTTTTTACTCTAAAAATCATGAAAATTGTCCAAAAATATATATAATTTCCTTAGAAATTTGATTTTTTTTAAAATTCACCAAATATTTTATGGTTGCAAATTTAAAGATTAGTAAGATTCATCAATGTTTCTACACTTTGATAAAATTATGGATCCTTAAAATTTTCCTCCGTGGGGAAGAAAATGAGTACAATAATAACACAAACTTGTGTTGTGTAAGACGACTTATGATGTTGCATTACAACCATAGATTCTCTTGCAATTACATGGATTTATTTAGTATCAAACATCTAAACCTACACATTGGTGGTCACAATATAATAAACAAAAGGAGGTGGTTGTTGAAGATGCTAACAACATGAGAATCATAACTTTCTTCTTAGCTATCCACCTTTCTTATGCTCTTCCTCATACCTATAATCCTCCCTTGCACTTTCCTCATACCTATAATCCTCCCTTGCACTGCTATGACACAAATGTTTTCCAAGGGAGTTTTCTATACTCGATAGAATTGTGTTATATTAGGTAACCTCTTTCTATTCATACTTTTCTTTATGAGGCAAGCCCTTGATTTCATTGTGATTGATTTTATTTATTTTTGTTCAAATATGAAGGGATTGCTACCAATTAATATGTACAAGTATAGGGATGTGATCATGTTCTACACAAGATAATGATTTCTATACATTTGATTAATACTTGAATGGTTGTTTGTTAGCGCAATGCCAGTCGACAGGGGTTCCACTCATTGTCGACACATACTGCAGTGTAATATCCCGAATTTTGGACTGACTATTTTATGATGTTATATTGGGCCATGGCCACAGCACATGTGATTTATTCTGATTATTGAGCATGAGCCCTAGTACATATGATTTATTCTTTTGTAGACTGACATATTGGGCATGGACCCTGACCGAATTTCATTATTTGATTATATACTAGGAAAGGAAGCCCCAATGTTCTGATTATGTTTTGATGTGGGTAAAAAACCCTAATATACTGAGATTACCTTTTCTTACATACTATGCAGTGATGTGAATGACATAATTGACTTATATGGTGTGATTGAGCGTGGACTCAGAAACACACAAATTACCTACGTACTGGGAAAAAGCCCTGATGTAACTAGAGGAAATATGATGTACTGAGAGTAAGCCTTGATGTACATTGAGTGTTGGGCATAAGCCCTGGAGCACTCCAAGCTTGATAAATGCATACTGGATCCGAGGCAACTTAAATATTCTAGATGTGCCTCATAACCACATTCTAGCAATAGTGTTGAGCAAGGACTCTGGAATTGCACTAGAGTAACGCCCATGTGAGAGTGTTGAGTTAAATGGATCTGAAGAGCACTCAGGGTTACAGAGTTTCAAAGTGTTGAGTCGGAAAGAATCTAAAGAGCACTTTTATCACATTTATTTAATTTTCTAAATGATTCATCTTTCTATCCATCATCACCTATTGCGAGAGCTACCATGTTAAACGAGGGAATCCAACATGCAAACAGAGAGACTAAAGGTACCTAACCAAACTGACCATGACCATCCAAAAGAAGTGGAATGTGTCCCTAATAGTTAAAAAGAAAAGAGTGTCATGTGATGACACATAACTAAATCAAAGATATTTATCAGTAGTCTTTTATTACTAACATGATTAAAGGCCTCCAAGTTATTATTATTATTATTATTTATTATTAGGAGCTTGAAATAATAATAGGTGTTATTATATAATTATGGGATATAATTAGTATATCTGATTTATGCATTATTTAATATTTTAAATGATGTGTTAATAATTAAGTGAAATAAATTCAAATATAAGAATAATTATTAGTATAATTATTGTTAATATTAAGAGCATAAATCAAAATGACTTATAGTCAGACCGTTGGAAAAGTCCTAGTTCTAGAAGACTAGTAATTCATTAAATAATATCTTTTAAATTATTAATTATTGAATTTAGAGAAACTAATTACTTCAACCGTCCTAATACACGATTTCCCCTATTTAAAGAGGGCAGATCCCAAGTTTTGGGGATCACCTATCATTCTTGGTTATTATCATTCTCTTATGGTAATCCAAGAAAGACTATTCTGCTCCAAGAAACTGAAGTAGCCTTACCTAAATATTCTCAGACTGAACCAAAAGTGGATCTAGGGTCTCTACCTTTCATTACATGTTGGAACCAAGATCGGGGGGATCCAGATAGAACCAGGAACGGTTTAGGGGTCAAGGTTTGGAGGAACATGGTAGCCCCAAAGTCATCCAGCCCAAGGCAAACATTCTAACAGGTCAAAAAAGATACAACAAGCTCTACGTTAACTATTGTTGAGTGTGCAGGTTGCTATAGGGAGAATTTAAAGTGCCAAGCGGTTAGGCCTCTACAGGAAGGGACCACGTGCTCAAGTAGCCAGGTATGGAACAATTAATATTTCTTTTACAAAAACTAGATATTACAACATTGTTTTCATTACAAATTGTCTTGATTATCAGAAGTTGAGGTTCTGCCCAGAACTCAGTGGAGAGTCTAGCAGGGCTAGCCATGCTAGCATTTGCTAGACAATGTATATTATCTTCTAGTCTAGGGTATTTATAATCTATTATTTTAGGTAGCTATCTACTATCGAAATCATATTTATAATTCATTGCTTAGGTAGCTATCTACTATCCAAATCATATTTATAATTCATTTCTTAGGTAGCTATCTGTTGTCAAAATCGTATTTCTTCTTCATAGTACAGGGACCAATTTAAGCATGCTAGTTCCTTTACATTATTAGTATTTCTATTTTTGAATCCATTATCAAATAGAAATAAAACAAATAGACATCGACACTTTCAGCAATACTACCCTTGAAACCATCAAACATTGAATTACAGTACCAGGCAGAAGAAACAAGTTATAGTTTGGACCAGAACTTTCATTTCCAACAATTTTCAACCACTATCACGATAGCACACTGTCAACACATTACCAAGATTCAAACGCATCAAGTAATTTCTAGGTCTCATGTTTTACAACTTAGTCTCAGACATTTCAATCCTACAACCCAAACTTTTGATTTAAAAACCCAATATGTTTCATTTCAAGAAATCAAATAGTCCACAGCATTCAAATTACGTTAACTTAAAATTTCATGAATCATGAAATCGAATCCCAACCCATACCCTCTAAAGGGTCAGACTAAATAGCAGCTAGGGTTACGATTTTCCATTTAAAACACAGAAGGGTTACACCGTCCCATCAAGCAAATTCATACACGACATTACAAAGTATTTCACCAAACGATGGTACAGGGATCGATTTCCCACACCCATCTCATCCTACAGCAAACAATACACGATACTAAAGAGAAGTAAACCACCGACGGATACAGGGATCGATTCCCAGTACACTTATTAAAAGATCCTTTTTTTCTTTCTATCAAATAAACAGAAAATGCAGAAGTAAGAACCCAGGGCTCTTCAAAATTTATAGATAGAAAACTTACAGGGGTACGTTTCCCTCCCTCCCATCATTCTTTTCCAACAAACACAACCCTACCCATATTCATTTAAAAACACGAAGCCAGCAATCGAGCAGACCACAAAGTAGAGTAACATTAACATGAAAATGTAGAAATATTTATGCATCCCCTTCGTTAGGTTAAATACAAGTTCTTTTCCAAACAGATAACGTAGATAGTGTTACGGCTGAATACAAACCCCATAACCATATAAAACACAGAGTGTTAGATAGGGTATCAAACCCTCATAATTATTAAATAGAAGTTCAAGCAAAATCAAATACAGAGGAAGATAGCCAAAATCCCATTTTAGAATCCTCTAGAGTCTGCAAACGACCAATAGTTACATCTTCACATAATAGTCCAGCCAAATGGAAACTCCCAGGAACACGAGATGTGTCAACACGAACTCAACTAAGTTCACAGGTTCCCAAATAATTACACATCAACAGTAATCCCCATAGGGGCGAAAGGAGGAGCTATGAGTTGGAAAATTTTGGACTTACCATTGTCCAATGTCACCATCTCTGTGCCATGATCACACGGAAAAGAAATTCCTATCATCACCTGCATTCCAACCATGTCAAACAAGTCAAGACTCTGAATGATATACCACAAAACATCTATCATGCAATACCAGAAGCGTAGGACTTAAGACTGAGAGGATTTACCTTCGATAATTTGTAGTCGCCATCATTATTTTTCACAATGGAATGCTGACCATGAGCCACAACTTAGGTCAGCAGAGAAACCCTCATCGCATCCACAATAGACAAGGAAAGCAAACCACGAAAATGCTCTTCGTTGGTGTAGAAACCTAGGGTAAAACACCCTCACAGCTGGCAGCGTGGCCATGTGCTTTCGCAGAGAGGCATTCAATGCCACTACCAATTACCACTAATTCAAAAAATGACCCATTACTTTATAGTTTTAGGACCATTCGAATCCACAACAATATAGATCACAATGAAACATTACAATGGCCCCAATCTCTCCTTTGTGCCAATAAATAATTACAAATTCAAACAAGTAGTGAAGTTACGCAAGTATCACAAACCCAATTGGGACTAGTATAAAAGTATCAACTTCAAAGCTATCTCACTTGCAACTTAAAATAATGGCTAGAAGGGTGGAGTAGGGATTCTCAATAGATGCCTCATAAAGTATACCTGCAAACCCGAAATAAATAGTTGTGTTAGCAATAATGCTAAGTAAGTCCGGAGTCCCCAATTCGTATCCCTACCTCTCGGCAGCCCTGTTAGGGTACCTTACCATTTCAAAGACCAAGTATCTCATCAAGAGCATCAACCACCACCATTAAAGGATCCAAGTCACCTGAATTACCATTGAAACTTTAATACATATGCATTCAAACCTTTACAGCCGTAAGACGAAGATTCATTTTATAGCATTCACAAATTGGTACACATGCGAGAGTTTATACATCCAAAACCATTTTAGAAATACTTCCGCAAAACTGTAGAATCATATAACCAGCAAACCATGATACTTGTAGCTAAGACATTCCAAAGAGTGAAAATTAAATATCGATACAATAAGTACTTGATAGTTATGAAGTTAGTGTTCATCATATCTCCTTATCAGTTTAAGCTAGTATCGGAATTTTTATTATTTTTATTATTTTAAGGGACATTACAAGTGGTATCAAAGCCCAGTTACAAAACTGAGTGACCTATTGGGCTCATTACAAACATCCGCTGCAGATACACAACAACAATAAACATACATTTACATTCTATTTTGTTTTATGAATAAACTAACATAATTTTCTGTTCTCTATACTTATATAACATTTCAGGTACAAACACTGTCTGAAAAATGAATGCAGAATAGGGTAGCAGCATTCATGGAAATCTAGACTCACCACCCAGAGAGCAAGAGGTGGAACTAAACTCAGATTGGAGACAGTTTATGCAAAACTTGCAGGCAGAGTTCCGAAGCTTCCAAGATGAAAATATGCAGGAAAGAAGAGAATAGCAGGCCATAAATGAGGCACTACTTTAGACCTTATCGAAGGCTAACCCTTTCGGACAGCCCACACTCTCAGCCAACACCTCAAAAAAGGGAAACAATCACACAAAAAGGACTGCCAGCCCTAAGGGAGAAGAGTAGGGAGAACACATACCTAAAACAATGGAAAGAGATTGTAAGAGGTATTCCAATGATAAGGGTTCACCATCTCCTTGCAAGAAAAGAAGGAAGAGTGACGACAGTCTGCAAGGGGAGTTTAGGAAGATAAGAGCCCCAACTTATGATGAAGAAATCAACTCTGGGGAGAAGGATGAAGAGTGGCTACTAGGAATGAACAAATACTTCAAAGTTCATAACTACTCCAGCGAAATGCAAGCCCGACTCGCCATATACAACCTAAATGGTAAAGCTTCCAGATGGTGGCAGGACTTGAAACACACCAAAGGACAAGAATTAAGAGACATAACCTGGGATATTTTCAGCAGAATATTCCAGGACAAGTATATGTCTGAAAGATTCTTTGACAAGAAAATAAAATAATTCCCTGAGTTAAAGATGGGCTCCCTAACTATGGAAGCTTTCATAAACCGATTCTTAGACTTGCTACACTATGTTCCTTACATCAAAGATGAAAATGTCAAAATACAACAGTTCTTGGGAGGGCTACCACCAAACTTTAGAGAAAAGATAGAGTTTGACATGCCGAAAACCCTTGATGTAACCTTACATAAAGCAAGGTTGTGCTACGAGCATGGGAATCCAAGAAATGACAACATCAACCGAAACAGACATAGGTTCAAAACCTTCTTGTCCAACCGCAAACCAGGTTTCAGACCTCCACCCTTCCGAAAACACAACAAGAGTTTTCCACCTAACAGAGGCTTCAACCGACCTCAAGCACGGCCAAGTGCACCCCCACCACCTATCAACAGGACAGCATTCAACAAAGTGACCAAAATTATCCCACCAACCGTTTCTTGCTGGAAATGCCAAGGGCCCCACTACTACAGAGACTGCCCTAGCAAAACGGATGTAGTTTTACACAACATCGAAATAGAGACTACCGTAGGAGACATGGCAAAGACACCAAGGATCTATGCCACTCTCAATGGTCGACAGGAAGATCACCAAGCCACCATGGTGGAATTAGAGGGTAAGATCTCTGACACTACAGTTTCAGTTTTAATAGATCCCAGCTCTTGCCGAAGTTATATCTCCCCTAAGTTAGTGGACACTTGTAAGTTGAACCGAGAACCTCACGAGAAACCGTGGTTGGTACAACTAGCCACCGATACCAAACGAAAGATCTCCGAGTTAGTTAAAACTTGTGAGATAAACTTAAACGGATTTCAAAATAAGTTAGATTTAAACATTCTACCCCTAGGGTCGTACGACGTACTCATCGGCATGGATTGGTTGGAGGAACACCATGTCCTCCTAGACTACTAAAACAAATCCTTAATTTGCAGGGATGACCAAGGGATCCAGAAGACAATTCAGGGTATCACTAAGAAAGTGTTGGTAAGATAGATCTCCGCCTTACAAGCAAAGAAATGTATCAGAAAGGGATGCAATATCTTTGTCGTCAATATCCAAAACATAGAAACTGATAGGGAACAAAAGATCGAAGACTTTCCAGTCCTCGTAGAATTCAAGGATGTATTTCCTAAAGAAATACCGAGGTTACCGCCTAAAAAAGACTTATACTTTTCTATCGAACTGACACCTGGGTCAGTACCAACTTCTAAATCCCCGTACCACATGAGCACACCAGAATTGGTGGAGCTCAAACTTCAGTTACAAGAACTAATTGACAAAGGGTACATCCGACCTAGTGTGTCCCCTTGGGGTGCACCGATACTCTTCATCAAGAAGAAAGATGACACAATGCATATGTGCATCGATTACCACCAACTCAACAACCGCTACCACTCCCTAGGATCGACGACTTGTTTGACCAAGTCAGAGGGGCAAAGATTTTCTCGAAGATCGACTTACGATCTGGATACCATCAAGTGAGGATCCGTGATGAGGATATCAACAAAAACGCATTTCGAACCCGTTATGGCCACTATGAGTTTGTAGTGATGCCCTTTCGGTTGACGAATGCACCGACCAACTTTATGTGCATGATAAACAATATCTTTAGTAAATACCTCGTTAAATTCATTTTAGTCTTTGTTGACGACATTCTGATCTACTCCAAGAACGAGATAGAACATGAGGAGCACCTCCGAATTGTTTTATGGATACTAAGAGAACATGAGATTTATGTTGATGTATATGTAACTTCATAATGTATTTCATCTATATATTATTGTACTCCTATAGAGATGTATTATTCCTCTATACGGAAGTGTTGTCATTTGTATTGACCAGTGTCGCAAGTGGTGTAACTTGTTGATGGGTTATTAGACCACCTAGTAGAGGGGTCGACCTGATATAATGTAACCTGGGGTTATTAGGCTGAGTTAGACAAGTCAACCCCATATGTTTATTAGGCAGCACAGGACAAGTATAAATAGAGATCGGGAGATCTCTATTTTATCATCTCACTATTCACTTATACATCACTCGGAAAGTGGTGCACTAGTTGAGGAGGAGGAGGAGCTGCTAGTAGAAGACTATCTCTTGTACTTTGGTTGTATCATTGCTCTCTCTATCTCTAAGGAAGTTTTGGGGTTGTTCACCTTTATGGTTTTCCCCAGTGAAACTCTATGTGTCTCTTGTCTCATGTGATTGCTTGGTGTGATTGATATGCATTGTTATACTTGATATGATGTACATGTTATTCTCTCAGTAAAGATCCTAGAGTATATTGAATTAATGCTAAAAAATTAACATGGTATCAGAGCTAGCCTGAGAAGAAGACATTGTGCAATGGCGGAAACTAGGGTTTCTTGTTTATTGGGTTTCTCTCCATAGATTTTGGAAAAGCAGTAAGGTATATTGACTCTACTCATCAAGGAGAATCTATCAATCCAATCAGAATTCAATTCTAAGCACTTTTAGTTTTGGCCCTAAAAATTAGGGTTTCCTCAAAAATAGGAATTTCTGAAATCTGAAGACATAGCTAGAAGGTCCTTGGAAAAAGTGAAGTTTAGAGCTTTGGATTGATATTTTTGGTTGGGTGAAGCTCCAGGAATCTCAAACCCTAATTCAGGGTCCTCCTTAGTGAATCTGGGAGATTGAAAAGCATTTCTGAAGGGTGAATCTTTGCAGTTTTCAAATTTTAAATATACCAGGCTGATCAGCTCATCAAGGTGCATCTTTATATCCTTTCAAAATTTTGAAATTCACATTTTTAATTTTTAGGGTTTCTCTGACAAATCCTATTGGGGGACCAGATCTAGTTTTCAACAAATCAAGTGGTAAGACCTATATCTTTTCTATTTCCATTTGAAGTACTCTTTAAAGGCATCTCACCACACCAAGCTTGAAGTGGCTAATAAATTTTGAGCATGGAAGTATAGGATTGGGTTAATCCTGGAAGAAAATGAGTTGGACTCTTACATAATCTCTGAGGTCCCTGTCCCAAAGGGAGAAGAGGCTAAAGCCCTCCACAAGAAGAACTTGGTCAAGGAAAAGAGGATCATTGCTGATTCTATCAAGGACCATCTCATCCCACATGTGTCATCTCTGAAGACACCCAAAGAGATGTTTGATTCCGTGACCAAGCTATTTGAAGGAAAGAACATAAATCGGAAGATGACCCTGCGGAACCAATTGAAAGGGGTAATACTTCAGAATGGACAAACCATTCAATCTTATTTTTCTAAGGTCTCCCAGATCAAGGAACAACTCGAAGTTGTGGATGAAATTGTGGACAATGGTGAAGTTGTCATGACCACACTGAATGGCCTACCTAGGTCATGGGATTCCTTTATCCAAGGAATCTGTGCAAGAAAGAAGTTGGTATCCTTCAGCAGACTGTGGGAGGAATTCTCACAAGAAGAAGCAAGGCTTGTGGCATGAGAAGAAAAGATGGGGAATGAAGATCAAGTTCTCACATCACACACCAAGAAAGTCAAGTTCAAGAGGGAGCCATCCCATCACAAGAAGAAATCTTCTCACCCATACCACAAAGAAAATAAAGATCTGAGGTGCTTCAATTGTAATGAGAAAGGACACTTTGCTCAGAATGTCCCAAGAAAAGAAAAGATGATACCAAAAAATTCAGCAAGAAGAAGAAGAACAACAAAAGAAGATATCATGCTCATGCTACTAAGGATGATGAACCTCCCAGGAAGAAAGCTAGAGCAGAAAGTGATGACTCATCTAGTGAAGATGAATATGTTCTAATCTTAGCCCTCACAGGTACTATTTCTCATGGTTGTAATGATTGGTTAATTGATAGTGGGGCTTCTAAATAGATGACTGGGTTTAAAGAATCTTTTCTAAATTTATCTGAACATGAATCACCCCATAAGGTGAAACTTGGGGATGATTATCAATACCCTATCAAAGGAAGTGGGGAAGCCTCCTACAACCTAGACTCTGGAAAGTCTTTGAAGATGAAAGATGTGTTATTTGTACTTGGGCTCAAGAAGAACATACTCTCCATCTCTGCATTGGATACAAAGGGCATGAGGGTTGCATTTGTAGATGGCCAAGTCCTAATGTGGCCAAAAGGTAAAACTATTGATGATGCAGTAGTGACTGGAGAGAAAGAGGGAGGATTGAATAAATTGAAGGGACAACCTAAACATGCCATGGTACATGAATCCATGGAGCCAAGTGAACTTTGGCATCAAAGGCTTGCACATGTGCACTACAGAGCACTACCAATTGCAAGCAAAGATGTAGAAGGTCTTCCTGAAATCAAGTCAAAGCATGAAGGAGTTTGCAAAGGATGTGCAAAAGGAAAGAACATTAAGAAGGCATTTCCAAGCAGTGAAAGCAAAGCAAAAGGGATCTTGGAAATTATCCACTCCGATGTATGCAGTCCAATGTCATCCAGCTCTCTGAGTGGGTATGTATACTGTGTCTCTTTCTTTGATGATTTCTCTAGGAAGACTTGGGTTTACTTCTTGAAGAACAAAGATGAAGTATTTGATAAGTTCAAGAAATTCAAAGACTTGATGGAGAATCAAACTAACAAGAAGATCAAGACATTCAGATCCGACAATGGAGGAGAATTCACTTCAGGTGATTTCAAGAAACTATGCAGTGATTCAGGGATTAAGAGGGAGTTGACTGCTCCCTACAATCCTCAACAGAATGGAGTTGCAGAAAGAAAGAATAGAACAATCATGGAGGCAACTCGGGCAATGTTGCATGACTAGGATCTGCCTATGCATCTATGGGCAAAAGCAGCTAGGACAGTTGTATATGTGTAGAACATAACACCTCACAAGATATTGGACAACAAGACACCAAAAGAAGTCTTCACTGGTAAGAAACCTGAGGTCAACCATCTCAAGATATTTGGTTGTCCAGTATATACACATGTTCCAAAGGAAAAGAGGACAAAGCTAGATCCTTTAGGAAAGAAGGGTATCGTTGTGGGGTACAGTGAAAGATCGAAGGATTACAGAATTTACTTTCCAGGGTTCAAGAAGATTGATGTCAGCAGGGATGTAACATTTGATGAAAACTCAGATTTCATCAAGTCAAGGAAGACACCTGTTGAAGATCATGAAGAACCAAAGGAAAATAGGTTCCAAGACACCACCATGAATGAAGCAATTCTAGAAGCAGATCGTGAAGTTGAATATCCACAAATACCTGTAGATCCACCTTGTGAGGAGAACTCTCACGAGAGGAAACCTGCATGGGATAGAGAGCTCATTCAAGATGCAGAAAGGTATGGCATTCCAAAAGAAGAACACAGAGCAAGGAAGAGAACTAGATCTCATACCAGTTATGTTGCCTTACTATGTGACATTATGAACAAAGAACCTTCCAGTTATCAAGAATCAATGGAAAAGAAAGAGTGGAAGGATGCCATGGTCAAGGAATACCAGTCGATCATGAAGAATGATGTTTGGGATGTAGTCCCAAGACCTAAAGAGAAGTCTGTAGTGACTTCCAAGTGGATCTACAAGATCAAGCATGCTGCAGATGGCAACAGAGAGAAATACAAAGCGAGATTTGTAGCTCATGGCTTCTCCCAGAAAGAAATGATTGATTATGAAGAGACTTTTGCTCCTGTGGCCAGATACACTTCCATTAGATCAGTACTTTCTCTGGCTACAGCCATGAAATGGAAGATACACCAGATGGATGTCAAGGCAGCCTTCTTGAATGGTGTAGTCGAAGAGGAAGTGTATGTGGAGCAGCCACTTGGTTTTGAGACACATGATAGGGAGTCATATGTGTGCAAGCTGAAGAAAGCCTTGTATGGCTTGAAGCAAGCTCCTAGAACTTGGTATGGTAGGATAGATAGCTTCCTATCTAGTTTGGGCTTTACTAAGAGTAAAGCGGATTCCAACCTTTACTACAAGGTTGAGGAAGGCAATCCTGTGATACTACTCTTCTATGTGGATGACCTATTTGTAACAAGTGAAGATGCATTGATTGCCAATACCAAGAGGAAGCTTGCTGTCGAGTTTGAGATGAAGGACTTGGGGATGATGCACTATTTCCTAGGCATGGAGGTGTGGTAGAGTACAAATGGAATCTTCCTTGGACAAGGGAAGTATGCAGTAGAAATCCTAAAGAGGTTTGGGATGATGGACTATAAGGCCATGGCCACACCTATGGCATCAAACCTAAAGCTTCTGTGTGATGCTTCATCTGAGCCAGTTGATGTCACTATGTATCGTTAGATGATTGGGTCCTTGATGTACCTGATGAACATGAGACCAAATATTTGCTTTGCGGTGAACACATTGAGCCAGTTCCTGACAAATCCAAGGAGTGTTCACCTAGTTACTGTAAAGCATATTCTGAGGTACCTGAAGGGTACGGTTGATTATGGGCTCAAGTATGCTGCGAATCAAAGGTTTAACCTGTAGGGTTATGTTTCAGATTGGGAAGGTAGTGCTACAGATAGGAAGATCACATCTGGGTGCTGCTTCAGTATGGGATCAGGTGTGATCTCTTGGTTTAGCAGGAAGAAGTCCTGCGTAGCACTGAGTACAGCCGAGGCAGAGTATGTTGCAACTTGTTTGGCTATTTGTGAGGCAGTATGGCTCCAGAAGCTACTGTTTGAGTTATTTGATCTCCCGCTGGAGGCTACTAGAATCTTTTGTGACAACCAGAGTTGTGTGAAGCTGTCTGAGAACCCAGTGTTTCATGACACGTCGAAACACATTGACATCAAATATCACTATATTAGGGATATGGTGCAAAGAGGAGCAGTGAAGCTCCTGTATATTGCAACGGATGAGCAGGTTGCAGATGTACTGACAAAACCACTAGCCAGAGTGAAGTTTGAGTACTTCAGAGAGAGGCTTGGTGTTCTTCATATTGACAACACTTCGAGGAAGAAGTGATGGACACATTTGCTGGAGCCATTCCAAGCATGGTGAGAGGAGGATCCTTCCCATTGTTGTGGATGTAAGCGTTGGATGATGAGCATCAAGACGATGCTCCAGTTACTACTCTGTAAATGCATCAGGTGGATGCATGATATGTATCAGGAGGATACATTGTATGATCAAGCGGATCATGTATGTGATATGCATCAGATGGGTGCATGATATGTATTAGGTGGATACATCATATGATCAGGTGGATCATGTATGAGATATGTATCAGGTAGATACTATGTATGATCAGTATGATCATGAGCATCATGATGATGCTTCATGCGATGATGATCAGTTGGATCATGAGTATCAGGTTGATACTTGGAGGTCAGAGATGAGATGTGGCAGGTTGTGCAAGTAGCATGTAATCAGTCCTCAGAGATCCGATAGGTTGAGTTGTGTGCTTGTAATCAGTCCTGGGATGAGGTATTTCTATGTAATATTTAATCAGTCCTCAAGATCCAATAGGTTGAGCTGTGTGCTCGTAATCAGTCCTGGGATGAGGTATTGCTACGGAGACATGTAATTAGTCCTGGAGATCCGAGAGGTTGAGCTGTGTGCTCGTAATAGGTCCTGGGATGCTACTTAGAGATCTTGTCGGTCGTGCTGTGGCACATAAATGTTCTTGGGATGCTCTTTAAAGGTATTGTGAAGGGGATGCATGTAATTAGTCCTGGGAGATCTTACCGGTCGTGCTTAGGCACATAAATGTTCCTGGGATGCTCTTGTCAGGTATTGCATCAGCACATAAAATCAGTCCTGAGAGACCACCTCTATCAGACCGTTCGCATAGATGATGAAGACCTATAGGTAGTGGGCCTACATCTAGTATGAAAAAGGACTGGCTCTGTAGAACTTCCTATGACAAGTGGATTCAAAGATTGATTGAGATAGCAGCAGCAGTGACGATAACGATGATTCGAGGACGATGATTCGCTGATGATGATCCAGAGAAGAAGACTTGTGCCTGCAGATCTGTGTCGAGAAATACCTTCCTAGTTAAGAGGGAGTGTTGATGTATATGTAACTTCGAAATGTATTTCATCTATATATTATTGTACTCCTATAGAGATGTATTATTCCTCTATACGGAAGTGTCATCTTTTGTATTGAAAAGTGTCACAAGTGGTGTAACTTGTTGATAGGTTATTAGACCACCTAGTAGAGGGGTCGGCCCGATATAATGTAACCTGGGGTTATTGGGATGAGTTAGAAAAGTCAGCCCCATAGGTTTATTAGGAAGCACAGGACAATTATAAATAGATTTCGGGAGATCTCTATTTTATCATCTCATTATTCACTTGTACATCACTCAGAAAGTGGCGCACTAGTTGAGGAGGAGGAGGAGCTGCTAGTAGAAGACTATCTCTTGTACTTTGGTTATACTTTGGTTGTATCATTGCTCTCTCTATCTCTGAGGAAGTTGTGCGGTTTTTCACCTTTATGGTTTTCCCCAGTGAAACTTTGTGTGTCTCTTGTCTCATGTGATTGATATGCATTGTTATACTTGATATGTTGTACATGTTATTCTCTCATTAAAGATCCTAGAGTATATTGAATTAATGATAAAAAATTAACACTTTACACCAAATTTAGTAAGTGCGATTTCTACAGACCTCAGATTCAATACCTAGGACATATCTTTTCTGAGAAGGGAATAGCCGTCGACCCTAAAAAGGTCAAAGCTATCGAAGAATGGCCCACACCTACTTCCATATTTGACATAAGGTCATTCTTCGGATTAGCTGGCTACTAACGAAAGTTCATTGAGAACTTTTCACGGATTGCATGTCCCATGACCGCCTTATAGAAAAAGTCAAACAAGTTTATCTAGACAGATAAGTGCAAAGAGAGCTTTCAAAAGCTGAAACAACTACTAATTAGTGCACCGATTCTATGTATTATGGATCCCAATGGGGACTTCATCCTTTTCACGGATGTAAGCAAGAAAGGACTCGGGGAGGTCCTTATGCAAGACAATTTTGCCATATGCTATGAATCGAGGAAACTAAAAGAACATGAACAAAACTACCCTACTCATCACCTCGAACTAGCTGCCATCATCCATGCTCTGAAGATGTAGCGACATTATCTCATGGGGAAGAAATTTCTATTGATGACTGATAACATGAGCTTGAAATACCTTTTCGACCAACCCGACCTAAATGCCAGGCAGGTCAGGTGGCTAGCCTTCCTTAGTGAGTACCATTTCAAACTAAAGCATCTAAAAGGAAACGGAAACAAGATTGCGGATGCTTAAGCCGTCAAGCACATATGATTTACAAGGTCACGGTAAGCCAAACCGACTCCGACTTACACCACAGAATTCGAACGGCATGTAAGAGTGACCGTTATTATACAGATATCCTCACAAAGATCTAGGAGGACAGACTTTTCCAACAACAAAAAGAATATAAGATAGACGAAACGGGACTACTGTGGTCGAAATACTGACTTTACATCCCAGAAAGTGGAGACATTAGACCAAACATTCTCACCGAGTTTCACTAGAAACCTTATTTAGGACACCCCAGATATCAAAAGATGATATCAGTTGTAAAGAAACATTACTTCTGGCCTAAGCTGAAAGTTGACATCGCAATGTTCATTGCGAAATGTCAGGAATGCCAATTGGTCAAAGCAGAACACCAACACCCCTCTGGATTACTTCAGCCCTTACCCATTCCGGAATGGAAATGGGAGGTAATAAGTATGGACTTCATTACAGGCTTACCCAAGAGTAAGAAATTGAACAACTCCTTCTTTGTAGTGGTAGACAAGTTGTCTAAAGCGGCCCACTTTATACCGGTGAAATCTACCTGCAAAGTAGTTCACATTGCAGAAATATTATTAAAGGAGATATTTCGATTGCATAGGATACCCAAAGCAATCATTTCTGATCGAGACACGAAGTTCACAAGCAACTTCTGGAGAGCATTATTCTCCGATCTGGAAACACAGTTACAATTCAGTACTGCGTACCACCCCCAAACTGACGAACAAATAGAACGAGTAAACTAGATCCTCGAGGACATGTTGAGGATGTATGTCATGAATAATCCCACCAAGTGGGAATATTATTTCACTTAGCAGAGTTTGCATACAACAACAGTTATCAAACCTCGGCCAAAATGAGTCCTTTCGAAGTACTCTACGGCAGGAAATGTCAGACTCCCATGACATGGGATAGTCTAGTAGACAGACTTATGTTAGGACCCGACCTATTAAAGGACTTGGAACAACTAGTCTCCAAGGTACACCTAAACTTAAAAGAAGCACAAGACCACCAAAAGATTTACGCGGACAAGAAAAGAAAGGACAAGGACTATCAAGTCGACGAACATGTGTTCCTAAAAATAAAAGCAAAACGAAGCTCGTTGAGCTTGGGACGTTGCGGGAAACTAGCCCCAAGATTTTGTGGACCTATTGAAATATTGGCCAAGAAGGGCTCAGTAGTGTGAGATTTTCAATTACTAGGAACTAGATTCATAAGACAATTTCACCATGGAATATTTTAGACAATGAGAGAAGAAGAATAGACAGAATAAATTATGGAAAACACACTGTATCTTATTCATTGATATGATATCAATATATAATACATCCTCCACGGATAAAATCAAATTGCTTTGAAGCAATATGGAAAGAGCAAAAAGAAAGGCTTAGAAAAGACAAAAAAAACCCCTAGGTGGCAAAAGCAGTTTCCAAAACTGTGCTAGAGGCTCATGAATTTGGAAAGTATGGTATGGCAGCTCATGAGTGAGGTAAATGGAATGTAATTATGACTTTAGAAGGTTAGATATGATGTGGAGGTCGAATTGGTCAAGTGGCAAAAGATTCCAGGTAAACTAGCTTTATCTTTTCCACTAGAAAGCAGAAAAAACAGGACAAAGCTAACTAAAACTGGATAGTGTCTTTCTAATTCAAGAATGGAATAAAATTAGACAGAATACAAGGAAATCTTACCCAGAATCTATCCAAATTTTTTTTTGTGAATGAGGATAGCATGTGGTCCATTAAAAGACAAAACTGACCTATTCTACCTAGTCAAAACTCAGGAAATTAATCATAAATGATTAATTAATTTTATCCTAAGTCTAGAATGACATACTGGGTTTTTTAAATGTTTCAACACCCCCCCTTAAGCCCGAATTTATGTGATGGGAATTAGAAAAATATCAGAAATATAGGGCCCAAGCAACAAGGCTTATGGTCACCCTAATATAAAAATAACTAGTCCATGTAAACTAAGGAAACAGGGAAAACCTCATGAGAACAAAACCCTCCCTCAAAAATGGACATGCTTGATGTCTTCATACTATCATGTTTCTCATTTGAATGAGCTGAATGAGATGAATGGGATGCTTTCGAGTAACTGACTTGATGAAGAGATTGTGGATGTCATGATCATGCATCAGTGCATCGATGTTGTGTAGGCAAGAACCATGTGTTGAAGCTCTATGAAGTTCATCTTCTGATGATGGAGGAGCATCAAATGAATTTTTCTTGCTGCTGTAACATACTTAGTCAAATATGAAAACATTATCAATGATGGAAAGAATATCTATGCATACTCCTTCCCAAGGAGAAACAATGAACTCAACAGGATCAATTTCTTCTGTAGCTGCAATGTGGTGTACTAGTTCTTGTACTTTCTTCTCAAACTGATGTAGAACCTTTCTGATATTTAAAATGAGATCATGCAGCTCTGAAATATCAGAATGTAAGTCATATGGAGCAGCAACCAGTAAAGATGTGGAGTCTCCATGATCGAACATAATTTCAGTAGAAAAAATTTGAGAAACTAGATCACCTGGACAACTGAGCGAGCCTGGAGAGTGTGAGGACTTGGATTTTGAACCATGAGTGATGGGGTCATGTCCAGATGTGTGGAATATCATTCCAAATAATGCCAAAACAATGGCTGTCCAAACAATGAAAGATATGCAATACAAAAGTGCAACAAAGGCAAGTGACACAGTGTAGGAAAACATAGAATTGTGTAGTTTCTTAACTGGAGAAATTGGGGTTTCAAGGGTCTTTTGTGCATCCAAAGGTTGGGAATATGATGTGGGATATGTAATGACCTGCATATCAAACTGTAAATCATCTTCTAAATCAGAATCTAAAATATTTGAATGATGGTGGAAAGACCTTTCAGAAGACAAGTCAGAAGCTAGTAAAAAATGACTAGTTTTGAGAGTCAACTTGGATGAACTAACTGAAGATTGTTTCAAGGAAGAGGTGGAGGTTTTTTATTCTTATATATCAGAATTTGAATCAATATCAGAGACATCAGAATTATATTTCACTCTACCACTCAAAGCATAAACATTATTACCTTTGGGAGAGGCTTGGAGACAAAGTTCTTGTTCTACAACAACCTTGCCTTGTTCTTTCTTTGCAAAGTCAGGAACATCTATGTTATGCTCTTCAAGCATATTGGCCATGATGTCTAATTTCTTCTTGAAGCAATATTTCTCAGGATGAGTGCCTTTGCAACAATAAGAACACTTGGGCTTCTCCTTCTTCATCTTCTTGGATTTGGAATCTCCATCAGAATCCTCTTCATCTGACAATATCTTATGTTTGGATTTGTCATTCTTGAAACTCTTTGCTCCATGAGCAACAAGTGCAAAGTCTTTGGAGGGTGATTGATCCCTCATTTGGACCAGCTTGTCCTTTTCTTGAGTGAGTGAATCAGTTAATTCATCCAAGGTTGGCATCTTCCACTTGGGAAATGCAAGTCTTGTAGAATGAAAAGTAGACAAATACTGAGTATTCAGAGCTCAGTTTTGATAGAATGGTAAGGATTAATTACTCATCCTTCTTCTCTATACCACATTGCTTGAGTTGAAGCAATAGGTTCTTGAATTTTGATATGAACTCCTCCATAGAATCGAAATTACTTGGACTAAGAGAGATCAGCTCAATCTCCAACAAATGACCTTTGAGCTCATCCTATTTTCCAAAGAGAGACTCTAGCTTTGTCCACACTTCATTTGGAGTTGATAGAGAATCGATATGGAATAGAAGATCTGGACATACAGAGAGACAAAGTAATCCATAAGCTTCATCAATCCTATTGAACCATTTGGATTTAATGCAAAATATCCTGGCTCAGTTTCAAGCCCCATAGTTACTCTATACAATCCTTTGCTCCGAAGCTAGATGATAATATGTGCCTTCTAGTCAAAGAAATTGAAGGGAGCGAGAGTCACAGATTTGGATTGATTTTTCTCCATACTGATGTGCTCCTGGTAATGGTAATACCTGCAAAAAACACTCTTGTAAATTGTTTTGAATCAAGCTAGCTCTGATACCATGTGAGATTTTCAATTAATAGGAACTAGATTCATAAGACAATTTCACCATGGAATATTTTAGACAATGAGAGAAGAAGAATAAAGAGAATAAATTATGGAAAACACTCTGTATCTTATTCATTTATATGATAACAATATATAATACATCCTCCATGGAGAAAATCAAATTGCTTTGAAGCAATATGGAAAGATCAAAAAGAAAGGCTTAGAAAAGACAAAAAACCCCCTAGGTGGAAAAAGCAGTTTCCAAAAGCGTGCTAGAGGCTGATGAATTTGGCAAGTATGGTATGTCAGCTCATGAGTGAGGTAAATTGAATGTAATGATGGATTTAGAAGGTTAGATATGATGTGGAGGTCGAATTGGTCAAGTGACAAAAGATTCCCAGTAAACTAGCTTTATCTTTTCCACTAGAAAGGAGAAAAAACAAGACAAAGCTAACTAAAACTAGATAGTGTCTTTCTAATTCAAGAATGGAATAAAATCAGACAAATCCAAGGAAATCTTATCTAGAATCTATCCAAATTCATTTTTGTGAATGAGGATAGCATGTGGTCCACTAAAAGACAAAACTGGCCTATTCTACCTAGTCAAAACTCAGGAAATTAATCATAAATGATTAATTAATTTTATCCTAAGTCAATAATGACATAGTGGGTTTTTTAAATGTTCCAACAAGTAGCTTACAAGTTGGCCTTACCAGCACATATAAAAGTTCATAATGTTTTCCATGCTTCATTGTTAAAGAAATATTTATATGATACTAAACATGTTATTGATTGGTCCTTATTACAGGTGGAGCTCGAAGGGGAGTTGATGCCAGAACCCCTCCACATTCTAGACAAGAGAGAGGTCCAGCTTAGGAGGATGACCATTACTCAGTTGAAAGTGCAATGGAGGCACTTTGGATCAGATGAGGCTACCCGGGAGAATGAGCCCGCCTTGTTTCATGACCTCATTCATAGTCCCTAGAAACACCAGGACGGTGTTGTTCTAAGTGGGGAGGGATGTAATATCCTGAATTTTGGACTGACTATTTTATGATGTTATATTGGGCCACGGCCCCAGCACATGTGATTTATTCTGATTATTGAGCATGAGCCATAGTACATATGATTTATTCCTTTGTAGACTAACATATTGGGCATGGACCCTGACCGAATTTCATTATTTGATTATATACTGGGCAAGGAAGCCCCAATGTTCTGATTATGTTTTGATGTGGGTACAAAACCCTAATATACTGAGATGACCTTTCTTACATACTATGCAGTGATGTGAATGACATAATTGACTTATATCGTGTGATTGAGCGTGGACTCAGAAACACACAAATTACCTACATACTAGGAAAAAGCCCCAATATACCTAGAGGAAATATGATGTACTGGGAGTAAGCCCTTATGTACATTGAGTGTTGGGCATAAACGTTGGAGTACTCCAAGATTGATAAATGAATACCGGATCCAAGGCGACTTAAATATTCTAGATGTGCCTCACAACCACATTCTAGCACTAGTGTTGAGCAAGGACTCTGGAATTGCACTAGAGTAACGCCCATGTGAGAGTGTTGATTTAAATGGCTCTTAAGAGCACTCGGGGTTACGAAGTTTCAAAGTGTTGAGTCGAAAAGACTCTAAAGAGCACTTTTATCACATTTATTTAATTGACTAAGTGATTCATCTTTCTATCCATCATCACCTACTGCAGGAGCTACCATGTTAAATGGGGGAATTGAACATGCAAAGAGAGAGACTAGAGGTACCTAACCAAACTGACCACGACTGTCCAAAAGAAGTGGACCATTTCCCTAATAGTTAAAGAGAAAAGAGTGTCATGTGATGACACATAATTAAATCAAAGATATTTAACAATAGTATTTTATGACTAACCTGATTAAAGGCCTCCAAGTTATTATTATTATTACTATTATTATTTATTATTAGGAGCTTGAAATAATAATAGGTGTTATTATGTAATTATGGGATATAATTAGTATATCTGATGTATGCATTATTTAATATTTTAAATGATGTGTTAATAATCAAGTGGAATAAATTCAAATATAAGAATAATTATTAGTATAATTATTGTTAATATTAAGAGCATAAATCAAAATGACTTATAGTCAAACAGTTGGAAAAGTCCTAGTTCAAGAGGACTAGTTAATTAATTAAATAATATCTTTTAAATTATTAATTATTGAATTTAAAGAAACTAATTACTTCAACAGTCCTAATACAAGATTTCCCCCATTTAAAGAGGGCAGATCCCAAGTTTTGGGTATCACCTATCATTCTTGGTTATTATCATTCTCTTATGGTAGTCCAAGAAAGACTATTCTGCTCCAAGAAACTGAAGCAGCCTTACCTAAATATTCTCAGACTGAACCAGAAGTGGATCTAGGGCCTCTACCTTTCATTGCATGTTGGAACCAAACTCGGGGGAATCTAGATAGAACCAGGAACGGTTCAGGGGTCAAGGTAGCCCGAAAGTCATCCAGCCCAAGGAC
Source organism: Larix kaempferi (assembly GCA_027924585.1). NCBI lineage: Eukaryota > Viridiplantae > Streptophyta > Pinopsida > Pinales > Pinaceae > Larix > Larix kaempferi. The sequence goes on from BSBM01000899.1 coordinate 5,209,854, forward strand.
AACATTCTAACAGGTCAGAAAAGATACAACAGGCTCTACCTTAACTATTGTTGAGTGTGCAGGTTGATATAGGGAAGATTTAAAGTGCCAAGCGGTTAGGCTTCTATAGGAATGGACCACGTGCTCAAGCAGCCAAGTATGGAACAATTAATATTTCTTTTACAAAAATTAGATATTACAGCATTGTTTTCATTACAAATTTGTCTTCATTATTGGAAGTCGAGGTTCTTCCCAGAACTCAGTGGAGAGTCTAGCAGGGCTAGCCAAGCTATCCTTTGCTAGACAACATATATTATCTTCTAGTCTAGGGTATTTATAATCTATTATTTTAGGTAGCTTTCTGCTGTCCAAATCATATTTATAATTCATTGGTTAGGTAGCTATCTGCTGTCCAAATAATATTTATAATTCATTGCTTAGGTAGCTATCTACTGTCAAAATCGTATTTGTTATTCATAGTACAGGGACCCATTTAAGCATGCTAGTTCCTTTACATTATTAGTATTTCTATTTTTCAAACCATTATAAAATAGAAATAAAACAAACATACATCAACACTTTCAACAATACTACCCTTGAAACCATCAAACATCGAATTGCAGTACCAAGAAGAAGAAACAAGTTATAGTTTGGACCAGAACTTTCATTTCCAATGATTTTCAACCACTATCAAGATAGCACACAGTCAACGCATTGCCAGATTCAAACGCATCAAGTAATTTACAGGTCTCACGTTTTACAACTTAGTCTCAGACTTTTCAATTCTACAACCCAAAATTTTGATTTAAAAACCCAATACATTTCTTTTCAAGAAATCAAATAGTCCACAGCATTCAAATTACCTTAACTTAGCATTTCACGAATCGTGAGATCGAATCCCAACCCATACCCTCTAAAGGTTCATACTAAATAGCAGCTAGGGTTATGATTTTCCATTTAAAACATAGAAGTGTTACACCATCCCATCAAGAAAATTCATACACGACATTACAAAGTATTTCACCAAACGATGGTACAAGGATCAATTTCCCACACCCATCTCATCCTATAGCAAACAATACACAATACTACAAAGAATTCAACCACTGACGGATACAGGGATCGATTCCCACTACACTCATTAAAAGATCCTTTTTGTCTTTCTATCAAATAAATAGAAAACATAGAAGTAAGAACCCAGGGCTCTTCAAAATTTATAGATAGAACAATTACAAGGTTACGTTTCCCTCCCTCACATCATTCTTTTCCGAAAAATAGAACCCTACCCATCATCATTTAAAAACACAAAGCCAGCAATCGAGCAGACCACAGAGTAGAGTAACATTAACTTGAAAACGTAGAAATATTTATACATCCCCTTCGTTAGGTTAAATACAAGTTCTTTTCCAAACATGGAATGTAGATAGTGTTACGGCTGAATGCAAACCCTATAACCATATAAAACACAGAGTGTTAGATAGGGTATCAAACCCTCATAATTATTAAATAGAAGTTCAAGCAAAATCAAATACAGAGGAAGATAGCCAAAATCCCATTTTAGAATCCTCTAGAGTCTGCAAACGACCAATAGTTATGTCTTCACATAATAGTCCATCCAAATGGTGACTCTCAGGAACACGAGATGTGCCGACACAAACTCAACTAAGTTCATAGGTCCCCAAATAACTACACATCAACAGTAATCCCCACAAGGGAGAAAGAAGGAGTTATGAGTTGGCAAATTCTGGACTTACCATTGTCCAATGTCTCCATCTCTATGCCATGATCACGCAGAAAAGAAATGCTTGTCATCAGCTACATTCCAACCACGTCAAACAAGTCAAAACTCTGAATGATATACCACAAAACATCTATCGTGCAATAGCAGAAGCATAGGACTTAAGCCTGAGAGGATTTACCTTTGAGAGTTTGTAGTCCCCATCATTATTTTTCCCAATGGAATGGTGACCATGAGCCACAGCTCAGGTTAGCAGAGAAACCCTCAGCGCATCCACAGTAGACAAGGAAATCAAACCACAAAAATGTTATTCGTTGGTGTAGAAACCTAGGGTAAAACCCCCTCACAGCTGGCAGCATGGCCATGTGCTTTCGCAAAGAGGCATTCAATGCCACTACAAACTACCACTAATTAGAAGAATGATCCATTACTCTCTAGTTTTAGGACCATTCGAATCCACAACAATATAGATCACAACGAAACATTACAATAGCCCAGAACTCTCCTTTGTGCCATTAAATAATTACAAATTCAAAGAAGTAGTGAAGTTACGCAAGTATCGCAAACCCAGTTGGGACTAGTATAAAAGTATCAACTTCAAAGCTAACTCACTTGCAACTTAAAATAATGGCTAGAAGGGTGGAGTAGGCATTCTCGATAGATGCCTCATAAAGTATACCTGCAAACCCAAAACAAATAGTTGTGTTAGCAATAATGCTAAGTATGTCCGGAGTCTCCAATTCATATCCCTACCTCTCGGCAGCCCTGTTAGGGTACCTTACCATTTCAAAGACCAAGTATCTCATCAAGAGCATAAACCGCCACCATTAAAGGATCCAAGTAACCTAAATTACCATTGAAAGTTTAATAAATATGCATTCAAACCTTTACAGCCGTAAGACAGAGATTAATGTTATAGCATTCACAAATTGGTACACATGCGACAGTTTATACATCCAAAACCATTTTAGAAATAGTTCCGCAAAACTATAGAATCATATAACCAGCAAACCATGATACTTGTAGCTAAGAAATTCCAAAGCATGAAAATTAAATATCGATATAATAAGTACTTGATAGTTATGAAGTTAGTGTTCATCATATATCCTTATCAATTTAAGCTAGTATCGGAATTTTTTTTTTTGTTATTTTAAGGGACATTACACGCAGTCTCCCTGGACACTGGCCCAGACAGGTTTTATCCCACCCAGCAACACTTGCAGACCATATGAGGTCTCACTCGCGGCATCCAGGAAGAGCAGACGGAACCATGTTTCCGCTGAATGAAGGAGGACTGTTGCGGCTATAATACTTAAAATTATTGCATAACTGGGACAGAGATTTCTAAGCATTGAACATGGTATTTAAAGCAATATTCAACCAAGACATTCATCATTGCAATGCGAGTAATTGTAAAACAAGTATCGCATCAAAGAAGCAAGACATTATTTGTATAGTGCAACATCACATTACCATAACTGAACAGATTAAACACAGAGATTGTACCAAAATAGCTTCATCATATTATCATTGTCAACCTAGATACAATGCCTTTGCAAAAACTAGATCTCCGTAATGACTCTTGACATAAAAACATACCTGGAAGACATACAACCAAAAAAAGAGCTTCGCATAATATCTCCAGCATTCGATTATGATCCCCCCAAACACTTAGAATTCTTATCTATATATAGGCTTCTGCGTTACAACTCTTGTCCACTTTCTAACAACTTGTTAACCGACTCTATGGACAAATGACTCAATATCTAACTGACCTAGTCCAAAAAATACCAAAAACCCACATTCTGCGGTATAACTGACTCAATAGTTCATAATATGTCGTCCAAATGACACAAAACTCGCAATCCGTGGTACAATTGACCCACAAATGCATAAAATAATCTTATGCTTGTCACCTTTCACGCCATCTTCTACCTTGTCGTAGCATCGGAGATGCTGTGATAGCATCTTACCAAACCGCCTACCAACAGGCCCCCAACACAATCTTGTGGCTCACCCTCGAGCCACATCAACTGGAGACAATGTACTCCTTCGTTTTGACTTTGAAGTCCTCATACGGTTGTTCAACTTTCCACACCACCTCTTTGGCTTCTGTAGCCACTGACTAATTTTCGACGATGTCTTCGATAGATGGGTGAGTTGTAAGCTTTTCCACTACCCGATGTCGAAATTTCTGCACTACCTGCAGAGCTTCACTAGCTTGCATCATGAATTTGCCGCCACTGTCCTGGAACTCCTCTGACTGTGTTGCGCACATCTTCTGTCACTCGTCTGCCTTGGTGACACATTGTTGCAAATCTTTTAGCTCCCGAGACTTAGCAACTTGATCCAGTGGTGGCATAGTGTGCATTGCCACTTTCAATGTGGCCAACTGTCCCTCAGCTTCCTGCCGATATTTAGTTAGGTGTTCAACCTGCTCATCATCAACAATGCAGCCCCAGAATTGTACAGTGTCGGGTGTGAGCCTGGTTTCCTACGTTTCCAGCTCCTCCATCTGACCGACAACTTCCTCAAGTGCCCTTCTTCGTTCATCAACTTCAGCCTGAGGCATACCCGGATTCATTTGGGCCTTCAATGCCTGGTTCTCCTGTCGCAACTGAATAATGGCAGTCCCCAGTCATTGCACCCAGTGGAGCACGTCCACCTCTTCAGTGGGTTCCGGCACATGTTGATAAGCTTCCGTGATCGCCCGGTCAACTCATACACTGTCATCCCACATACGAGTCTTCTCCGCAATAAGGAAATCGTGTTCCTTTTTTCGGCCTTCGATTTCATGTGCCTTCTCAGCCCATTCTCCCTTGATATGTGCTTCGAGGTCATCCACGGCCTGCCATGTGGAAGCAGCCCTAGTGGTCACATCTTCGATAGTGTGCTTCACATTGGCCTCACTCGCCTGTAGTCGTACACACATACCACTGATCTACCGCAGTCGGTCTGTCGTTTCCTTGCTAGTAGTAGCCTGCATAGTGGTCAAACCTTCCGTGAGTAGGGCATTCACATTAATGGTCACCATTTTTAGTTGCTGCAACATGGCATTGGAAGCTTCATCTTCAGTCACAATCGCAATCGAGGGAATCTCCACATTCCTCACCGGCGGCTCAGTCCTGATTGTGCCAAAGGTTGGTACCGTTGTTTCCTCTAGTTCCTTTCTAGAAACCATATCATACAGAGACTCTAACCAAGTGGTGATCGCATGGAACCCTTCATCTACTTTCCTTGACATCTTGTCCGATGCCGCAGAGGATATAGTATTGAGTGCTATGAGTATGCGTCCCAACTATGCCTCGACTGGCAAGGCCAACCCACTGATTGTTGCATGCTCCTGATACCTTTTCGATCAGGTTTCTTCAAGGGCCTGATCCCTATCATCCGATATCATTTTGGTCGATTCTTGCCCTGAGTTATGGTGACTCTGCTGGTCCTGGGCCGATGCCTGATCATCTGGGCCCAACGCCAGGCCACCAGCTTCTATCTCTGATAAACTCATGGGTTGTTTCCATGCCTCCGGCCACTCATTCACAGTAGCCTCTAAATATTCAGACATCACCTTATACAAGGTCTGCAACCATTACTGATCAGGATCACGGCGGGCTTGTATATGTATGGTATGTGGTCGAATTGCAAATGCCATGACTGGTCTGAACTGCAGTGGAGTTTCTTCAGATATTCACGGGACTTGTGTTGCCGTAGCACAAAGCATCTCCCAAAATAGCCAAAACTGCAATTGGCAATCCTGGAGTCTCTCTGGATCCCTTACATACCACATATTCTGATATTGCACACCCGCCATTCTGCTACAGCCAGAATGTCCATGCCCTGGTACGTGTCGGGCACTTTCCATGTGACGAAGGCGATCAACAGCAACAACCAACTATATGTGAAGGCACCCTTTCCCGATTGGACCACCAGAGCATCCTCCATTAATTGATTCAAGAGAAACAGAGACCAATTCATTTGGACTCCTTCTGCACATTGCTCTATGCATGCAACAATCCCTGAGTTGCACTGGTTAGGTTGACCACCCCTAACCACCTTGTAGGATAGGATCTTAATGCCCGTGAGTAACGCTTGATCATTGCAGCTGCTGGTGAGATACCCATGCCCATCTGTTTCTAAGCCATATTTATGTGACAACTGCCACACCCAGTTTTTGTCGTTTGCCTTTCCTTGGATGAACTGCGACGGATCGAATCCATTTTTAGGCAAGCCGGTTATGTGCGAAATTAAATCGATGGTGACCGGGATTTCTCTATCCAGCCACAACGAACCACCATGAAAGCACGCAAGGAGCTACTTCACGCACGCATTAAATTCCACCAGTCGCCCAAAATGTTGCATGTTAATAAGCCCTAACAAGCCAGCCTGCTTCAATCCTCATGCCCAGTCTTGTACAGTCGGCATTGGGGAAAGCCGTGTCTTAGGCACATATTGGGCGGATGTAATGTTAGGGTAGGCCACCATATCATGGTCGTCATAACGCAGGCGCATCAATGCCATCCCAATTTCCACAGAGCACTCCATTCCAGCCGAGAGCATAGGAATCTTCACACCATACTTCTGTTTTGGGTTTCTCTTGCGTGGGGTGGAATCCGGCTGAATGGGAGGAATATACCCAACGATGTCATCGACTGACAATCCCACCCATGGGGTAGACTCGCGAATGCGGTGACTGGGCTGCCCCACCTATTCCTGAGCATCGCCCTCCGTCGCGGTGGATGATCGAAGCACCCTCTTACTCTACAGGGACTCAAAGTGCTGACCCCCCCACTGCCTCTTAACGATGACTGATGCTCCCACCGACATATTTGCAACTTCGGCTCCAAGATCAACGGATCCAGATGACACAACTTCTTTCTCAACAACCACCAAGATGAAAGGAGACTCCACTTCGCTACTAATCTCAATTGTCTCCAGTTCTCCTGGCATACCTCGCAATGCTTATAACTAATAGCTGGTTTGACCTAACACCACTCTGCAAATTCAATAGAACCTTGCCCAACACATAACCAAGTTTATGCCAATACTCGTTAGCTCTGTACAGGCACTTATCAATGAAAATATCGATGCTTTCCGACCAACTACTACTCATTTTTATAGCTTCCAGTTGAATCCTCCGTAATCATCACGAAATCATGCATTAATTAAACCAAAATCCTGTATTAATGACAAAAATCCGTCGTCGATTCTGTCAACCGATCGGCTGGATCCGCCATTAATGCCCATCATTCGAACACGTGTCATTAATTAACTATTTAACTTTTGGCATTTATTACTGACTTGACCTGGTCGTAACGCTTCTAGTTGTCGCGGGCCACTCTTCACTTGCAACACAAACCCTCCTGCTTGCACATTTATTTCTCCGTCGGTGTGCCATCCTACCACCGATCATCCTCCAACACACAATTTTTTTTTTTTTCATGCGACTCAGGCATCATGCTATTCCAAGCCCGACTGATAGGGCTTCAACCTATGATCGTTCACCAGTTTTGGGAGCATCGCCCCATCCAGCTGCTGCAGCTGAACCACTCCCCCTGAAGTAATACTATTGATGCGATACGGACCAAGCCAATACATCTGCAATGTCCCTGGATGTTTCATAATCTTTCTATCATACAACAGCACCAAGTCGCCCTGCTGAAACGATATTTTTTTTATGTGTCAATCATGCCATGCCTTCTGGCGATCCTTCTCTACCCCTTGGTGGAACCTAGCGATGAAACGATCTTCCTCCAATTTCACCAACTGCTCTAGACGTTCATCTAGTGTTGCTGCATTATCCAGGCCTATTGTGGCCACGATGCGCAAACTCAGGATAATATACTCCATGGGCATAATTGCTTCTTGTCCATATACTAACCTCAATGTTGTTTGACCTGTCAACCTTTTACATGTGGTGCGATAGGCCCACAACACCGCTGGGATTTTCAGATCCCTGTCGTCGCGGTTTGTATTGCACACCTTTGTCAGCGCATGCTCCAATACCTTGTTGAAGGATTCCACTGCGCCATTTGCTTGTGGATGATATGGTGTACTCTTTTTGTGCTATATCTACAGTTCCTCCATCAATGCACTGATGGTGCGATTGAGAAAGTGGCTGCCTTGGTCACTCAGCAGTATCTTGGGGTATCCGAAACGAGTGATGATGTTATCAAACAAAAATCACACCACCATTGCTACGGAACAATCAACTGCTGGTGCCATCTCTGCCCATCGATTCAAATACTCTATCACTATGATAATGTAGTGCACACCCATGCGCTTCCCTGGTGGATTAATTGGTCCTACAAAATCCACTGCCTATTTGTCGAACGGCTGCAATGTGAACTGAGGAATGAGTGGCATCTCATCGTGTCAGGATGCTTTGCCAGTTCGCTAACAGACATCACAGGACCATGCATAGTTTGTCGCATCATTATGCAGTGTGGGCCAACACAGCTCGGCACGTAGCACTTTCCTAGTGGTCGTCCGACTGCCATAGTGTCCTCCGGCTACTCCTCCATGCGCTTCTGCTAATATCTGCGCTTGCTCATGTGGTAAGACACATCTGCGCAATACCTCATCGGCACCCATTCTGTATAACTCTCCTACGATTAGTTGGAAGTCTGCAGCCTTGACTACCAACTGCTTCTTCATACTAGTGGTGAACTCGTCAGGTGCAGTACCCATTGTCAGAAACTGAATGATTTCCATAAAGTAGCCATCTTCAACCTCAACCCGAAATAGTTGAGCATCCGGTAAACCATCTTCAATGTTGGTCAGCTCCTCTCCTGTATCGATCCGCGAGAGATGATCAGGACCAACATTCAACCCGCCGGGCTTCAGAATGACTTCAAAATTGAACTCCTGGAAAAGAAGTAACCAGCGGCATATCTTCCCCCCCAACAAAGGCTTATTGACTAGGTATTTCAATGCGGAATGGTCGGTGAGTATTTTAAAGTGCCCACCCAACAAATATTGTCTGAACTTCTGCAGCGTATAGACCATTTCTAGACCTTCCCTCTCAGTAGTAGTGTAATTCCTTTTGGTGGAGGACAGCTTCCGACTTGCAAAAGCAATAGGATGATCAAGATCTCCTTCTCCTAGTTGAGCCAATATGATGCCCAACGCATTCGATAAGGCATCAACATGGACATGGAATTCCTTACTCCAGTCCGGAAATACCAATATTGGTGCCGATGCCATCTTTGCCTTCAGTGTTTCAAAGCTATCCTGACATTTCGGGCTCCACTGGAATGCCACATCCTTCTTCAACAACTTCTCCATAGTGGCAGTAATCGCAGCATAACCCTTGATGAACTTGCGATAATACCCCATGTCTCCTAGCGTTTCTCGTAACTACTTAACTGTAGTCGGTGGTGTCAAAATTAGAATAAGTGCAATCTTTGTTGGGTCAAGCAACAATCCTTGCTTACACACAATATGACCCAACAGTATGCCAAATGGTGCACAGAAGATACACTTCTTTAAGTTCAACGATATCTGATGCTACCGACATCGCTCCAGCATCAATCGCAGATTCGCCAGATGATCGTGGACCAACCCATAGACCATCCAATCGTCCATGTATACTTGTAAAAACTTCTGAATGAAATCCTTGAATGGAGCAATGACAACCCGCGAAAATATTGCAGGTACATTCTTCAAGCAAAATGGCATCACGGTGTACTGAAAGCAGCCCCATTCGGTAAGAAAAGTTGTCCTATGGCGGTCTTCTTTGGAAATGCGGATCTGATGGTAGCCAGAGAACCCATCTGTGAAAGAGTACATATCCTGGCCACCCACACCTTCAAGCACTTCGTTGGTAAATGGGGTCGGAAAGGGGTCATGCAAGCAGGCATCGTTCAACTTTCGTAAATCCACACAGATGCGCACCTCCCCAGTTTTCTTGCCCTGCACCACCATAGGATTGATCCATTCGGACTCCTCAATTGGTTCGATGATACCAGCGTCTAGCATGTGATCAAGTTATGCCTTCATCCTCTCCTTATGTCGTGGATTTAGCCGATAGGGTCGCTGCCAGACCGGCTTAGCATCTGGTTTTAATGGAATCTTCATCTCCCCTAAATCACCAAAAATCCCCTTCATGTCAAAAAATTTTGTCAAAAATACATCTTGAAACTCGTGGAGCATATCAGTGACCTTGCTTCTCAGCTCATAATCCAAATAATCCCCAACATTTGTGAACTTCGGAGTGTCCTTTGTCCCAATGTTAATCTTGTGGAGTTTTAGCGGCTGACTGATAGGATCGCTTGGCGCATCAAGTGGTACCACAGCATGACTTCCTTCGGATTCCGGGATATTCACATTCTGTGGATCATCACCATCTTCTGGCCCACCACTGATATTGAAGCATTCCATGAGAGACTGCATCTGGCAATGCACATGTGGATCTACAGGATAGGCCACCGAGACAACCTACAGAATTACATCACGGATGAGCTGTAATGCATTATTGACCTTAGGATCGGCATCCGCAAAGCTGAATGTATGGGTAAAACACACAGTGAGCTCCAACCAAGTAGAAATTTCCCCTCACAACTCAGCTGCATTGTACCATGAGCGTACCCACTCATCTTTTGGTTGCGATACCCATAACCGCTGACACTCCATCAAATGACCACCAGGGTTGTCCCGACCATAATACTTCCCAATGTGGTAGACCTTGGTATCACCAAAGCGTACCATCATCAATCTTCTGCATTTCGACCATTCATCAATTGATGCCTTGTGTGTTTCCCACCAATGTGCTGTAGCAGCCTTCAATGCTTCGTTCAATCCTAGCAATCACAGAGGTTCAAAAACTCTTTCTTCGAACTCCGTTAGAAAGTCAGATAAGCCAGGCAGCCCTTCATATGTTGGTAGTGTAACTGTTTTAGTTGCGATATGGCATACTGACTGTGTAACCAACCTGCACTTACGGAACGATACCTCATGCAAGTGGTCTGCCAACATTCTAGTGCATCATCAGAGTCGGAGGATGCAGAGCTATCGCTGCGCCATCCCAACTCGTCGTTAGCAGTCAAATGGATATAATCTTTAGAAATGTTGAATGCATGGTCCCATCCACTGGGATCATTGTCCTTGACTAGATCTATGTAGCGGCATCCTTCAGCCGGATCCAATGGGGCGATAACTTAGAGATCGTGATTTTCAAAAGTCATCATCTGTTGCTTGAAGTTGATTACAGCTCCACTATCATTAGCCCATCCAATACCTAGTAGTGCTGGATAAGAGCTTCCTCCCTCGACTACTTCTATTACATCAAAGTTGACATATGTTTTCATTCCCTCAATGTCCACCACCATTTGTGGAACTCTCCCAATTGGTGTCACCTTAGCATGATTAGCTAACCGGAGCTGTATAGGAGACCAATTCAATGGGGAGCTCCCCATCTATTGCCAAGCCTGCTTGGTCAAGATATTGAAATCCGAACCAAGGTCCAAAATAACCAAATCAACATCGTAGTCGCCAATTTGAATATTCATCCACATCTCCTTACTCGTCTTTCGTCGTTGCAGGGAATTAACCGCGAGCTCTTGTCGATCTGAGGCCGATCGTCACAACAAGGCTTCAATCGCAGCAAGAGCATCGGGATCTCTTGCCAAGGACAAACAATGTTCCAAAAATGCTTGGAGTGTGCTGGACTGTTGGGACGGGCCAACCTCCGAGGTAGCATCAAAAGTAGAGGGCATTGGTGAGCTTTAAGTATGGGTGCCTAATGAGGGCAGCTAGACTAGGGTCTTTACTTTAATTATCAAACTAGGGGACGTACAAACTTTAGAGGCACTAGCACTATATGTGCTCTTCTAGGATAGTCTTTGTTGCAGTTAGGTGTTTGTATTAATGTTCTTAAAGAGATGCCTAAGAAAGATTAAATGAACTGTAAATAGGATTGTTAATCTATGGAAGAGAAATTCCTATGCTAAGAAATCAAATACTGAAAGCAGGAAATCTATGGATAAGAATTTGAATGCAGGAAACAGTCAATCTAATTTTAAGAATTAATTTGCTGAAAACAATAAGAATTATATTATGCAATTGAATGTTGGAATTATAACAGTTCTATTCTAAAGAAATGAAAGTTTGATCTTTAATCTTACTGTAAATTGAATGCATAAAACTCAAAGTCTGATCTAACATAATCTAAGGCTAAAGCTAAATTCAAAATGCCATTATCTAATGCTGCAATCTTTAATCAAATCATATAAGTAATAAATGCTGAAAGGAATCAATCTCTATAAGCAGTTCTAATAATGAAACGAATACATAGGCTGAAGATCTAGGTTGCTGCTTCAGAAATAAATGCGAGTACATAGAGAAATGGGTGTTTAATTATGCCTCAACAGAATGCTGCTATAGGACTACAGACATGGCATTATCATACTACGAAATGTGTTGTGATGAACTACGGAATCAGAAGTGATCAACCACTACAGAATTAAATCATGTTATTTAGACGCTATTTAGAATACTCTCATCTGCAATATAAATTCAATCAATGCACAACACATAATGAGAAATACCTGTACTGCAAGATCTCCTAACTTATGTGTTGGAGGGGCCCTCTCCAACCCGTACTCAGGAGTGAAAAGAACTTATAAACGCTGAATCGTAGATAACATCAAGTCTTTATTTAAAATAGAAACTTCATCGTTTAAAAACCAGGTCTGTAACACAACTGTCTTGATAGTCTAAAACTTAAACAATAATTCTTCAAAATAGCAGCAGGGGCCTCTCACTACCCGAAAGGTCCATATTTATAAAATCCTAATGCTTAACCTAACAAAAATGTGTAACTGTCGATTCTCTTTTGAACAGGAGTTCGTTCTTTACAGATCAGGAAAAAGGCACTGAGTTTGGTGATGTTCTTCCAGTTCTTCACTTGATTTACGCGTTATCCTTGAGTACACCTACACCTGCTCATTCAACCTCATTTTTCATGCAATTAGCTCATAGCAATGCTTTTCAAAACATAACAGAAATAATCTTTTAAACACTTCATTAAATAATTAAGGTAAATCATTTTCCCACTAACGAGTGTATCTTTTCAACCTCTCTTGTGTTTTCTGGTGGGAAAAGAAACTATCAGATACCTGAAATGGGGACTCATCATCTCCCCCATTCTTGAAGGATTCACCCATCCTTGAGTGACATATTCTGCTCTCTAATGACGTCTCTGATGTCCCATGCTGCCACCTTGGGCGTCCCTACCTGTCTGTGGTAGCCCATACTTTGATCTTCCTTGACCCATGCCCCCCTTTCTTCTTCCCCATTGACCTGTTCCTTAATGACTAGAGGGAGGAAGAATGGGGGGTTTAGCCTGATCCCTATCCACCTAAGTTGATTCTTTATCAATGACTCTCTATAGAGCTTGGCTTTTACGAGAGCATTTTCTAGTCTGGCAGGGGAGTGAAGTTCTTTTATTTTCAGGTCATTTGCCACTCGGTGCCATCTTTCACCAAAAAACTCCTGAACCTTCTTATGTGTGCTCTGAAGAGTAAGATCGAGGTGAACCATAGCCCCCTACTATTTCTCAAGGAGAATTGGGATCAGTTCCTCATCTATGGTGAGATTTATATGGTCATAGATTATTCTTTTAGGGTGAGATGCTTCTGCCCTGATCCATAATGGGGTCTGCCATTTTGCTGCCACATAAATGTGGTAGTCCTAAGCTCGTTCAATTTCATTGTTCATCCAAGAACATAATTCCCTTAATTGGAAATTTCCCATGTAAGGGTTTGGAAACCAGTTGGATGGGCTAGGAGCTACAAAATTGTGTAGGAAAAACTCACTTAGCTGGTCCTTTTCTGACTCTGTGGCCTTGAGAGATGCATCCACAAATTCTCTGGGTGTTTTGATTTCTATTGGGAGTCCCTGTGCCAACCTTTGGAGCTGGAATTTGCCCCACTTCTCTTGTAGGTAAACTGCATATATTGCTGAATGTGGCCTATTCTCCAACAGTTTACTGTATATTTCATTGGTAGTAGCCAAGACATGCTTTAGTTGAACAATTTCCTGGTCCTTCTTGGCTAGTTCCCCTTGTGCCTTAGCCAACTTTTCTTGAAGTACTAAATTTCTCTGTTTTGCCAGCCTTAGCTCCCGTGCATGATGCATTCTTAGAATTTGTGTCTTCTCAGATGAGAACAGGGGTGATGTTGTCTGGCTTCCTGATCCAATTCTTAATGCCGCCGGCTCCTTTCTGAGCTCTTCTAATTCTTTCCGTGCCTCAGCCAGCTGATTGACAACCCCAGGGTTTTCATTATGCTCAGGAGGGTCCCCCTGGGGATTGAATTGCTCTTTTGGTTCATTCTCTTCTTCTTCCTCCTCCTGTTCTTCCTGTTCATCCTACATTTCTTGTTCATCCTACTCCTCTTCTGTAGTGGGATCCTTCTGATCTACCCATTGATCATCGTCCCCATCCAACACATTTTGAACTATGGGACTGGGTTCCCTACTCTTTTCCTTGGTAACTCAGATTCAGGATGCTTGGGTGAATCTCTTAATTCTTCCTTTCAGCTCTTGATTATTGGTAGGAATCCCTAGGTTTTCCTTGGTAACTCAGATTCAGGATGCTTGGGTGAATCTCTTAATTCTTCTTTTCGGCTCTTGATTATTGGTAGGAATCCCTGGGTTTTCCTTCGGGGAGTCCTCTCTTGAGTGCTTGATTTTCACCAGGGTTTCGGAAACATGGTCCAGGTCAATTTTCCTCTTCGCCCCTGATGTAGAGGCGGTTTTATTCATTGCTCCTGGCGGTATGCCAGCTGTGGGTGTACCCTTCATCCTTTGAACATCTTCGACGGATACCAAAATGAATTATTCCCACGAAAGCTCTAGTATCTGTGCCTTTAATTCCTCATAGACGATTAACTTGATCAGCCCATGATGGGCCAAGGCATCCTCCTTACCCTTAGCCACCTTCTTGCTCACTTCTGCTAGAGATTGGAGTAGGTAATATGGAATACTAATGTTGTTGTTTGGTGGATGATGGGTTTTGTGTCTTAACAACTCTAAAATTCGAAAATGAAAGATGGGGACATAGTTTAACTTACCAGAGCATGTGATGTACTTCTGAATGAATGCAACCACGTCCTCCCATGGTGCTGGCATGGAGAGTCTTTTGACTCCGTTTTTGTCTTCGTCATAGACCTCTCCTTGCTCGAAGAATGTTGTTTTGGCTTCTGGGTTTGCCTCCCTGTCATCCCTGCTCCAATGCAAACCTTTCTGTAGTCTAGTGAATTTGGCAATTACATCCTCATTAATCTTAATATGTAACCCCTTGATTCGGGTGATGAACTGTTCATCCTTGATATGTTTAAAATTTTTTGCAAACTCCAGAGCTACCCCTATGTTGTACTCTTTCAGTCCTAGGATGAAGGGCATCCATCCTGCACTGCAGATGGTTGTTAATATTCGCAGGTTCTGGTAGACGGCGTTGTGCTCCTCTGGTTCACTTTTCTTGAATCCTTTCCTCATTTTAAAATCTCTTCTACAATCGACAAAAACCAACTTTGAATGTGTCTTTTACCTCACTAGTCTGAATTGACTATAGGCTCGGGGCCGGATTGCTTGCTGCGCGACACACTCACTTTTGATGGCTTGCTTCCGGGAAGTGCTGAGATGTTATTTTGTTTGCAAAAATTGGCTTTTTTCTTTGACGATCATGCAGGCTTTATGTAAATGTCCTTCCGCACTTATCCTTATTATTCTTCGATGTACTTGCTGATTGATCCATTTATTTTCATAATCAAGCTCTTCATTTCGCTTTATGCTTGTACTTTGCGATTATTGTGAATTATGGTGGTTGTATGCAGATTCATCATTTTTCGAAATGACGGGTGTGTGCAATCATGATTTTGTAATCTAAACCTTTCCAATCATGATTTTGTAATCTGAACCTTTCCCTCTGACTTTATCGAGAAGTTGTCCTCAGCTTAAAATATAACCATTTTGGGGATAATAATTTGACATTAAGAATAAAATGAAAATGTTCAGAGATTACCTTGCTATATTTTGTTAGCGTACCTGAGATCACGATCATTGCTGATTTGTATGCGTGCTAGATGTTGTAGTAGATTTGGTGTAATCCGTAGTAATATTTGGCGTGTCAGTAGTTATGTGTGTTTTGCATTTTCTTTTTTCGTGCCATTTCTAATTTGACTTTGATGGTGCTTTGCATGAATTTGATTGCTTGTTGCAGCTTTTGGATGAATTTCTGGCTTGCTTGAATAAATGGTAGCCTTGCTTGAATCAATTGCAGGCTCACTTGAAGTAGGTTCAGGTTCTCGTGATCATATGGCAGAGTTGACTGAAGAGTGTGCTTGGATTTTCCTGTAGTGGTAGATAATTTTGCTGGCTCTCTTGAGTGTATATCTGGCTTGCTTGATTGCTGAAAATGTTAGAGAATTTTCAGGCTCGCTTGAATTGTGTTTGATATTTCTCCTTGCAATAGTAATGCTAGACTTCATAGTGATATATGTGGCCCTGTTATTTGGCCTGCTATTTTCTCTATCAATTTATCTTTTTCTTTTTTTTTTTCATTCATTTTTCAATGCTTTTTCATATTTTCTATCAGCATCAGTTGTTGCTAGTAGAGTACCTGTGTAAACTCTTCTTTTGATTGTGGTTTCTTGTAAAGTTTGAGTCGATGTCCATTCACTATCATGGGAAACTGTTGTTCATCTATTGTAATAATCTTGATTGCTCCATTTTCATAGATGTGCTCAATGATGTAAGGTCCTAGCCATCTGGTTGTTAATTTTCCTTTGAATATGTGAAACCTGGAATCATAGAGTAGTGCCCAGTCACCTTCCTTGAACTTTTTATCTTTTAGGTGCTTGTCATGCCACCTCTTTCTTTGTTGCTGGATGATTTCAGTGTGGGCTAGTGCTTGTTGGCAGTGCTCATCCAGTTGATTCAATTTTAGCATGCATTCTTGTTGTATTTCTGACAGTTCCATGTTTAAGTCTGCTTCAATTCTTAATTTTTTTATTTCAAATTCAATTGGCAGCATGACTTTCTTTCCATATACTAACTCATAAGATGTGAATCCTGTTGTTGTCTTCCATGTGGTGTTATAGGCCCAAACTGCCTCACTTAATCTGTCAGCCCAATCTCTTTTGTGGAGTGGGACTATCTTTGTTATAATCCTCTCTAATTCTCTATTGGTAACTTCTGCTTGACCATTTCCTTGAGGGTTATATGAAGAGGAATGTCTATGTTTAACCTTATTCTTTTTCAGTAGGTCCTCTATTAAGTTGGATGTAAATTGTGGTCCTTGATCAGAAACTAGTTCCCTTGGAACACCAAACCTATGGAAGATTTGCTCAGTGAAAATTTTTGCTACATTGTTCTCATTTGCTGCAGCAAGTGCTGCTACGTCAGTCCATTTTGTAAGGTAATATGTGCATACTAGAATGTAGCTCTTTTGATTTGATGGTGGGTTGATTGGACCAATGAAGTCAAATCCCCATTTCTCGAATGCTTCTAAGGAGATCTGTGGATGAAGAGGCATTTCTTCTTTTTGTGTAGGCTTGTAATACCCCCAATTCGACCCTTAGGATATATTAGCCTTTAATGTAAATAACGTGTACATGTGATGTATGTTTTCCTAGCGTGGAGCTCAAGGCCAAGGCCCCGCTAGTGAAAGCCCGAATTTTATTTAAAGGGCAAGTATTTGATATTTTGATACCATGTGCTCTGAAGCCATGGAACATTGAAAAAGAGTGTAATTAAACATCATACAATATAAAATACCAAAACTGGCTATGGAGGAAACAAATTAGAAGGGGCCACATGTATCCACTAGGGAGTGGTGAGGGGGCTAAGGGAGTGAACCATAGGTTTCCATATGTCATTATGGGAACCCATTGGACTTTTCTAGATGATATTTATTCCTGTTGTAAGAAAGTGGTTGAAGAATTAAGTCAATGGCTTTAATGGAGGATGGGAAACCCTAAAATTCGTATGGGTAGGTATGAGCTCTATTTACTTATCCCACAAGTCACTCTACCTCTTGGGATTTGCTTCATTCTCATCCCCATTCAATGGTGGAAAAACCTAGCTTCACTCTCCATCCAAAAACGAGCTCCCAGGAGTGAGAAAACCAGAAATCGCGACTTGGAATGGACCCACGTTTTGGGAAGCCAAAAACGCCCATAATGGGTATTGGACAGTGAAATCCAAGGGTGGATCCATTGGTATGAGCCTTGGGGTGAATTTGGGAGCAATAGCTACCCCAAAATCCATGGGAAAACCTAGTTTTAACTGCCCAGAAAATCAGTGACAGATTTGGGGTTAGTTGTGACAGAGTTGTGAGAAATCCAGTTGTGGATGTATGAATAGAGGATGGGATTGCTGAGTCTAGCTTGAAGTGTATGTGGCTCTGGGATTAAGCTCAGTGGACTAGCATCCTCCTCCATCTCCTATTACATGCTTGAAAAACCCAACTGTGTGTTGGCTTAGCATGGCTGTTTGAGTGAAACCCTGACTGTGAGTGAGCCATCTAGTTCCTCCTTAGTGGATACACAGCCCAGCTCGGGGGTGATCTCTCAGCTGAAAGAATACAAGCTGGAAAGAGATCTATGGTTGGGTGGAACGTTGCTCTCATGTAGCCAGTCGTTGGACATTTGCGTTGCAAGATAAGTGATCTCTGTGGTTTACTTTATATGCATTATGTGTTTGCAGTGTGTTAATTCAGAATGGTAATTATTCACGTTAATGAAATCGATATGTAGTCTGTGCATAGCCTAAGAAGGGGATTGAACTCTCTGCTTATTGATTGCGTGAGATAAATATGCTGATAAAATCTATGCTGTATGTGTGTTGTTATGTTTAATTTCCGCTGTGTTTTATTGAGTTTGAATCTGTATAGAGAAGTTTTAATTGTTACCTATTGACGGGTCTAAAGAATTGGGGCTAAGTCTGCCAAAAGCCCCGGTGTGTTGTTGATGTTTCCTTCCCTGCAATTGAATGAGAGAAGGGGACATTACAGAGTGGTATCAGAGCTCTAGGTTCAACACTACGGCTGTTGGGCCCTTCACAGAGATATAAATCATTGTGTGTACTTGCATTTTGTATTTGGAACTAAAATGCATTAAAGAAACCTCAAGATCGCATGGCTTTTAATTGTTGGAATGGGAAATCATTTCCATGACTATTTGGGGATTTTTGCAAGCTGTTTGCATTGATTGCATTCTATGAAATAGAGGAAGGAGGGAGAAAATTTGTCCCCAATGTTGTGGCATTCAGTTTTGTATTTGTCTGTTTGCCTCCATGCCATCTTATACTGTTTTTGTTGTTTTGTTGTTTCATGCTTAACATGAAGAGGTGCAATTTATTTTCTTGAAATACTCTTTTGTTGCAAATATGATTTCAAAGTTTTCAATTTTTCCTAAGTGTCTTTGAAAAATTCGTTTAAGTCTGTTTCGGAAAGAATTCCCGAATGTCTTCCGAAACTGCGGAAGCATTCAGCGAATTGCTCTGAAATTGCGGAAGCATTCCGCGAGTTTTTCCGCAACGCGGAGGAGTTTGGGAAGTCGCCCTGAAATTTGCGGAAGGAATTCTCTTCCGAAATTTGTGGAAGGATTCCGCGAGTTGTCCCGCAACGCGAAAAAATTTGGCGAAATGCTCCGAAAAAGCAGAAAATTTTCTAAGTGTTAGGCATCGAAAGGAAAATTTCGGAAGGAATTCCCTTCCGAAATTGCGGAAGGATTCCGCGAATCATTCCGCAACGCGGAAGAGTTCGGCGAGTCATTCCGAAATTGCGGAAGACTTCGGCGAATCGTTCCGCAACTGCGGAAGACTTCGGTGAATCGTTCCGCAATTGCGGAAGCATTCCGCAAAACTGCCCGAAACCGGGGAAGCATTCCGCACAACGGCGGAAGCATTCCGCGAATGGCTCCGAAACGGCGGAAGCCTTCGCCGAATGGCTCCGCAACGGAAGCCTTCGCCGAATGGCTCCGCAATTACGGGAGCGTTCTCCGAATGGCTCCGCAGTTGCGGGAGCCTTCGCCAAAGGGCTCCGCAGTTGCGGAAGCGTTCGGAGAACCGACCCGCAATGGCGGCGCACGCGAGTAAAGTGACGAAAACTTGATTTTTGGATAGCAGGAACATCCGGACTCAGAATGGAATGATTCCTATGGGGCTCGGAGGCCATTGATGAGGGCCATGAAAGAACCAGTGAAGACCCCTAGCCCATTACACTCCGATTTGACAGAAAATGGATAATAGTGACTTTTGAAGGACGAAGTCCCGAGGCTTGACGGAAGGTCGGTTTGAGCTGAAATTGATCAAGCGCGGCCATGAAGTAGGCACGATGTTAAGTTCAGAATCTTGAAGCCAAAATCCAAAGGATGTGGAGTCGGGGTGAGCAAGAAGGCCAAAAAGCACTGTTCCGAGCCACTTTTTGGGGATTTTGAAAAGCTGGCGGACAGTAAAAGTGACCCTAGATGTGGGAATCAAAATTTTTACTGAACTAGACATTTCATATTCTCATTAAAACGGACAGTTTCGTTAGACGAAGATTTCCCAGAAATGCACCATTTGGGAGATAGCCATTTTTGGCCCAAAATTTGGAATTTTGGAAAAATGTGAAAAGTGAGAAGTAGTAAAACCCAGAAATTCATAAAAGATGAATGGTGCATTGGAATTGAAATCCGTGAATTGTTGAGTGTTCCTTGTTATATGGACTAACTTCGCTCGATAGATAAGTTTTTGTGATTCCTCATAAATTTTCTTCCACAGGTGGCTAAAGTTGGCATTCTGGACCAAAATGCAACTGTGAAAAATGTGTAGAATTGTAGTGAAAGTTGTCATTTTTGAAGAGATGCAGTTTCCGCACCTGATATCGCAATGGAGTATGAAGATAGGCATTGGAAAGCTTGTCCAGCAGGGAACAATGATGCATAACCAGAGTTTGAATGAGGTCTACATATATCATAGATATTTAGTGCAGAAGAGTGCCAGCGGTTGTTTTGACAAACAAATTTTGTTGTCAATATGGGCAATTTCTACAATTGCATGATATGGAAGAGGAATTCCATGTTACGATGAGAGATCGAAAAGGGAAGAATTCCTTAAATCCCTGTTTTTTTTATCATACTTATAATTATGAAATTGTCATATGGCATAAAAATGTTAAAAATGTAAGGGATTACATAGATGTATATGCACTAGATGGCATCTTAACAAACATTGCATAGTGCATATGGAAATGCTTGTGCATAAATGGGATGTTGCATATTGGTAGAATAATGAAGTCTACATATGCAATGAACCACTAATGGAGAATATTGTGGTTGATAATCACTATTGATGTTGGTATTGGTTGTAGGACCAAGGATAACAAGGAGCATGGCTAAATGTGCTGAGGATGCTGTTACATGAAGCCAACAACCTTATGCAGAAAGGATGGTGCAACAAATCTATGATCATAAAGTTGGCAAAAGGACTGAGCAGCCTTGGTAAGAGTCCAACTGATCAGGTAACATCAGGCGATGTTAATGACAACCATGCAGGTAATGGTTATTGGTGCCAAATTGCATAAATGTTGAAAGAGAATTTGGTAAGATCTCTTCAACTATGTTCGAGCTATGTTGAGTTAGTTTGCATGTGATATTGAATACCAATTGGGACTGTTAACCTACCAAGCTTGGTGAGGTGTGGGTAAGTGAAGGAAATGAACCTTACACCCTATGACTATTTAGAAATCTCAATGCATTCATATGAATTTATATCATGCCATGTGTATGTTGGTTATGTGCTTAATAACCAAAGCAAGTGAGGACTGGTGGTCCTGATTATGGTAATACAAGTTATATGAGATAGTCATGTTTCGATCATAATATGCTTGAATGCATAGTACTCATGAAACAATGCAAGGTAGCATTGAGTAGATGTGCATTAAGAGATTTTATAAATCTTGTGATGCATTGTATGAATGCATAGGGATGATGCATATGTTATTGCAAAATAAATAATGAATGAAATGATGAATTGATGATAATTCTAGGATCATTTCATGGGCTGTTATGAATGCAGAGTAGCAAGTGCATGAAGAGCCCAATCATGATCGATGGGCTGCTAGAATGCTTTGTGGAAGGACAGAGTTGTATGAATGATATGACTGTGAAATAATGAGTATCCCAAAGTCTCATTAAGTTGCATAAATGATGTGACTGTACCTTGCAACTGAGTATGCTAATGATGCACGTGAAGTAAATAAATCTTGGTGATATTGATATATTAACAGCTGAAAATTTTGAATTGTGGAATGTTATAATTCTAAAATTGTTTCAGTAATGAAACATTATATGCATAGAGACTTACAAAGTGTTTGGTTGATTGAAGCTTCAATTTCAGGAAGAAAGGTCTTACATATGGCAATGAGGATAAGTCCATAGTAGAGACCGGGATCTACCACATGCAGAAGCCAAGGGTTATGAGAAGGTTCTCATGGTTGAGAGCTCTAAGTTCTGTTAGTAAGAACAGTTGTAAATATTAGATTTGTAAATGTTTCGGATTTGAAATTTTACTAATAATTGCTAATGACTGTTTGGCTTATATGAAAATGTGTAAGGAGGACATGCTGTAAGTGGATGCTCATGTATGGCAGCCGGCATAAGACCATAATGGGAAGAGTGGTGTCACTTACAGGAGCCAAACAATATGAGGATAGCCTCATGGACAAGAAAACCAATTTCTGTAGTAGATAGAGTTGCACATTCATACTGAATTTAATTATTAGTGCCATGGATTGCTTATGGAACAATCGGATTTGAATTGTATTGTTAAATGTTGCTAACTGTTTGGCTGTTCAATAAGTGTGCCAGGGAGACACATTGCAATAAGACCCTGTGAGTGGGCCTGCAGAAGCCAAACTTCATGGGAAGGGATTCCATGATTTGGAAAATGGGTTTCAGGCAAAATGCCATAATACATTATTAATGTCTTATCTGCACTACATGATTAGTAAACAATATGAGTGGGATGGTGAATATTATGTCAGTAAGACATATGAAGGTTATGTAACATCGAAAGGAATTGGGATGGCAAACTGAGGGACTGTCAACTCAGAGAAGGAACCTCCATTCCTCATTAAAGAAGAGAAATAACATCTGCAAAATGGATAAGTGTTCCATAAACCCTGAATGATATATATATATATATATATATATATACATACATGCATGTCTAATTATTAGAGTTAATATGCAGAGCATGTTTTGAGTTTATTTCCATTATGGCAGATTGCTTGAAGTATGATTAGGACCTTCATAGTTCACATCAGTAAGGAGTGCATGCCTTTCTGATGCTGATTTATGTTAGGGATGCCAATATTGACTATGCCTTAAGGGAATGGACGCATTCCTGGTGTTTCAAGGTTGGATAGTGAATGTTATGACATATGTTTACCGTTCTAGAGCAGCAATACTAATGAGCTTGCTATCCATTTTGTGTTGACAGATTATACATATGAAATTCAGTGCTGCACATTAAAGGGAAAAGTGAAGAAAAGAATACTCAAGAGGACTGTATGAGCAGTGGTAACCCTTGTGTAGGGTGAGTGGGTATCATGGGGCCATGATAGCCTGAAGTTAAGAAAGTCACCTAAAGAATTCCTAAATGGAACCGCCGGCTTACACAAGAGAAGAAGTGACACCCTTGTGTGGGTGAAGAATTGTTATGCGTATTGAGGGATTGTGATACATGTGAAAGGTTGATGCAAGCCTAAGGCAGAGTAGTGGAGCCTTGACCTGTAATGGTTGGTGGCACAATTACCTTCCATTGGCCGATGACCCAGACGTATGTGCTGGCTCGGCAATGGAGAGGGCCAACCAGGTATGGGACTGGTTGGGCACCACCAAATGCTTGGTAAACCCAGTCGGCGTGAAGTTGTACTGGTAGGGCAGTAATTATTTGATGATTTGGAACAGCCTGCGTGCTGGCCAAACATCCTAGTCCGTAGGAGGATCCCAAGGCTTATAAAGTAAAAGCAGGACCCTGTGGACCAGAGAGGAAATGCACAATACAGATAAGTATTCAATTTCATTTATTTCTTGTTTGGAATAATGAAGATTACAAGTATAAGTTTTGTAACAGTTAAGTTGATGCACTACTGTTTCTTTTGGAAACCTTGGTCATACAGGAAGCAAGGACCCTGAAAGAACTATAAATTGCTTGGTAAAATCCAGAGAATGGTTGGTTGGGCAAGATTATTGATGATTTGGAGCAGCCTGCGTGCTGGCCAAACATGCAAGATTATTGATGATTTGGAGCAGCCTACGTGCTGGCCAAACATACAAGACTATTTGATGTTGAGGGGCAGCCTGTGCGCTGGCCAAACACCCAAATCCATAGGCGATTCCAAGGCTTGTAAAGAAAAGAAAGACCCTATGGAATAAAGTGAAGACATCTAGTGCAGATAAGTATTTGGTTATCTTGTAATTTCTTGCTTATGAATATACATGTGTATATGATTTGGCTATGATTTCCTATGAAAATAAACTAAACATGTGAATTAATTCAATGTTTGAGTGTAGGTATTGCTGGAAGCAATGAATATGAAAGCATCTCAAGGATGCGTGTGGACATGTAACCACCCTAAAGAGCTCAGCATGAGCAGTAATGAAAGATGGGGCTAGTGGAACTGTGTGAGTCTTAGCAGCCAAGAGTTAGACCAGCCAAGTGGAGGAACTCCATGGTTGAGAGATCTGAAATAGACCATAGACACTACGTGTCATAGCCAAGAAGGGCAGGTCGAGCATTCACATGAAGTGAAAGAGGACAGGAGCATGAAAACTACAGTGGTGGTGTGGGTTCCAGAATGGAACAAAACTAAGAGGAGAAACTCTTACTGCTCTCTCTCTTTCCTTTTTATTGATGCATTTATAGAATTAGAAAATTGCTGAATGCATGCATGACTGAAGGTAAAAGTGTGTTTATTTGATTAAAGTGAATTGTGAATGCTAATTAATGAATTTCCTGTGAATGGATGAACATGAAGGAATTCATGTGTATGTTGGGCAAGCATAAAAAAGTGTGGAAGTCTCATGAGTAAAGCATGGACAATCCATGTCAACTGGGGATAAACCATTGACTGATTTTTAATGTTTGGGTTATGCTTGGCCTAACGAGATTTGTAATGATGAATTTCACAGGTGAAAATTGACTCAATTGGTTGCAGCCAGTGCAGGAAAGTGTCCTAGCGAGCGAAGTGAGGTCAGCTGTTTCCATTGACCATGGCAGCAGACCAAGGGCTATTAGAATTGGCTGGAAGTCTTCTTCAAACAATTTCCAAGACCCAAGAAAATCTTGGAGAGATGCTCAAAATGCAAAAGCAACAGAACGAGATGAACCACAAGGTCTTGCAGGACACTCTTCGTCTGCAGAAAGAGGTAAAAAGCATTATGAGAGAAATCAACAAGGGAAAGAAAAGTGGATCAATGAAAAAACATTCATCCAATCAACCGATTAAGAAACGCTCCAAGTGGGAAGAATCAAAGGAAATTGAGCAGGTAAAGATGAAACAACCAATGAAGTGTTGGAAATGTGGAGAAGATCATTGACTCCGCAACTTCCCAACAAGAAAACCTCAAGAGGGTAAAAGCCATAAAGTTTGCAGACTTATGGATGAGCTGGAAGATCCGAATCAGTAGGAGCAGCTCGTGAAAATCAAAGGACTTGGTCCTGAAAGTTCAAAGTAAAGAATAGAATGCAGGGCAGACCTGCAAAGTTTTTGAAGTTCTGGACATGTGTAAATTGTATATGTATGCCTAAGTCTTGGAACACTGAGGACGGTGTTGTTCTAAGGGGGAGGGGAATGTAATACCCCCAATTCGACCCTTAGGATATATTAGCCTTTAATGTAAATAATGTGTACATGTGATGTATGTTTTCCTAGCGTGGAGCTCAAGGCCAAGGCCCCGCTAGTGAAAGCCGAAATTTTATTTAAAGGGCAAGTATTTGATATTTTGATACCATGTGCTCTGAAGCCATGGAACATTGAAAAAGGGTGTAATTAAACATCATACAATATAAAATACCAAAACTGGCTATGGAGGCAACGAATGAGAAGGGGCCACGTGTATCCACTAGGGAGTGGTGATGGGGCTAAGGGAGTGAACCATAGGTTGCCATATGTCATTATGGGAACCCATTGGACTTTTCTAGATGATATTTATTCCTGTTGTAAGAAAGTGGTTGAAGAATTAAGTCAATGGCTTTAATGGAGGATGGCCAACCCTGAAATTCGTATGGGTAGGTATGGGATCTGTTTACTTGTCCCACAAGTCACTCTACCTCTTGGGATTTGCTTCATTCTCATCCCCATTCGATGGTGGAAAAAACCAGTTTCACTCTCCATCCAAAAACGAGCTCCCAGGAGTGAGAATACCAGAAATCGCGACTTGGAATGGACCCACGTTTTGGGAAGCCAAAAACGCCCAGAATGGGTATTGGACAGTGAAATCCAGGGGTGGATCCGTTGGTATGAGCCTTGGGGTGAATTTGGGAGCAATCGCTACCCCAAAATCCGTGGGAAAACCCAGTTTTAACTGCCCAGAAAATCACTGACGGATTTGGGGTTAGTTGTGACAGAGTTGTGAGAAATCCAGTTGTGGATGTATGAACAAAGGATGGGATTGCTGAGTCTAGCTTGAAGTGTATGTGGCTCTGGGATTGAGCTCAGTGGACTAGCATCCTCCTCCATCTCCTATTGCATGCTTGAAAAATCCAACTATGTGTTGGTTTAGCATGGCTGTTTGAGTGAAACCCTGACTGTGAGTGAGCCATCTAGTTCCTCCTTAGTGGATACACAGCCCAGCTCGGGGGTGATCTCTCAGCTGAAAGAATACAGGCTGGACAGAGATCTATGGTTGGGTGGAACGTTACTCTCATGTAGCCAGTCATTGGACATTTGCGTTGCAAGATAAGTGATCTCTGTGGTTTACTTTATATGCATTATGTGTTTGCAGTGTGTTAATTTAGAATGGTAATTATTCACGTTAATGAAATCGATATGTAGTCTGTGCATAGCCTAAGAAGGGGATTGAACTCTCTGCTTATTGATTGCGTGAGATAAATATGCTGATCAAATCTATGCTGTATGTGTGTTGTTATGTTTAATTTCCGCTATTTTTTATTGAGTTTGAATCTGTATAGAGAAGTTTTAATTGTTACCTATTTACAGATCTAAAGAATTGGGGCTAAGTCTGCCAAAAGCCCCGGTGTGTTGTTGATGTTTCCTTCCCTGCAATTGAATGAGAGAAGGGGACATTACAAGGCTTCCCCATTCTTTGACAGTCATCACAGTGGGACACATACTCACAAGCATCTTTGTGGAGTGTTGGCCAATAATACCCTATTTGCAAGATTTTGTAGGCTATCCTTTTTGCAGCATAGTGTCCACCACAGGGTTCATTATGAGTGGCATGCATTATGTCATGTACTTCATCTTCCCTAATGCACCTTCTAGGTATCTGATCTGGTCCCTGTTTAAAAAGCATGCCCTTTAGCCATGTATATGTGGCACTTTCCCTTATTAATTTTGTCCTTTCTTTATAACTATAATGTTCTGGAAACTTCCCGGATACTAAATAGTTTTCTATGCCAGCAAACCATGGGCTTCTTGTTGATATGGAAAAAAGGTGCTTATCAGGGAAGTTATCTTGAACCAATTCATTATCTTTTCCATGTGTGACTCTTGACAAAAATTCGGCTACAACATTATGATTGCCTGGTTTATCTATTATGGTAATGTCAAATTCTTGTAGAAGTAGCATCCATCTAATAATTCTTGCACTAGTATTAGGCTTGTTCATAAGATATCTGATTGTTGAGTGGTCAGTGTGGATAAAACTTTGGTATCCTATGATGTAATGCCTGAATTTATTGATTGCATGTATGACTACTAAAAATTCCTTCTCTGTGACTGTGTAATTGAGTTTTGCCCCACATAAATTTTTGCTTATATAGTATATGGCATAGGGTTTCTTGTCTCATTCTTGTCCAAGCATAGATCCAATGGATTTATTTGATGCATCTGTGTGGATGTGAAATGGAATTTCCCAGTTTTGTCCTTGAAGTATTGGTGCTGTGATTGTTTTCTCTTTAAGATTTTCAAATGCTATCATGCAATTGCTTGACCTTATGAACTCATTGTATTTTGTGAGAAGTGAAAACATTGGGGCAGCAATTCTTCTATAATTTTCAATAAACCTTCTGTAGTACCCTGTTTGTCCAAGGAAACTGCTTACATCCCTTTGTTTGATAGGTGGTAGCAGCATTTTGATTACTGAGACTTTTGCTTGATCAACCTCTATCCCCCTCTGGGATATATGATGTCCTAGAATGATGCCTTCTTCCATTAACATCGTGCATTTGTCATTGCTTAGGCACAAACTCATTTCAATACATTTTTTCAATACTAAATCAACATTGTTCAATGCCTGCTCAAAGTTTTGTCCATAGGGCATGAAATCATCCATGAAGACTTCCATTTTGTCATTTATAAAATCGGACAAGATACTCAATATGGCTCTTTGAAATGTTGTTGGGGTGTTACATAAACCAAAGGGTAGGACCCTATAGGCATAAGCTCCCCATGGGCCTGTAAAGGTTGTCTTATCTTGATCAGCTGGGTGTATTAAAATTTGGTTGTACCCACTGAAACCATCTAAGAATGAAAAATACTTGTTTCCAGATAATGTATCTAGCACCTGATCTATAAATGGAAGAGGAAGTGATCTTTCTTGGTTTCTTTATTTAGCTTTCTATAGTCCACACAAATTCTCCATTTGCCTCCTTTTTTAGGTACTATAACTAGTGGTGAGACCCACGCACTGTCAGATATTGGATAGATGAACCCTGCATCTAATAAATTTTGTAGTTCCACTTTGACTATGTCTTTCAATGCAAGGTTTAGCCTTCTTTGTGGTTTTTGATAGGAGTAGAACCTTCTTTGATGTAAATGTAGTGTTTGTAGATATCAGGATGTATTCCTTTCATGTCTGCATATGTCCATGCAAATGCTTTACTTTGTTCTTCTTGTATATTCATCAATTTCTTTTCTTGCTCTGGTTTCAAATTGGAATTTATGTTGATTGTTTTGCCAGGTAGAATTTCCACGATTTTTACTTTTTCAATTTGTTCTTCGAGTACTTCTATCCATAATTAATCCATGTTCTGTTTTGAACTGTCACCTGTTTCTGTGGAAAAAAAATCTTGAATAACATGATTGTTAGAAGATACATTTTGTATAAATCTATCGATATGGCCATCTTCGTCTATTGCTTTTAGTGATAGTGCAGCATCAATTGTTAGGATAGGTCAGAGGTTGTGATTTGGTGTGTTCTGGTAATCATCAGTCCAGTTTTGATATTCTAACTCTGAAGATTTCATTGCTGGTGGGTAGATTGTAATTTTCTTCCTGGCATGTCCACTGGTGATTGTCATATTTCCTGATCGGAAACCTATGTAAGCGTCTGCAATTGCTAACCAAGGTCTACCTAGTATAATTGGATAACCACTAAGTTTGCTTTTGACTTCAATTATTATGAAATCAGCTTGGTATTACCGGGATTCAATATTGATCATAATGTCTTCTAGCATCCCTTCGGGTTTCACAGTGGATGTGTCTGCTAGTTGGAGTACTGTTGTGGTTGGTTTGATCATTGATTGGAGTCCTAGGTATAGCATGGTTTCCTTAGTCATGACATTGATCGCAGCTCCCAAATCTATTAAGCTTTTATTTATTTGCTTGTTATTGATGGTGAAGTTTACTACAGGACTACCTGGATCAAGATATTTAGGGTTTATTATGATACCCAACATTAAATCAGCCAATTGTCCCACTACATTTATGGTTGGTGGGTCACGTTTCCTCCTTCCGGGTTTCTTTAGGCAAATTTCCCTTATAAATTTGTTGCAGATGGGCACATCCCTTATGGCTTGTAAAATCAGGATTTGGATGTTTAAGTGCTTGAATTCATTTAAAATTGTATTCTCTTCCATTTCTTTCGTACTTTGTACCAGTTTTTCTGGAAATGGAGGGTTTCTGGTGCATGGGAGTGGTTGGGTTTCATCCTCAGGAGGGGCTGGTTCATCTGGATGCTAAACATAGGGTTCTGATGTTTGTTCTTGAGCTTCAGGTTGTTGGATATTGTGTGGGGATGTATTCTGCAACGTTTTTCTAGATCGTAGGTTTATTTCATTTATTTCTATGTTGTCTACAACATAGGTAGGGAATTGTGTGATATCAGCATTATAAGTCTGTTGCTATTGTGGAGGTCTGTTATTATTATGATTTGGGATTGGTTGGGCTGGAATGGGTGGAGGTCTGGGGGGTGTCTGAGTCTGTGGGGGTGGCATAATAAGTGGCTATTGTAACGGGGCCCTCCAATTTTATGGATAGGGGTATTGATTTGCATAATTCGTGGCGGATGGAGGAAAAGGTGGGGGGTATTGGGGGTAAGGTGGTGGGTAATACGATTGTTGATAGGATGGTTGATATGTTTGTTGATTCTGTTTCCCTTGATTTGGATTTGGTTGTGCTTTCCATGGAGTTGGTGCAGAGTTCCAATTTGGATGTCCTTGATTATAGTAGGCTTGATTGCTCTGTTGATAAGGTCTAGCAAAATTATTCCTCCTCTGATTTATAAAATAGAGCTGTTCTATTGCCACTTCAGCTACTGGGTCTTGAATAGCCACCTTACATCAGGGTAAGAGGGGACATTTATTAGTGGAATGTCGTCAGTGCAGAGACGACATACTTCTATGGTGTTCAAGGTGCAATGCCCCTTCTCATGTTTGTTTCTACAACGGGGACATAATACTGCCAAGGATTGGTTAATTTCATCTTGCTTCTTTTTTATTTGTAGTGCATCAAGTTGCATGGCCAGAGATTGTAAGATGTCGGTCTTCATGTCATCTAATAGGTTTCCTAAGTCATATTTTTGAAGATTGGGCCTTCAAAATGATGAGGATCCAATGGGTAGATGTGTATCTCTTGTCCCATTCTTGCTTTTCCTAGATCTAGAATGGTTCTTGAATATCTATAGTATTTGGTCATAAGTCTTCTGAAACATGTCTCCATCTCCCAAGAGGTTTAAGATCTCCAAATTGTCCTCTTTAATCGTCCTAAGAAGGACCAGTTTCAGCGATTCAGGGTCTAGGGTGCAATGGTTAGCTCATTTGTAGCTAAGTTGAAATCGCTGGGCATAATCTTCTAAGGATTCACGGTCTCCCTGCTACATCTTAAATATTTCATCCCTTGTATCTTTTGCTTTGCAGTAGTCCCTATACTTTTCTAGGAATGCCTGTTTCATTTGATCCCAGCTGAAAATACTATTTCCTTCTAAACTCATGAACCACCTAAGTGATAAATCTTTCAGTGTGGAGGGAAAAATCCTCAGCTTTTGTGCATCTGTAGTATAATCGAAAGATCTACAAACTACTCAAACTCAAACAAGAATGTGTCAAGATATTCTGAAGTCAATCCATGGAAGTTTGGTAGATTGTTACGGTTGATATTCTTCATTCTGGCATCTCCAAGAGGTATGCTAATGGGAAAGGTGAAAAGCTCCCTGGGTTCTTCTTCTTCCTCAGCCATAGTGGTGTTTGAGCTGGAACTAGCAGAGAAGTTGTCTCTGTTTGGATCGTATGTGGAATCAGTTTCATTTTTAGAGCTTGGTGATCCAAACTGAGAGTGGTAAGAATTGTTGTCACAGTTATTGCTCATGGGATGCCTAGGAAGAAAGCGTCCAAACCTATCCCTTTGCCGATGAGGCATTCATTGGAAAAAAATTATGTTCTTGTTTTATGTGATTTTTTATTTATTTATGTGTTGTTTTTGATGTTCCTATTTTATGTAATTTTTGGTTTTGTTTTTAGGTGATGTCTCCTAAAAGATTTAGCACCTCGCTGGAAACGGCACCAAAAAGTGATGAGCTCTAAGTATGGGTGCCTAATGAGGTCAGCTAGACTAGGATCTTTACTTTAATTATCAAACCAGGGGACGTACAAACTTTAGAGGCACTGACACTATATGTGCTATTCTAGGATAGTCTTTGTCGAAGTTAGGTGTTTGTATTAATGTTCTTAAAGAGCTACCTAAGAAAGATTAAATGAAGTGTAAACAGGATTGTTAATCTATGGAAGAGAAATTCCTATGCTAAGAAATCAAATACTGAAAGCAGAAAATCTATGGATAAGAATTTGAATGCAGGAAACAGTCAATCTAATTTTAAGAATTAATTTGATGAAAACAATAAGAATTATATTATGAAATTGAATGCTGGAATTATAACAGATCTATTCTAAAGAAATGAAAGTTTGATCTTTAATCTTAATGTAAATTGAATGCATAAAACTCAAAGTTTGATCTAACATAATCTAAGGCTAAAGCTAAAATCGGAATGCCATTATCTAATGCTGCAATCTTTAATAAAATCATGTAACCAATCAATACTGAAAGGAATCAATCTCTATAAGCAGTTCTAATAATGAAACGAATACATAGGCTGAAGATCTAGGTTGCTGCTTCAGAAATAAATGCAAGTACATAGAGAAATGGGTGTTTAATTATGCCTCAACGGAATGCTGCTATAGGACTACAAACACAGCATTATCATACTACGGAATGCGTTGTGATGAACTACGGAATCAAAAGTGATCAACCACTACAGAATTTAAATCGTGTTATTTAGACGCTATTTAGAATACTCTCATCTGCAATATAAATTCAATCAATGCACAACACATAATGAGAAATACCTGTATTGCAAGATCTCCTGACTTACGTGTTGGAGGGGCTCTCTCCAACCCGTACTCAGGAGTGAAAAGAACTTATAAACGCTGAATCGTAGATAACATCAAGTCTTTATTTAAAATAGAAACTTCATCGTTTAAAAACCAGGTCTGTAACACAACTGTCTTGATAGTCTGAAACTTAAACAATAATTCTTCAAAATAGCAGTAGGGGCCTCTCGCTACCCAAGAGGTCCATATTTATAAAATCCTAATGCTTAACCTAACAAAAATGTCTAACTGCTGATTCTCTTTTGAACAGCAGTTCGTTCTCTACAGATCAGGAAAAAGGCGTTGAGTTTGGTGACTTTCTTCCAATTCTTCACTTGATTCACGCATTATCCTTGAGTACACCTACACCTGCTCATTCAACCTCATTTTTCATGCACTTAGCTCATAGCAACGATTTTCAAAACATGACAGAAATAATCTTTTAAAAACTTCATTAAATAATTAAGGTAAATCATTTTCCCACTAACGAGTGTATCTTTTCAACCTCTCTTGTGTTTTCTAGTGGGAAAAGAAACTATCAGATACCTGAAATGGGGACTAATCAGGCATGTCATACACAACATCTTTACCTCGGTCGTTTTCTAGTGCACGTCGTGTTTGAAGAAATGTCACCCTCTCCGCATCAATCTCAAATGCTACCTTCTTTTGTCCAGCTAATCTAATCATTGAGTTGTTCGCTCCAGTTGTCTTTCCTCCATGAGTGACCATAGCAACAAAAGCATCTTGCAGTCTTGGCTCTGCAGAAATTGTCACGATGTTTGCACCCTCGGTTTGGTTCGGTGGCGGATTCCCCGGTGGGTTCACATTTTGATTCTGATTTTGCCGCATATTCTGGTGCTGCACTTGGTTCAGGGCAGGCTATTGTACCTGGGGCTGGGTTTGCAACTGGGGATTTTTTCTTACTTTCCATCGCGTAATCAACTGTGGAAAATTCTCAACCGTGTGATCGTTAACAAAGCAGAACGAACACTAGTTCTCCAGTAGTGGACAGTCTTGCTGGTAGTGTCCCCATACCGTATAGTGATAGCATTGAACAGGTCCGTGACCACCACATCCTCCGCCACGACCAAATCCACCGCCATGGCCTCCCCGGTATCCTTCCCAGAATCCTCCTTGCTATTGGTACTGTGGTTGATTAAACTGTTGCTACACTGGTGCCAGTTGCATTCCTTGTCCTTGTGGTGCATACTGTGGTTGTTGTACATACTGTGGCTGTTGTGGAGCCATCTGCATTGGAGCATATTGCGGCATGAACTATGGCAGTTGCTGCTGCTGCTGTACAAACTGCATCTATGGTTGAGATAGCGGCTGGGCTACCTACGGTTGCAGATGTTGTCCAACATGCTGGTCATCCTTTACATAGAACACATAACACATTCTTTCTTGTAGCAATGCAAATGCATGACAATTCTTGTCATCGTGACCCACCGATTTGCAGAATGTACAATAGAGATTCCTCGGGGTGGTGACCATTTTCTGCATATATGGGAAATTGTCATGACTGTGCCCATACACTTGGAAGACGCGACACCACGGCATGCTACCACCATTCAATGGATTTGGGGGTCCTGAAACCAAATAATTACGGAAGTCTAGGAAACTATCCTTCATATGCCCTTCTCCTCGACATCACGTACACCAGACATCTTCGCGCTACTCCTTTCCCTTTTTCAAATCTTGCAGTTGTATAGTTAAGTTAGTGAGCTATGCTTGTATCTGCGACATCTCGGCTGCAGTTTCTCCAATCGGCAATGCCTCCAACTGCATTGCAATCTCCAGAGCTTCACTGGGCATCAAGATGTTTTGTTGCATCAATGGTAGCCGAATATGTGGTAGCAGTGTCGCGATGAACCATTCTTTATGTTGGATGGTGCTCATATCAAAACTAACCTTTTCCATCAGTGTCTTGAATTGCTGGATGAAATCCCATACCATCTCATTGGGATACTGCTTAATTTCTTTCAATTCTGTAATATATTGAGCCTCAGGCTTGGGCTTTCTAAATTCGGCAATCATCCCATCTCGAATCTCATCAATAATTTCTTTGGGGCTCCTATAGGGACTAGAAAAAACTTCATAAACCAATCTAATGCATGACCTCGCAAAGTCATTGCTAACTGTCCTTTTTTAGCAGCATCATCGGTGATCTGTTTGATGGTCCAGACCGCTTCACACAAAAACCAATACTATTCTGGGTTGTCTGTCCCACTCCCATGGAACAATGGTAACTTAGCATCATCGCCTGCCATTTTGGGCTTCCTTCCTCCTTTCGTTGTACTACTACCAATTAAATTCTGTGGGATTGACAAACTTAGCGGTGTCGAAGTGGTATTTCTTGCTTTCTGAGAGATAGTGAGTGGAGGTGTGGGTACGTTAGTGCTAGGGTTTTGTCCTACCTCTATCCTAGGCGTAGCCTGGTTGTCCTTTTCAGGACTATGAGGTCGCTTTGTTCCATGTGGTCTTCATTCATAGTCTTGCGGTTCGACCGTAGCAGGACCTTCTCCCGTCCTCTGCCTCTTTTCCTGTCGGAACCTTGCTCCTCCCCTCGTAAGACCACTTTATTCCTCGACTTCACTCACAGTCTCATCATGACCTGCACCCATCTACCCCTTAACATTCCATATACCGCCCCCCAACTGTTGTGGTACCCACGGCCTCCGCCCACCAGGCTATCTACTGATCAAGATGCATCGTCAATATACCCTTTTTGCAAATAAGCATCTTGATCGACAGTTGAAGCGACAGTAAAAACCTGCCCCAAGGTTCGCGGAAAAAATATCTTTCAACTTCACTATAGGACTTCTGAGTATCAACCGTGAACTCTGTGATATATCCCTCTAGGATGATATCGAACCACACTTCGAAATCCCGCGATGCTTTATTATCAACTTCCTATAGTTCCTGAATCAATTCAGGGGTCTAGATCGTCGGTTCACCACCTTGGAAGTTCTTCTTTTGGAATGTCAACTTTTCCAACCATTCAAACAATAGGACTGGGAACTCATAGAAGAACCATTCGTGCGGGCCGTCGCGAATGTATCGATCTACCCACTGTCCTACTATCAACCGAGTGTTCTGTCTTTCCTCTTCAGCGAATTCCTACAACTTCTGATCAAACCATTTCTGGATCTCTAGTTTCGTTGGGTGCCACAACATATCCTCCTTTCACTCCGTACATGGTCCCGACAACGGAACCATTTGTTAGCGTGATGCCAGTCGACAAGGGTTCCACTCATTATCGACACATACCGCAATCTCCATGGCCACTGGCCCGGACAAGTTTTATCCCACCCAATAACACCTGCAAAGCAGACATGAGATCTCACCTGAGGCATCCAGGAAGAGAAGACAAAACCATGTTTCCACTGAATGAAGGAGGACTGTTGCAGATATAATACTTAAACTTATTGCATAACTGGGATAGAGATTTCTAAGCATTGAACATGGTATTTAAAGCAATATTCAACCAAGACATTCATCATTGCAACGACAGTAATTGTAAAACAAGTATCGCATCAAAGAAGCATGACATTATTTGTATAGTGCAACATCACATTACCATAACTGAACATATTAAACATAGAGATTGTACCAAAATAGCTTCATCGTATTATCATTGTCAACCTAGATACAATGCCTCTACAAAAACTAGATCTCCACAATGACTCTTGACATCAAAACATACCCGAAAGACATACAACCAACAACAGAGCTTCGCACAATATCTCCAGCATTCGATTATGATCCCCCCCAATACTTACAATTCTTATCTATATATAGGCTTCTGCCTTACAACTCTTGTCCACTTTCTAACAACTTGTTAACCGACAGTATGGACAAATGACTCAACATCTAACTGACCTAGTCCAAAAACAACCAAAAACCCACATTATGTTGTATAACTGACTCAACAGTACATAATATGTGGTCCAAATGACCCAAAACCCACAATCTGTGGTACAGTTGACCCACAAATGCATAAAATAATCTTCCGCTCGTCGCCTTTTGCGCCATCTTCTACCTTGTCGCAGCATCGGAGATGCTGCAGTAGAGTCTTACCAAACCGCCTGCCAACATTGTTTAATTTTTATTATGAGCATATAACAATATCCTTTGTTGAGAGGGAGAAGAAGAAGCAGCTTCCGTTGACATGACTTATTAAATCATAGAGATAAATAGGATGATATTCTCACATAGCACACACATTTATGTGATATTTGCGGTAGAGGTTTCAGGAGTGATGCGAATGTTCGAATAGACATGCTATCCCACATAGTTGAATATAAGGTGAAGTAGGTGCTCATGTCCAAGCAATCCAAGAAGGCCAAAATGCCAACTCCAGCTTCTTCTAAACACTGCAGTATTGTTAGGAATGAAACAAATCCAAAAAGAAAAGAATAAGAAATTAATGTGGTTAAGAAGGATACCGAATAAAAAAGAAGACGGAATTGATGGGAGCACTGCCATAATGTTGATGAGCTAGATATGTAGATAATCGGTGTTTACCTAGCTTATCAGTTATATTTGAAATGAGCCAATGAATTGGTTGCATTCATCTTAGCATTATGGCTTAGGAGATTTGGCCTTAACATGGTGTATCTATATTAATAGAGGATCGCGTATTCCCTTCCCAAAGCCTCAACTTTATTTTCTGATGTTTATGCTTCATTCTTTCATTTTTAATAGAGAAAACCTTATTCATTGAAGTATGTGTCCCATCCTTTCCAATTTTGATAGGGAAACCTTAAATTTACTTGTTCAAGATGTGTTTGGTAGGAAGGAGAGATGTGTTTGGCAGCAACAAGTAATGTAAATCCTGATCTTTCTGCAAGTACGATGATGATGAGATATCTTGATCTTGATATTTTCTTGTTTTGCTAGTTGTGATTCAAGCTCGTTGATTTAGGACGAGGTGGATTTGGTGGGAGGTGTCTTGGAAGTTAGTAAGGCTTGTATGGTTTTAGATCATGGAACAAAATAAAGATGTACTCATGCAAGTAGAGACGTGACATGAGAAGTTGGGAGCTGAGAGGAGGCCAAGAGGTGCTAGAGAAACTAGTGCTAATAGTTTCCATGAACTCAACCAACCATAATTTTTTTTAATTTTTTGTTTTAAAATCATTTAAAATCGTGACAAATGAAAGAAAAAAATCTTCATACACCAAGGCTAATTAAGTCAAATCAAAGCCAGATATTATTTTTGCAAAAGGAGAATTGGAGGAAGCACAAGCAAAAATCGAGGAACCCGAGGCAGAATTGGAGGAAACATGCATACCCCTAACTAATTTAGTGGGTCATCTATGTCTATTTAGGTAGGTAGAAGACGGGGAATGTTGTATTCCTACTAGTTAAAACTTTGAGTGGGGTTAGCTATTACCCTTGATCAAGTTTAAAGGAGGTTGTTAGGTAAACTTGCCAAATATATGTCTACAATTCATAGTTTTAAGGCCCATGGTTTTTGGATAGCCAAGGGTATTGACCCATAGTATTGCCATGTGATAAAGCATATATAAAGATTTGAGCAACTTCATTGTTAGATACATCAAAAGCCAATATCAATTCACATTCTCACCTATATATTATCTTCCCATTTCTATTTTTGCCAATCATCTTCTAATTGAGCTTTCCCATTCTCTCCTATATCTTCTCTTTCCATTTTCGTCTTTAGTGGATGAGTTTCTAACAGAAAAGCTTACTAAGCAAACGATCATGGATCGGACTTGCAACACAGAGCTCTGCCTAGGTATCAATATCAATGCTGTAAGATCTAAAGTCTCGTGCAATGGCCTCGTCTACAATTAAATCTGTTTCCATTAACCTCAGTGATGCCGCGTGCCTAGGGTTGCTCAGCTGTTCTTCCCTCGTTAGGGACTTTCTCATGAAAATAGACTTAAACAGGAATTGGTATATTTCCTTTAAGACAAGTCATTGATCTGCCATACTAATTACTTAATGGATTCAGTTTTCATTTATTGGTTTTTGATTGCCATGTGGGTGGTTTTTATGCTATTTCTGATCAGGATAATTATGACAATTGTCATGTGCAAATGGTGGTTTTGATGTCGAGAGATCAGGATGAGAAGTGAAGGCTGCAATCCGTCCACTACCGGTTTCAAGGCAATTCAATGCCAAGAAATTTATTCCGCCGTGTTACTACAACGAAGAAGTGGCCACCATTAATGTCGCGTTGTCGAACCGCACCGTGGATTTCAGCGCGGTCAGGTCAGATAGCGGTTACGCCATGGACTTCAAAAGAAAGCGAATTAGAAGAGGGTTAGAAAGAGAAAGGGGCTACGCCAATGTAGAAGCTTTCTTCTACATTGCTGAGCAAACTCTCTCATTCTTCGTCTCCTTGGCGGCTATCCAATTTCTGTTCAAATCCATGGCGTAGCCGCTGCTCTGCAAATTGGTTGCGTTGGAATACAGGCTGTCGTTTGCTTGTGAGGAGATCACATTAATGGCGCCAGCCCTATTGTTGCAGTAACAGGACGCAGGCAACTTGTTGACATCGAAGCCCCTTGACGCCAATATTTGATGGGTTGCAACCTTCTCTTCTCCAGCTGATATGTCACCGCCATCACCACCATCTGCATATACACATTATCATCAGAAAACCATTGAATTGGCAATGGAAACACCATTACAATAAAACTGAATCTGTTTAGGAAATTAATGTTACAGATTAATTAACGATTCGTGTCTAAGGGCAGAAACATACCAATCGTGGATGCGGTTTTCTCGCATGGCAGAGTCCCGGATGAGGAACGAAGATCCAGTGATCCATGGAAATAGATGGAAGTAGATCTAACATCAGAGGACACCTATTCACAGGTCTTCGAGAAGCGTACTTTCGATCTGCCTCTGTGGTGTTTGGCCGAATACCGAGTTAGAGCCCTGTATTGCAATTCTGATCCATATCCATTTGTTTCAATAACGTTTTCTAAGAGGAGACATGATTGACGAATGAAGAAATGGGTATGAAGGCGTTCATGAAAGACAGGTCAAAGAGTGGGTAAGTGCTGGAATTAATTTAGGGTTTAGGGATTTGTTTAGCGAGAGGGGGTTGACACTAGCTGGTGTTAATAGAAAAATATTTAGCTAATCCATGACTTCCGAGGGACATCATAAGAGGTCAATGGAGAAGAAGAACGAGGTGGCAGACCTACAGGGTAGCAAGAACGATTGTACCCAAAAAAACATATCTGCACCAGGTTCAAAGGTATTCTCACTTCACTACCTTCTTCATTTCCACAAATAGCTAGATGATGTTGTGATTTATGGTTGGCTTTATAACATCAGTTCATCACTATTATTGTCATCCTTTTCCGTGTACATAACTACAATGACTTTAGAACATATTTGAGATTTCCCATACATTATCACAATGGTTGTTCTTGTTGTTGACTATTATCACAATGCAATACTGTAGCTTCGGGCTATACTGCATGCAATATTTATAACAAATATAGCGTTTAGGAATACTGCAATGCAATATTGCATTCCAATACTGCAATGCAATATTTATAACAAATATAGAGTTTAGCCTGCAGCTACGGTATTGCGTTGTGATAATAGCCAACAACAAGAACAACAATTGTGATAATGTATGGGAAATCTCAAATATGTTATAAAGTTGTTGTACTTATGTACACCGAAAAGGATGACAATAATAGTGATAACTGATGTTATAAAGAACAATAAATCACAACATCATCTATCTATTTGTAAAAATGAAGAGGTTAGTGAAGTGAGATTACCTTTGAACCTGCTGCAGGTATTCTTGGGTACAATGGTTCTTGCTACCCTGTAGGTCTTCCACCTCCTTGTTCTCCTTCTCTATGCACCTCTTATGATCTCCCTCGGAAGTCATGGATGCGCTAAATATTTTTCTATAAACACCAGCTAGTGTCAACCCCCTCTCGCTCTCAGACAAGTAAGGACACTCGCTGTTTGGAGAATATTATAAGCTGGTACAAGTGTTTTATAGGCTAAACAAATCCCTAAACCCTAAACAAATTCCAGCACTGCCCACTCTTTGACCCGCCTTTCATGAACGCCTTCAAGGCAGCACTGCCCACTCTTAGACTGTAATTATTACAGGGTGTTGTTTCGTTGAGTAGGCCAACTATTCAAGCTATGCTTATTCATTATCAGATAATATATATTTTTTTGGCAACGTCTAAGGGAAACTGATTTTACAGTTATATTTTTCATAGAAAACATTTCCCGAATTACATATTTTTCCAGCCACATGAGCTTCTTCTTGATACTGACCTCTTCTTCTACATTGCTGAGTACCATCGAGCAAACTTTGTCATTCTCCAACTCCTCGTTGCAACCAGCTTTTCTTGAAGTTATTATTTAATTTTCAATTCTTTTATGAAATTTTGATAATTGTTGAAGCCAAATTATTACTTTCATTTTAATTTCTACTTTCTAAATTGTAATAAAGAAAATTATTTTAATTAAAATAAATAATATTAAAATTTTATTAAATAATATTTTTTTCTACAATAAAAATTCTAGATAAAATTTTCAATAATAAAATAGAATTATGATTTTCACTTAATTTCTTTTAATAATATTGTTTCTAAATTTTATTATTAACTTTTTAAATTAAAATAAAAAATATAATTTCCTTATTAAATAATCATTTTTATTATATTAATATTTTTAAATTAATCAAATTTCATATAAAATTTTAATTTTAAATATTTAATATTTTAACTTTTATAATAGCTTTCTTCTCACAATATGAACCCTTACCTAAAATACACTAAATAAGTAATAACTTATTTGTAGAAAGAATGTCATAAATTAATAGAATTATTTTGTAAAGTAATGTTACTTTATTTATGACTTTCTACACTTAAGTTATCTTTATTTTAATTTAAGTAAAGGCCTTCCTTCAATATTTTTTTAATATATATATATATTTAATAAATTTCTTTTTTAATATGAATTTTTAATTATAATTGGTAAATACAGGAGAAAGTAAGTTTGTTTATATATATGCAAAATACTTAAGGATATTGGGAAAATTGAAAAGTTGAAGCTTCAAATAAGTGGGTGTGTTGGTTTATGCAGTATTCTATCCATTTAATTGGTTAAATTTCAAGAGTGTATGGCATGTTATTGCTTTATTAATATATATATATATATATATATATTTAAATATTTTATTAGATAATATTTTTTAAAGTATAAATTTGAAAACGAATTATAAATCTAAATCTTTTTAGCAATTTAAAGAGTTTATGAGAAATTTAACTAAAACAATGTATTTTTAAGCTCTCATATTGACATATTGAGTATTTTTATTATTCATATTATTATAGAAACAATAATTTTGCATTAAAGTATAACTTCAGCTTCCATATCCAACATGTTAACATTGAATAACATGTTAACATTGAATGGGAAGGAAAATTTCATCATGCTTCCCCAAAAAGTTTCAAAAGACAATTCATATTGCTTTTTATTATTGACAAGTATTTTATCTTAGAAATTGAATTTATAGAACCAATATTTACAATGCCTACTTTATTTTAGAAAATAATAATCTAAAATGAATTCTTTTGAAAATGATGAACCATGGTACCTCCAACAATGAACATCTTCATTTTATTGTTGTTCGATTCTATGTTAAACTCTTGTTTTGTCCTTGAGCTTTGGCCTCTCTATCCCATAATTATAAACACAATGCAATGAAAGAGAATTTAGGTAAGATACATCTTTTTGTAACTTCGTTTTTGCTCTATTTTCCCAACCTTCTTCATTAGGTGGTGCTTCTTTTTTTCTTCCGAATTATTGGCTAAGAGAGTATTATTTCTTTTTGCAATTTCTTTTTTTATTGTTGCATGAACTTTATTTTTTAAATATATACTTTTATTTCCTCCGATTGATGATGCTCTTCCATATTTCCCCTTTTCCAATTTCACGTCCATGTATAACGTCCATGTATAAAGTTTATGAATTAGTAAATCATGACACTCTGTTTTGCAACGTGCCTAACACTCCTTCACATCTTTTAAACTTCATAGAACAAACACTAGTTTGGGTTTTTATGTTCTTCTAG
The DNA here is from genome assembly GCA_027924585.1 of Larix kaempferi. Lineage (NCBI taxonomy): Eukaryota > Viridiplantae > Streptophyta > Pinopsida > Pinales > Pinaceae > Larix > Larix kaempferi. Next base: position 5,252,483 of record BSBM01000899.1, read on the forward strand.
GTTCACTCCTCTCTTAATCGACCATGTATCAAAATCCATACATAAGAGTAGGAAATGATATAGGCTATCATTCCTCATATAAGATAAACACTAAGTGAACATGAAGTTCTAATATTGGCGCATGCATCATGCTCTCCAACATGAATTAAACCATCCCGTTAGTGTAAGTTTTATTATGTCAAATAAAAATGACACAAAGTAACTTACTATGTATATTCTTGAAGTATCATGTGTTAATTTCATGTTAATTTCTTAATTGAGGAGAAGATTATGCAACTGACCTCAATCTTAAATTTCCAATTTTCATGTATTGGTTTTCATTAAATATTAAATATCGATACTATATAATATGAGGTGGCTTAAGATGATCACCACCTCACATTTTTCCATAATTTCCCTTTTTACAACTTTTATGTTATATTAGGATAATGGTTGAAATTGTATTTTTTTCTCAAAGAACCTAGGAATAAGAGATTGATTCAAAGATTTTTTTGTGAGAATCTAGGATTTGTGAGTTTCCTAAACTAATTTATTATCGTTTGGATTCTAGTGAAAGAGAATATGAATTATAACAATTATTGAATCTTCAATCATTCTAATGCTCTTGATTCTCAATTCTTTGTTGAGTCTTAGAACTTGATATGGAGCTAGAATGTTAGTTGTATTGTTGGTGTCTTCACCTAAACACAATGTAAACACTAGTCTTTGTGTTGTTTGGGGGTAAATGATGACACCCCCACCATCCCCACCACTCTAACACTTATCACTTATGGGTTTCCTTTCGAAGCAATCTCAAAGCATAACACAGAGGAATTACTCAACTTTTTCCATTCTTGAAATTCATTATGTGTCATCCTTAGTTTCCATAGGCTCGCAATCTTTGGTATTCATATTTGAATTATGTTCCTTTCATCTCTCCCTATTATCACATTTTTATTCTTCTTCTTCTTCTTATTATTATTAGTATTATCAAACTCATTATTATTATTAGAGAACAATGATTTTTCATTAAATTAAAACTTTATCTTAGATGTCCAACATCTTAATACTAAATGGGAAGGAAACTTTCAACATGCTTCTCCAAAAAGTTTCAAAAGACAATTTATATTTTTTTCTATTATTGGCAAGTATTTTTCCTTACAAATTGAATTTATAGAAACCAATAATTACAATGCATACTTTATTTTAAAAAGCAACTATCTAAAATGAATTCCTATGAAAGTGATGGGAAATGGTACCTCAAGCAATGGACATCTTAACTTCATTTTATTGATGTTCGATTGTATGTTAAACTCTAGTTTTGTCTTGGAGCTTTGGCCTCTCTATCCCATAATTATAAACACAGTGCAATGAAAGAGAATTTAAGTATGCTACATCTTTTTCCAACTTCCTTCTCTCTTATATTTTCCCAACTTTGTTCATTAGATGCTTCTTTTTTACTTCCAAATTATTCTTTATGAGAGTATCATTTCCTTTTGCAATTTACCTCTTTTTTGCTGCATGAAATCTATTTTTGAAATATATGCTTTTATTTCCTCCAATTGATGATGTTCTTCCATATTTCCCCTTTGCCAATTTCACCTTCATTTATTAAGTTTATGAATTAGTAAATAATGACACTCTAGGAGCTCCTCAATGTGTTTTTCAACGTGTCTAATACCCCTTTACATCTTTTAAACTTCATAGAACAAGCACCAATTTGCGTTTTTATGTCCTTCCATGTTCACTCCTCTCTTATTCTACCAATAATCAACATCCACACATAAGAGTAGCAAATTATATAGGGTATCCTTCCTCTTATAAGATACACAGTAATTCAACATGAAGTTGTAATATTGTAGCATGAGTCATGCTCTCCAACAGGAATTAAAAAACCCCATCAATATAAGTTTTATTAACTGAAATATAAATGAGACAAAGTAGTACTATGTATATGCTTGAAGTATTGCGTCTTAATATCGTAGTTGAAGAGCGGACTATGCAATTGATCTCAATCTTAGATTTCCAATTGTCATGTATTGGTTGTGATTAAATATTAATTTTATGTACTATATAATGTGAGTTGGCTTAAGATGATCATCCACACATTTTTCGATAATTTCTCTTTTTACAATTGTCATGCTAGATTATGATAATGCTTGAAATGGTATTTTTCTTTCAAAGAACCTAGGAATAAGAGATTAATCCAATGATTTTTTGTGAGAAACTAGGATTTATAAGTTTCTAAAATCATTAATTATCATTTGGATTGGAGTGAAATAGACTTTGAACTATGACAATAATTGAATCTCCAATCATTGTAATTCTCTTGATTCTCAATTCTTTGTTGAGTCTTAGAATTTGATATGGAGCTAGAATGTTAGTTGTATTGTTGGTGTCTTCACCAAACACCATGCAAAGACTAGTATTTGTGTTGTTTTAGGGTCAATAATGACACCCCCACAATCCCCACCACTCTCACACCTATCACTTATGGGTTTCCTTTTGAAGGAATATCAAATCATAACACAAAGGAATTTCTCCATTTCTTCCATTCTTGAACTTCATTATGCGTGTCATCCTTTGCTACCATAGTCTCGCCTTCTTTGGTATTTGTATTTGAATTATGTGCCTTTCCTCTCTCCCTATTATCACATTTTATAAATATTTCCCTCCTCCATGACCAATCATGTTATATATTCATCTTCCACATTGCTTATCATTTTTTTTTATAGAATTCCTTTAGATTGCACATAAAATTTACTTGCTAGCACCAATTTGTTTCTAAACCATCCTAGATCGAAATCCTAGGCTCTATCAAGCACCGAGAGGGATCAAATATCCTGAGGTGCAAACCTCTTCTTAGGTATTGCACTCAAGGAGATTTTCGAGGAGAGGTTTGCATCTTGGGAGATTTGATCCCTCTCGGCGCTTGATAGAGCCTAGGATTTGGATCTAGGCTGGTTTTAGTAGTGGGCAGTGACACAAAACTGGAGTTTGATCAGCATTGTAAGGAACAGGTTAAGTTGAAAACAAAGATACATTTATGAGGATTATCATAATGTAAGTAATAAGTATTAAGGATTGAGTAAATTATTAAACTGGAAAATAGAGACAATTCACCTAACTTTTTTTTTCGATTCTCTTTTTGTTGATCTATGTTTTGTTTTGTTTGATCTTCTCCTTCTTCTTCCGCCATTTCATACATTTTGATTTATTTGTTCTTCCAATTGCTTCAACTTTCTCTCTCGATACGCTCTTTGTCGATCAACATTTTGTTTTCTTTGTTCTTCTCGTTCTTCTACTGTCAATTCGCCTAACTTTTTTTTCGATTTTCTTTTTGTTGATCTGCATTTTGTTTTGTTCGTTCTTCTTCTTCTGCTGACATTTCGCCATTTCGTACATTTTGATTTATTTGTTGTTCTGCAACTTGATTTCTTTGTTCTTCCAACTGCTTCAACTTCTTTCTCGATACACTCTTTGTCGATCAACGTTTCGTTTTATTTGTTCTTCTCGTTGTTCTGCTATCAATTTGTCTAACTTTCTTTTTCGATATTCTTTTTGTCGATCTGTGTTTCATTTTCTTCGTTCTTCTAGTTCTTGTACTATCATTTCCTCCAACTTCTTTTTCGAAATTCTTTTTGTTCTTCTGCATTTTGTTTCAAGTCTTTTTCTCGTTCTTTTGTTGTCACTGAAATCAATGCGTCCACAGAATAACATCTACACTGAAAAATATCCAATAAAAAACCCCATACACTGAAATCTATGCGTCCATTCAATGAAATCAATGCGTCCATACACTGAAATCTATGCGTCCATTCACTTAAATCAATGCATCCATTCACCAAAATCAATGCGTTCATACACTAAAATCTATGTGTCCATTCACTTAAATCAATGCGTCCATACACTTAAATCTTTGCATCAATACACTGAAATCAATGCATCCACAGAATAACATCTACACTGAAAAATATGCAATAAAAAATTTCAACATTGTAAGGAACAAGTTAAGTTGAAAACATAGAAAGAATTATGAAGATTATAATAATGTAAGTAATAAGTATGAGTAAATTGTTATCACATTCCATGTATCCCAGTATGTCATATTCTTTGGAAGTTATATTATTTCTTATATAACTTTGAAATTATCTCTCATTCATGCTTTTGAGAATCCCTTTGCACAAATAACACTTCTTCACTATCTCTTTAGTTCACGGTCATGTTTTCTTTGTTCTTCTGTATGTTTTGATGCTTCTTTTTCTGTTATGGATTCGAAACGTTGACTAAAGAACATGGATACTATGGATTCTCCAAAACCTCCTAAAATCAACAACCACATAAATCTTGCTATAAAGATTATTTTTATCTTTCTATTTTATACCGTTGTCGTACTTTTCTTCTTTGATAATCAATATCTTCATTATTTACAATATTATCATGAGGATCCATGATATACCCTGAAATAGAGAACACCAAAATCTAATTTGTTGAAATCATTGTAGAGTAGTTTTTCTATTAAATTGATAAATTCAATGTATAGATGTAAATAACAAAAAAAATGCATTGATGGAATTAATGAAAGATTTTTTTATTTATTAAATTGATAAATTCAATGCATACATGTAAAAAACAAAAAAAATTCATTGCTGAAATCAATGCAACGAATGAAATAAATATGCATCTTTTGTTGTTTAACAACATTTGTGTGTGGTCTATTGGTAGGAATTAAGGTGATTGGGCTTGTGCTAACCTAGATACCAAGGTTCAAAACCCTTTTTGCTTGGAGTTATAGTTAGTTATCAAATCTAACTATTATTATGGCATTTTCTTTTTAACACCATTTCTGTGTGATCTATTGGTAAGTAGTGAGGTGATTGGGCTTGTCTTAACCTAGAGACCAAGATTCAAATCTCTATGGGTGCTTTTCTTTTCTATTCTTATGTCAACTATAGTATTCTTTTTACTTCTTTGGTTTCTATTTCTTATGTCCACTATAACATTTTTTTTTTACTTCTTTATTTCTTTACTTTTTATGTTTTTAGTTTTTAGGTTAGCTATAATATCTTTTTTTACTTCTTATCTTTCTAGTTTTAATGTCGGCTATAATGTTTTTAGATTTTAGGTTAGCTATAATATTTTTTTTTACTTCTTATGTTTCTAGTTTTAATGTCGGCTATAATATATTTTTTTACATTTTTGTTTACTTCTTTATTTTATGTTGGCTATAATATTTTTTTTAACTTTTTTTTGTTTACAGCGACATAATATTTATTACTTTTTAGTTTGTATTATTCATTTTTGTTTATGGCCGACAATAATATCACAAACGTTACATGTAACTTTAAAAGATCTCACTCATATTATAATTTTTTACTTTATATTAAATTTTATTAATGGCTGACAAAGGTTACAAAGGTTACAAACGCGTTACATCTATTACAAGATCTCCCTCATACTATTATTTTTTACATTTTATTACTTTTTACATTTTATTTTTTTGAAAACGTTATTTTATCATTTTTTTTATGTTCTTTTTTGTTTATTTATATAGGCATTGATGTCAACCGTGTTTTTCAATAAAAAATACACGTACCTTTTAATGACCGACTAAATATTAATTAGTTTTTACGTTTGATTAGATCTCCCTCATATTATAACTTTTTATGTTTTATTAGATGTAACACTACATTTTTACGATTTATTAGATGTAACGGTACATCCACATTAGAAGATCTCCCTCATACTAGGCTGTAGAGCGCCTCTGGGTGCAATAATCATTTATATCTTCATAGCCATATTTTTCACCATATGTATTCTAGAGTGGTCATCCATACTTGTTTGAAAAGAGACAAATTCACAAAGTCATTCTATATTTTATATTCCATGGTTGGAACATTCCCTTCTAATTTAGGGAGATATTCATGTTTAAGCTTAATTTTAAAAAAAGTTTCTTTCAAAACTCTTTAGGTGCAATTACACTCAAAGAACAAATGATTATTCATCATCGATGCATATGAATAATTTAGATGGGTCATGTATCCCTCTTCTTGTAATGTTTTATGTTTATAGTATCTTGGCATGGATACATTTACAACAAGAAACTTTTATTTTTGGTAGACACTCCTCCTCCCATATTGATTTCTAGATTATGCACCTGGCTAATTTAATGTGTTATGTAGTTTTTTTGTTGGAACTATTTTTTCATAATATATTGTCTGCCCTCTTCCCTTGGATCTTTTTCCTATATTCTTCTTCCTACAAGGGAAAAAATATTAAATTTTGAAGTAGAATGGTACTCTATTCATTTAATTTTTTATAGTTTTATATTTTTCCACTCCATCCTTTTCCTTTTCCCATGTGCTCATTGATCCCATTATATGATTTCTCAATGTATATGATGGGAATCCACCATCATCCATGTACCGATTCGAGGAATAAAACCCCCTTCCCATAGCATTGACTACCTCGAACATCATTATGAATCCTGAATTACCATACTCCTTAGAAATTTATTAGTTAGCTTTCCTCAATTACAGTAGATAACCATGACCCAAACTTCCCTTGAATGTAAAATTCACCTAATAAGTTGGCCATATTACCTCCTGTAATGTACCTCAAAATACACCCTAATTTTTTTTTTCTCAACGGTCTACATAATTGTCATAAGAAGACATGTTTATATAAATTAATTTCACCACTGAGAAGTTATTGTTGTTCTCCTTATAATTAATTAAATTAACATCAACATTGAGAAGTATGTGATGTTTTCCTTGTTTGCACTCCTTGTATTTATGTTTCTTCCTTCAGAGTCGATATGAAGACTGGAATGTTGTCATTATTCAGACTTGTATCTTTTACTTCTTTGAGTAGCTTGTATGTGCGAGACTGATTCTTTAATGCATTAGCATTCCTTTACACATGTATGAGTTGTTGTAGCCCATGATAGACTGTATGTCCTATTCTTTTGACTTCATACTTAATCATAAATTGATAATTATCTGTTTTGGCTTGTCTATTGAAGTTATGGTATCCATGCACTATTTGTCTTGCAATTTGATTACATGAACTGTTTTCTTTGTTAATTTGATTACATGCTATATATTTGTTTTGTTCTTTGCTTACATGAACTTGTTTGTTTTGTTCATTGCTTACATGAACTTGTTTGTTTTGTTCATTGCTTACATGAATTGTATGTCCTGTTCATTTATGTTTGTCTCCTTGAGAATTTACTTTCTTCATTGGTGTACTTTGGCCCACTAATGACCTGGTGTACTTAGCGTTTTCTAAAAACTCACTCTATTCCATATTCTATTATAGGTATACATATCACCTATGCTCATATGGATGACTTCATCCGCACACCTATACTATACCCCTTATTCCGTTGAAGTGGTAAACCATATTATGTAATTTCTATTCTAAATATGTGAAAGGTAAAACAAATTCATAAGGGTCAAACCCTATCGCATATGTGATATACTAATCTCCTTTTTATTAACATATGAGGATTTTGGGCAAGTCCTACCAAGTATATGATTTAATGAAGGTAGGTGAATATTAATAAAGCCATGTGAAATGGAAGGCACTATGAGAAATCGTTTCCCTCCACGTTGGCACCACAATTAACATTGTACTATGGTTTGATGTCCCAAACTACATTCACGAGGGTTCCATTTTTTACTGTTCATTTTCTCCATGGGAGAGGGAGGCCGAGGGCTTTCTCTTCTCCATGCTTTCACTCTGTATAAACGCTCTTTTCTTGATAAAGATACTCTCTATTTTTCATACTTGTTTTGTCCTGGGGTTCATAAGAAGTGCAACTATCAATTCATCGTGGTTTTGGGGGATGGCAGCAAAACACGACTTCTCTCAAGTAAAATTTTCTTCATCTTTTTTGGTTCTGTTTCATTTAACTTACAGCTGCTGCGTCTTTAGACGTTGAATACTATTTTTTTTGTTTTGGTGTTCAACGCAGGTAAGCCTGGGCGTGAAGGTTTTAACTACTTATACCCATCTCGGTATCTTCTTGTCTCTGGTAAGCTCATGGCTCTTCCTGGACAAACTTTGACTTATGGGAAGTGATTTTGAGTGCTCTTTGACTTTTCTATTTGGAGGAGGAGTCTTGGTTGACTATTGTGTGCCCTCGTTTTGCTTATGGAAATTCCCAATATTGGGCATGGGTTTGCTTTAATGGAGAGACAAGGGTTATAAATTATTGTGAGTTTTATCTCTGATGGCAAGGTTTAAATGTTGTCATTTTGAATTTATTGCAGAATGTAAATTCATTATGGGGTTTTAACTAAGACAAATACAAGTGTCTCAGGGTTTTGCATATATATATACCTCTTACATGTTTTACAAATGATTATATATGGCATGTGTAAATATTTCTTTATTTAATGTCCTGTATATTGGATTTTGAAAGCCTTGAAGGTGTTCTAACATATATATGAATAATACTCTATTTTGGACTTTGCTTGATTTGGTTTCTATTTCTGAGAATATGTTTTAATTTGAATATGGGAGAGAATTGATCTTTGGTGTATATATATTTTACTCATGTCAATTGAATGTATAATACAATAGTTGATATGCTATGTTTCTCATGAACAAATGATGTGGCTTGTATAAGTGTATGGTTGTATGCTCCTATGCTAAGTATTTGTCCTATATGTGTTTTTATAAATATTGCCTAACTTATGTGGCTTGAATCAAGAATTTTAGTTTAATAGATAAATTATTGAAGTTGATATTCTGCGTTGATTGCTATAGAAATGAATATATCGATTTTTCTTACCATATGACTGTTTATTTGACTGTAATGTTTTCTTGCTAGTCAATTCACGTCGGTTATCCTTCATGGGATTCGAATCCATGCAAGCGTTGTATTTACTTAGCACTATAACGTTTTTTATTCCCTATATGCGAATTGACCTCCACGGAAATTGATCCCTGACAGTGAGTTCCTATGTGCTAAAATATATATAAAAACAGGCTACGTTTTTTCATTTTGCTTGCTCGTGGGACTCAATCCCTTGGCAATTGTTTTCAATTCCAAAACGTCTATCCTGGAGAGCGTAGAGCTCGAGCCTGATTTCAACTAAGTATTCTTTTTAAAATTTTCAAACTACTATTGAAAAAAATTATGCATGAGACTTATGCAGACTAAGAATTATCATGACCTTAGTTGTGACTACGTGGTAGATTAGAACATAAATATTTATAATGACTGTAACTGATTTGATTCAAGAATAATCACGATACTAAACTCTTATTCCTGGAAGTGCTAGTTATAATTTGTTGACCTTTTTAAAATAGGGAATATTGTTAGGAATACCCATTAGATTATTGTAGGTTTCCTTTGGCTAAAACACCTAGCATGAGTGTTTTTGTTTCGAAGAGATTCAATATTCTGATGACTTGGTTTTCCAGTCAAAGATCGGCTCGCTCTCTCTCTCTATATACACACACATACACACATATATAGAGAGTTAAACTCTTACTTCTTGGACAGTTTTAATAGGGTGAGCTATTCTACTCATGATGACCATTACATGCAAGGTAGGAACCTTATCTTAAATTGTGAAGGTTTAGCTTTTGACTTTTATCGCATGTTAATTATGATTTTAGTTATATCCCTTTAGTTAAGGGACTTTATTAGGTTTCATTTTTTAATGTTTTGTAATATATTATGTCTAATATATAAACATTTGATACATGATATATTTACTTACTTTTCAAGGTGATTTAATATGTATCTAAATTATATAACCTATTTAGGGTTTAGGGACTTGGTATTAAGGAGAGATTTTTTTCTACGATGGAAAAGCTTATGATATAGGCATAGATTTGGTTTTATGTTAAAATATTTCCTATCAATTGTTTATATTACATACTCATAGGTTTTAATGAAAACAAAAATAATAATTAATAATCTAGCTTATGAATATGGAGATGCCAAGCATATAAAAATATAATAATTGATATTAAAGCCCAAGCACCATGAAATGATGATAATTATACTATAAAAATAGAATCAATTTAGACAATTATTACATCCTATACAAATAGGATTTATAACAATTTAAAAACATGCATGATTAGATTCCAAAACCCTTATACATGAACAGATCATAAGCCATTCCTTATTTCAGATCTAAACAATGTTAGCATAAATCCATAAGATAAATGTGGAATTATAAAATAATGTAGAAATACTTATCCGTCTTTTCCACTTTCAGACTGATTTGGGAGTTGCCACGTTCCACCCAACCGTAGACCTCAAACCGTTCCTGGTTTGTTCAATAGGTCACCCCCCAACTGAACCAAGCATGACAGAGACCTAGAAGGACTAGGGTAATTTGTAATCTTCCTTACTAATCAACAAAGAAGTCACAAGGTCCGTTTACCATCCCCTTTGTAGATCTTGTAAATAATTCCCCTATGTTCCCACAATCCTTAGACTCACCAAATATCTCAATTTGGTAACCTGAGCACTCAAAGACCTACTACTCCACCCTCCAATGAACTTGGAACCACTTGCCCCTTATAATGTCCTCTCTCTGTTATTTATAAGTTTTCTTGAGGAGAAGGATTCTATGATTTAGATTTCATCACTCAGTTTAATTATTAGTCACACTGACTGTTTGTTTTTATCTTTAATTAATAATTTGATTTATTTTTAAACTCTCACAATTTATTTTATATTTAATTAAATCATATAGGATTTTTACTCATCCTAACATCTAGTTGATCTTAGTTATCAACTACTCAACCATTCTAATCTCTTGCATGCTTGATCCCTCTTCAAGTGGCAGTTCCAATCAGTTTAGAAGGAATAAAAGGAGATAAATAGTAATCTAGTTAAATAATAATTAATGGATTATTGATTCTCCAGAGCTTCTAGCTCAACATCAGTTAAGCACAACCAGTCTAAGTGTTCCAAATATTTACTACTCAACACTCACTCAACAATAGTTCTCGTGTTCCATAGCTTACTACTCAACACCACTTAATCAATAGTCTTGGTGCTCCAGAGCTTATTTCTCAACACCAATTAAACAATATTAAAATAGTCTAGGTGATCCAAATCTCACTTCTCAACACCTAATAAACAAATATAAAAAATAGTGTAGGTGCTCTAGATCTTACCACTCAACACCTAATTAAACAATTTAACATAATAATAAATAGTCTCGTCTTATGATATTACACCTCCTTCCCCAGCGCATCCTTGAATGTCTCATTGGCCCCCACCTTGACCATTTTCTCGATCCTTGTCACCGTCATCAATTTCACTTTCTAGACCAGTTCCATAGTAATCCCATCGACTTTGCCAATATCGATTATTTCAACATCTACTATAGTCACAATTATTCCAACTCAGCTCTCAAGAATTGCTCAACAAATACCTCTGGCTAGCAGAATCGACCATCCATAGTGTACAAGAAAAAAAAAGCAGTTAGAAGAAAGGAAAATTTGATGCAAGGGTCACGGTACCAGTTCAACAAGCGATTGAAATTGCACCAACCACAGGCCAATGTGTACCCACAAAGGCTTCAGATCAAGAATGAAATGAATTCATCAAGGGAATGAACAAATAAAATAATAAAAGATGGATTGATGCTAACAAAGATATCAAGTCATTGATGAATGAGCAGGAGGAAACCTGGAAACCATGCTTAGTGTAGGTTGCACAAGTAATTGAGCCATTGGAAGGACCTCATCTAGAAAGATACCTCGATGGGATCCAGAGTCTCCTCGGGTCTATAATGAATTTCTACTAGCAAATCAATGACAAACATAATGACCAACAAGAGTATGAAAATAGTCTGCTCATGGTTTTACCGATTTATCAAATTTGAGCAAAGGAATAAGCAGCTTCAAGGGTGTGATGTCATGATGACTAGTTTGACCATGATGGTGTTGAAAAATTGGTATCCATAGTATGGGAATTTTTTCATTGAATTACAAAACACAAATACCATTCTCTGGGATCTATGTCCAAGCAAGACCACAATGGACTCAGAGGCTAATGAAGTCTTAGATGACCAAATCATCATGGAACAACAATGCGACTTAGAACTACAAAAAAAACAATACTGGCTGCAAAAATCAAAGATTTCACAGGGTGAATTCAACCACCTAACTAGTATCATATGTAGATTAATGCATGTAGCATAACTTCAAACTAGAATGTTGGACCTGGCCTCTACCAAATCATGATTATCCCACTGCAAGAGAAAATTTTGTGACTCTCAGAGCTCACATCAGTCAACAAAAATACACAAACCCGCCTCGTTGACTAGGAATATTTTAAACAGTGCCTTTCCATCAATTTTTCTGCCATAGTCGAAGCTTGTGTTGAATCCACCATGCTTGGCATAGTGTACATTTGTTAGCAACCATGAAAATTTAAAAAAAATGTCATCTTGTAATTTTTTTAAATTTACATCTTGCTAGTCTCCTTGGGATGAAGAATAATTTTTCGGTGGGGGATATGTTGGAGAATCCTAGTGTACGTGTTGACTAGGTTCTCCTGATCGGCCACCTAATGGTCATCCCAATCTAGTTGAGTCAATTAAGCCAACTATCAAGTAGTTGATAGTTGGAACGATGTAACTAATTGTACATTGCATATATATAGGCCGTTGATTCATGATGATATAGAGATGATGATCCACCATTGTACAGTATGGCCTTCTGATATAATATAAGATTTATTTATAGTGCGACCACTACTTCTTTGCTCTCTTTTAGTATGTATGTTCTTGTATATGTTTATATGTTTATAATGCAATGTTGGCAACCACATGTAATCTCATAGATTACAACAAATATTGTGAGAGTGTTGAATAATATGTTGGCATTGATGTCAACAAAGAAGAAGATGCCCACAAGGAAGAGGGATCACAAGGGGCTTCCAATATGCCTGCAAGGGGCTTCATAAGGATGTCTACATAAGGACTATGCTTGCAATGGATATTCCCGCAAGGGCTAAAGGAATATTCCCACAAGGGCTAAGGATATAAGGGATAAGGATGCCTGCATAAGGAGTATGCCCACAAGGGATAAGGAATATTCCCATAGGCAAGTATATATTCCCACGTAAGGCATGAGGTGTGCCAGCAAGGGCCATGAGGTTATGCCCGTAGGGGCCGTGATGTTATGCCCAAAGGAAGATTAAGAGAATATTGGGTGTTCTCTCCGTTTCTTAGGAATGCCCTTAGGGGCTTAGGAAATCCTGCAAGGGTTTAAGAATGCCTGCAGGTAGCTTAGGAATGACCCATAGGGATTTAGAAATGACTGCAGGGGCTTAGGTGTGCCCCTAGGCCATTGTATATGCCACAAGAAATATATTGAATGAAATATTGTTTATCGGACAATCCACTCGAGCGGACGCGAGCCAGATCTCCCTAGCTCAATGTGAGTCTAGAAAAAATAAGACAGGCTACGAATGCATTTCCTAGATCTACTTAAGGATCGAGTACTAGATGACTTACCTTTCACTTCGCTATCCTTTCTCCGTAATGCTGCTCCATGTCTCACAGTAATCAGATCCAAGCTGCAAGACCTGTCAATACAAGAAACAAGAGAAACAAGAGAAACAAGTAAAGGGCATCTATACAATAACAGATCTAAGAGAACAATTAAGCAGATAAACTACTCAATATCATTACACACATGAACAATATTGGTGGAAAGCATTTGTATTACTGAAAAATAGGGAAGTACATAGCAGAGATATAGAACTACAACCAAGGCTTAACGCTGTAGCCCTTCTCCAACAAAGCCATTTTCCATTTCCTCCTAAGGAAGCTTGAGTCTCTCAAGGATGAGTAGAGATCTCTCAAGAGTGATTTCACCAGCATGTAGACACCATAGACTTCCTCATTTTGGAGAGGGGTAGAGCTTCTCTTATATAGGACTAAGTGGATAGGGTATGGATAGGATAGGTTGAGATATGGTAGGAGAGAGATAGGGGATCCTCCCAAGGTGTTAGGAATCAAGTACCAACTCCCCTAAAGGTCAGGGATAAGGCCCCAAGTCAACAATTTTCGAGAAGAACCTCGAAGAAGCTATTTTTTCCCGTTATTTGACTTTGTCGCACTGTGTAATGAAGCAAGTTGCGACGTCGCATGTTGCATGAGTGCAACTTGCGATGACCTCTCAAAACCTAGTACAACTGTGTACAAATCCTCCCAGGTTAATTACTCAGTCAATATATCTTCAGGGGTGTATACACTGAATCTCATGATGGGTAGATTTTAGGTATAACATAATGGCCCCCAAAGCATGAAGTTGTTGAAGATAGACAGGTGAAGTTCTTTGATAGAAGAAATGGAAATAGACTTGTCAGACGAAGGACACTGCTGCAGTACAACTGACTCTGAACTGACAATCTCATAAGAAGTACAACATGGTTACCGACCAATACAATGTAGATCCATGGTAGTAATGACTGACTGAACACAATAATGGCTACTAGACACAAGCGTAGATCCATGATGAGAGGATAACACAACCACGACCAATACAAATGTGGATCCGTCAAATATAACTCAATACAGACTCCATCACAACCTGGGTAAAACATGACTTCCTAGGGTCTTCAAGCTGAACCCACAATGATACGAATCTATCCATGTGATTACAAATGTCTTGATGTTGAACATGGTAGAAACCACTTGATTACCGACCATTGATGTAAACCGTTAACAAGCGCGAGGGAGATCACCAATGATGTCAATGATTCCCAAGGTATCACAGTACATATCATCGAGTGCGAATAAATGAGTTGAAGTCAAACGCAAGACAAAATCTTTCAATCAGGAGTCAATGATGTAAACTCATGTTCAAAGGGAGGTAACCTACCATTGAGGAATGCAAGGCCAAATTACTTGATTGGTTTCTAGATTCAATCTTCAGATGATGAGTTGAAGTTGACAAGGATGAATCCGTCGAAGGAGGGCCATGATGAATCCCCCATAAATCGACACAAAACACGACAAAAATGTATAGAGTAGACCAAATGGTACAGTAACATGCAAGACTGACTCAGAGGAGACCGACATGATGGCGGGTTTACTGACTATAGATGATAAATGATGGACATATTCTTGAACATGGGCATGGCATGACTTGGCAGTATTGACATGACGAGTGCGACAAAAATTCCTAAGGTGACTGATGATGGAATCTTTCTTTGAATGATTCAAAGGAGTAACAAGACTCAGGAAATAAGTGGAACTTGAGGACAAACGGATGATCCAAGTGCTATATGGAAATGCAGATGAGTGCCATGTTCAAGAATGACTACATACTGCCACTAACAAGGTACGTAACAAAAATTTTTTCCCATTTCCCCATCATGAACGATGAGTGCCTCATGTGTTTTTTACAAGCTTGATGAGGTTAACTAGATGCTCGGTATAGCTCATCTTATAGATGAGTCCAATCCCAAATATTTTTTGAACCTAGGATAGGAGGGGTTTGTCCCATGGTGGGCCCTTCAATGTAAGAGTTTAACAAGTCCATAGAAGGTAAAATCGGTCGTCATTTCATGTTTAGAGAGTTTGAAAACATCTAAAGAAAATTCCAATGGTCCTTTTTCGTAAAGTTAGCCTAATCACCCGAAAAAAGGGTAGAACAACACAGGAGAGGACTCTTCCAGTCATGATTGGTTGGAGTATACCTTTTTCGTAGCTAGTACCCCCCTGGTCCGAAAAAGGGGTAAACTATCACCAGGAAGACAACCATTCAAATTCTTGTACAAGCGTGAACGCGAGAAGTTCGCTTGGCCATCTTTTCGTATTTCGAGAGCCTGAAAAGGGCTTAAAGGTAGACTCCGGGGGGTTCCTTTTCCGTAGGAGTTTAACGCGCCTAGAAAAGTGATAAATTGTAACTCGGTAACATATTCTCATAGTTTCAAGAGCACGAGAAAGAACAAAGAGTAAGCTCATTAATTGCAATCTATGAAAAAATGGGTAAACGACAAAAGCTCACAAGGGGTGTTCATTGTTGGCTTAAACTGACCCAGAGATTTCCAATTAGACCCAGGTTCTTTGCGATTCTCCCTTTGACCAACAAAACCCTTTCGGACCGGCCCTTTTGGCAACAACCTACGAGTAGGTTGAGGTCTCACCCAAGGTGTATCTTTATGGGGTACTGCAGAATCAGGTTTCCACAGTAAATGATGAGTTGTTTATAACAACAAGCTGCGCAGCGCAAGACAGAAGGATGGCGCTGCGGGCAAAGTGACATGGTACGCAGCAAGATCTATGCTATGAGCAGTACTGCGCGGTGCAGAAAACACTACGGGTCGCACCAAGGGTTTCTTACTGCTGCGAATCTTCTACTGGAACTGCAAATTACCCACACTTATCCTCTACTTGGAAGATCTCGGAAACATTAAGGCACTGAAATGAATATCGCTCATCCATTCATTCAAGCGCTTACTGATTATCTTTCTAGCATTCGTCAAGAACTTGGATTATTGCAATGTGAACTGAAATGATAAACATGATTAACTATGCTGCGTTCCTTCACTGTGCTTAAGAAAGTAATTATTCTTAAATGACTGCTTCACAATCTTAATCGTAGAGTTGAAATGTCTACCATTCATTTGCTTCCGTGGAACCTAGCATATCATTCCCAAAATTTCCTATTGGTAAATGCATATCAAAGTTCTCATATTACAGCATGCAATGAAACATTCAGGCATTCATTCCATAGAAAATACAGACAATCATTCATTCATAAACATTATCTCATAACACAGGATTTAACGTGGTTCACTTCCCCGGATGGAAAGCTACGTCCACAAGAACGGTTGGTAATATATTTCTTTTAAAAGGGATGGGGCAACCATTCTTAGTTTGCACACTCAGCTATAGACTCTCCTTTCTCTCGGCTAAGTCTCTGCACACACAGCTGCAGAGCCTTTACAATATTCTCATCTCAGAGAGCTTCTACAATACAAAAGGGTTATCTCCTTAAGTTCTCAGCAACAACAAAAGAATAACAATAATAAAGAAAGAGAACAACCCACAAAAACTGAACCCCCATCCCATACAAAATGTCTTCTTAAATAGATCATGCCCGAAGGTCATGTCTGTACAATGTCGAAGACCTAAAACCCAAAACCCTAAGGGTTTCCAAAACTGCGCCGGTTTTCCAAATTGGCTTGCTGGCTCCTAGTAGCGTTTGCTTGATCATGGTAGATCTCCACGTCCTCATCCTGTCACTATCGGCCTTCCTATCTCACGCGTGCCTACAGGCTGCTTCTGCCGAACCATTTCTCTCTAATGGTTTTACCTTCTAAGCGTGCCAAACGTCACTTTCCTTAACAATCCACGCATGGCCGCCTTCCTGTTTTGCCTACATCCGCCACTCGGCAATCCTGAAATATCTTTCCAAAAATAAATGCTACCAGTGAATCTGGTAGCTACACTTGATACTTGTCCAGCACACCGCTTTGCTGGCTCCACGTGGCTTCCTAACTCCGCAGCGCTGCTTCTGCGCAGTACTGGTCTTCGCATCACGACCAAAACTTCGACGCTGCGTGCAACTCCACAGTCTTGTCAAAAGTTGGATGCTGCACGCAACTTCGCAGCATCCTCATTACTTAGCCAAAATTGGGTTTCTGAGTTGCACTCAGCTCAGCTTTCCCTTCTTGCCTCAAAATGGTGCTTCCAAAACTTTAACTCAACCTGGGCCCAACATGCCCCTAACACTTACATGTGGCTCGTCCCTGAGCCACTAATTGTTTCAGCTGTCTCACTCTGCGTCGCGACCGGTGGGACGAACTTGGCCGCAAACTCGTCATGTACCACGCAACTACACCACCGCTTCTCTTGTATCCTCCTCAACCTGTTTAATTGTCTCAAGCAGTGTTGGAGTTATTTCTTGTCCAATTTGATCTTGTACCTTCTCCTGGTTATCGCACAGTTCTACCAACTTATCTTCAATCTGTTGCAATACCGCCATGGCATTCTCCAAGAGCTGCTGCGACTAATTATCCATCTCAGTCTCTTTTTGTCGTAATTCCTATACTTCTTTCTTTAGGCTAGATATCTCCTTATATCTCGGCATCCTTTCTCTAGGTGGCAGAGCTTTCACCTCTGCATTCAACTTGTCTAGTGCGGTCTGTTTTTCTTGTACCGTGGTCTTGACCTGTAGCAACCCTTGATCCTCTTCCAAGGTCACGATTGCCTGCGAAACCTTATCTAGGAGAGATTGGCACTTAGCCATCTCACTTGTGATGCTTTTCGAGGCAGCTCTCACTGCTTTCTCTCTAACTTGCTGTTCAGTTAATGGCGCCTCCTTATTCAGCTTATCCTTCAATGTAGCCATATCGGCCTCATAATAAATCTCTTTATCTTGCATCTCCATCTGCAAGCATCTCACCTTATCTCTGATCCTCAGAATTGTGTCTGCAGGATCATCCTGGATTTCTATGCTGAATTTGTCTATTTGCTGTGGTGAGCTCTGCTTGTAACTTCATTGATTCAACCATCCGTTCATGCATCTCCTCCATGATCTGCATGTGGATGAAGTGCAATCATGGTAACAGGATTTTGGCTAAGTCGAGCTCTACCCTCTTGACTCTCTTTGTGTCCAAGACCACTAGCTCTGCCATTGGCAACACAACAGCCAATGGGTCCACATGGATAATCCTAGTCTTCGACGGTAGTGTTATTGCTAGCTGTTGGCTTCCCTGCTGCGAGGTTCCTACCAACCTCCTTTTAGCCCCTGCTTCCTGCGGCAAAACAAGGATTTTCTGGACATCATCCATTTTCTTCATTAGGCCTTGCATTGCGAGCCTCGTCTGGTGCAGGTCATCGTGGATGACCTTGTCTTTCTTTTCTTTAGTAGCCATAAGTTCCTTCATCTGCTTTGAGACTGTTTCGGCTATCATCTCGTAGTCATCATCATTGAGGACTGCCTCCGATTGAATCTTTGTAGCCTTCACCTTTTTCCTCGACTTTGGCTTCTTCGAAGTCTCATCTTCTTTTCTCTTCCCTGTTTCTTCAATGATTGGGCATGAGAACGGGATCGACTCATCTTCTACTGAATCTTTCTCCACGTCCATGACCTCTATGCAGAACTCTGCTGGCCAATCTTTCATGAGGTCCTCAATATCCTGCTCATACATGATGTACTTTCCTAGGAACTACTCCGGTTTCCTTGTTTGTGCTTTCAGCGATATGAATATACATTTCATATTCGGCTCAAAGTTGATGATGCAGATATACATCGCCGTAAACTGCTTTGTAATGCGGGGTGTCTTCGTGATTGCGTCGCGCAGCTGAATATAGTACTGGTAAAAGACTTCTGCTATTGCATGCTAGCGCTCTGCATTTGTGTTTTCCTAGAGGTTGACGAACTTAAACCCTCTAGGATCCTTGGTATCCATCATGACGCCTGCATAATCTCATGGCTCCTTCCATCCGCACAAAGCAATCACGACGATGAGCCAAGTGAAATGGAACTGGCCGCCATTCACCTGGGTGTCGTTGAGTTCTTCAAGGAACTCATTCAATAGAAACTGACACCAATTGAAGCTATTTCCTTCTGCCGCTGCGGCACCAAGGAGTATTGCGACCGCAAGCACCTCCGAAGGTCTAGCTGTTTTGAGCATCTTCCCTACGAGCAACTGTGTTACGAATCTTGTTGCTCTATCGTCTATATCTTATGTCAGGAATCCTCTTTTTTCCTTCACCACCGAGTGGGTTTTCTTCATCTTCTCAACAACCTCTTTTTCTTTGCTCTTTCCCTAGAAGAATTGCTTTGGATCCTTACCGCGCTTGCTTAGACCAGTGATGCGGTGGATCAAATCAATGTTAATGTCAATGTTTCTGTCTAGCCATAGGTAACCTTGGTGGATTCGCGCCATGAGTGTGTGAACCACGATATTCAGTTCTGTAGAGCAATCAAAATGTGGTAATCTCAGCAAGTTCAGTAGCCCTGACTGAACGATAGGTGCTAACCAACTGTCAGCTACCAAGTTCAGAGTTCCCTTGGCGTCCTTTTTCCAGCACATATACTGGTATGGTTGAAAATATGGGTATTTGGGAACATCTGGCTCGTCTTTCTTCATTCCCAAGAGGTCATAATCCTCCCATTTACAATCTGCTATCTTTCCCAACATATTCTTAGCAACATTTACATGCTTTGACATAGGCGACAGCGGAATTTCGTATTTTGCATTCGTGGACAATTTAAAAAAAGGGGCATTCAGTGCCTGCAGGGAGATATATTCAGGTGTCATCTTCAAAGGTTCTATCTGAAAGACTGGTGCTTTCTGTGCCGAGGATCCCAACATTATGATGTTGGATCGAGGTGCAGTTACAACTTTTCCCTTATCTTTTGGTTTTTCCTGCGTCGTGGGATTAATTCTTGGTGATCTGTGGGATCCTTCACCTTGTTCTACGGTGACCTTCTTAACTGGAGTTTTCATTAACTGTTGAATCACTCCGTGCTGAAAGATCCTCAGGGCTTCTTCAAGGGTAAGTTCTTCTTCTCTAAAGGAAGGTTTGGACATTCACAAATGAGGTAGCGGCTAAGGAAGACATAATACAGATGGCTACTAGCTCAGAGAGGTTAATCGTAAGAAAATTCTAAGTGCTTGGTAACGCCCGTGAGTCTCCCAACGGTGTTATTTATAGACGCAGTAGACCCTCTCCCATGCCCTTCAACGGCTAGATAAGCATTTAATGTGGTGTCCGTTGGCAAATTTGAGCGGATCCTTCGGTCTTTTCTGTCATCAGTGTGCTTAGAACGGCTATCTTTGCTTTAAATGTTGAAGCGGTTGCTGCAACGGTCATCTAATGGCTATTTTTCTGAAAAGCCATGCAACAGCTATTTTTCTCTGGGTGTTGCACCGAACTGCACGGCAAGCCATCTGCAACCCTGCGCAGCTACTTCGTAGTGCCAAAAATTTCCAACTGCACAGCTACTTCGCAGTGCCAAAAATTTCTAACTGTGCGGCTTCCACTCTATATATTTTTCTTCTTCTTCTTCTTCTTTTTCTTTTTTTTTTCCCGCGCAGCTTCAACAGTGCTGCGCGGTGCATAGATCATTCTTCTTATCATACCTTCTTCCTTTTATCATACATGTACAAACTCCTTTACATTTCTAGTGTCCACTTTCAACTGTACTTGAAACTTAGAACTTCCTTCCATTGTTCATTATTCAGGGTTCTGCGAAGCAGTGCTATCATGGTATAGCTTTAGCCTACTTCCATTGATCAAAGTTGGCAAAGCATCACTAGCTAAATTGGCTAGCTAGACTGCACCAGTGTTAGTAACATGTATCATAGTATATGGGCCAAGCCAATGCATTTTAAATTTACCAGGGAATTTCATGACTTTTCTATCATACAGGAGGACTAGATCACCTACCTGAAAACACTTGTTCTTGATATGGCGATCATGCCATGCTTTCTCACGGTCCTTCTGAGCTTGCTGGTGGAAGCCTGCGATGAAGCGGTCTTCCTCCAAGCCTAGTAAAAGTAGTAATATTTCTTCTAGAGCTTTGTAGTCTACCATCCCTGTAAATGCAGCAATTCTCAAACTAGGGACAATATATTCCATGGCTTTATAGCCTCCTGCCCATAAACTAACCGAAAGGGTGTCTGTCCTGTCAATTTATTGCATGTGGTTCTGTATGCCCATAGCACAGATGAGACATGCAGGTCCCAATCGTCCCTATTTACATTGCACACCTTGGTGAGTGCGTTTTCCAATATTTTATTGAAATCCTTTACAATACCATTCGCTTGTGGATGATATGGATTACTGCGCTGATGAAGAATGTGGAATTCCTCTGTAAGCACCTCAATCATCTTGTTCAAAAAGTGAGTACCTTGGTCACTCATCAAAATCTTCGGAAAGCCAAATCTGGTGAGTATTTCTTCAAAAATAAACTGTGCAGCAGTACTGGTGCTGCAGTCCTTAACTGGTTTTGCTTCTGCCCATCTGGTGAGGTAATCCGTAGCAGTAATAATATACCTTGCACCCCTTCTTTTTCCTGGTGGGTTTATAGGACCCATGAAATCTGTTGCCCATTTTTCAAATGGTTGCAGTGTTAACTGTGGATTTAATGGCATCTCATCTCAACGTGATGGTTTTCCTATCCTCTGACAAACATCACAGTTCCTGCAATGTTCTTTGGCATCTTTATGGATCGTACGCCACCATAGCCCTGCGCGCAATATCTTCTGTGTAGTAGCCCTTCCTGCATAGTGACCTCCCACGATTCCTGAGTGTGCATCGGCTAGGATAAATGGCTTCTCATGATCGAGTATGCACCTGCGCAGGACTTCATCC
This sequence comes from Larix kaempferi, assembly GCA_027924585.1. Taxonomy (NCBI): domain Eukaryota; kingdom Viridiplantae; phylum Streptophyta; class Pinopsida; order Pinales; family Pinaceae; genus Larix; species Larix kaempferi. Next base: position 5,274,796 of record BSBM01000899.1, read on the forward strand.
AGCCCAAGTTTGTGTAACTGACCTGCAATTATAGTGAAGTCTGGACCGAGAATTCCTGGGGTGCCAGCCCTGCAGTTAGGAAGTCGATGATGTCCTTGTAATAATCATTGGAACCCTATATACTAAATAACTGCACATCAGGTAGACTGCCTTCAAGATTTCTCGGCTCCTATACTGAATCGATCCTTGGCAGATGATCAGGTCCTAAGTTCAGTCTACTTGGCTTGACAATAATTTAAAAGTCATATTCCTGGAACAACAATAGTGATCGGCATATGTGTCCCCCTAACACTGGCTTGTTGACCAAATATTTCAACGTAAAATGGTCAGTAAACGTAAGGAAGTGCGATCCCAGCAAGTAGTGTCTAAATTTCTGTAGGGCATATACCATCGCAAGGCCTTCCCTCTCAGTAGTAGTATAGTTCTTCTCTGCTGTTGAAAACGTTTTGCTAGAAAATGCAATAGGATGGTCAATACCTCCCTCTCCTGGATGAGCTAACACGATCCCCAGGGAAATACATGATGCGTCAACATGGACATGGAATGGCTTCGTCCAGTCTGGAAAGACTAGAATAGGTGCAGTGACCATCTTTTCTTTTAATGTGTCAAAACCCTATTCGCATTCTACGTTCCAAATGAACAGTGCGTCTTTCTTCAGCAGCTTCTCCATTGTTGCGGTTATCTATGCGTAACCCTTTATAAATTTCCTGTAATATCTAGTATGGCCTAATGTAGATCGCAACATCTTGACTAAATTTGGTGTTGGTAAGTTTGCAATAACTACAATCTTCGCAGGATCTACCATCAATCCTTGCTTACAGATAATGTGGCCAAGTAAAATTCCATAAGGCACACAGAAAATACACTTTTTCAAATTCAAGGATATTTGATGCTGTCGACACTTCTCGAGCATCATGCGGAGATTCGCGCAATGATTTTTCAATAGACCAAATACAGTCCAATCATCAAAGTACGCTTCTAAAAACTTGTGCATAAAATCTTTAAATGCTGCGACGATGACTCTAGAGAATATGGCGAGTGCATTCTTAAGCCCAAAAGGCATGACGGTGTACTGGAATGACCCCCATTCTGTAGCAAATGTCGTCTTATGCCTATCTGCAGGATCAATCCTGATCTGATGACAACCAGAGAAACCATCAGTGAAAGAATATGCCTCATTTCCTCCAATGTTATCAAGCACTTCGTCTGTGAATGGAGTAGGAAATGGGTTGTGCAAGGAAGCATCGTTCAGCTTTTTGAGATCCACACAAATCTTGATCTCGCCTTTTTCTTTCTTGTCTTGAACAACCATGGGGCTAATCCATTCATATTCTTCAACTAGTTCAATGATTCCTGCTTCTAGCATCTTATCTAGCTATGTGCGGACTTTTTACTTATAGCGCGGATTCAATTTGTATGGCCTCTGCTTGACAGGCTTAGCACGTGGCTTTAAAGGTATTTTCATAACCCCTGGGTCTCCCAAAATTCCTTTCATCTTGGTAAATTTTGTTGGAAATAGTTCCTGATAGTCATGTAAGGTATCTGCGATCTCTGCAATAGTTTGATCGTCCCAATAATCTCCTATTGATGCGAACTTCGGCTCTTTGTCTGTGCCAATGTTCACTTTTTGTGTTTTTACTGGTCCAGTCATATGTGGGATTTCCAACAGAGGTCCTTCTACCTCACATGCGCCTTCTGATTTTGGTAAATCTATGTTGCATGGGTTGTCCTCATCGTCTTCATTTGTATCATTGGTATCCTCAGCTAAGTTGTAACACTCGATCAAGTGCTCTTCATGTTCCTTCCATTCTGATTGTAGGTACACAGGAACGCACTCTATCCCAAAAAACTCCTGCAATGTTATGTTTTGATGATGACAGTCGTCCTGGAATATGCGCTTCTTGATTAGCTATAATGCTTCATGGATTAGTGGATTCTCGTCTTCAAAACTGAAGTCCTTCCGGAAGTTCGCAGTGAGCAGCTCCCAATCAGTGAGTTCACTGCGCAACTCTAGGTCGAGGTACCATTTCTCTCAGATACTCGCATCCAATGTATGTACAAATAAATGTACCAATTCTGTCAGTGGTCTTTCCACCCATTCCTTTGAACAGATTTCAATGTGCTGACTAGCGTCTGTCTGTCCATTATACTTTTCAAAGGGTAAAGTAACCTTTTCGGTGAACCGAATATGCATCTTAGTTCTGCATTTATCCCAAGTGGTCAATGTTTTCTTATGTTCATTCCACCATCTGGAAGTTGTATCGTGCAATGCTATATCTAAAGCTGGTAGTCTATGCTCATCTGGTATAGCTGTAGTATATTCCCTTATGAAACTGTAAACATTAGCGGAACCATCATATGTGGGAATAGGACCCACCTCTTTTCCGATCCAGCGCAGTGATTTTGTAACCTGTGCACATCTTCTTGCTGATACTTCATGCATACGGCTTTGCCAATTCTCGAGTCCTGTATCCGAGTTAGAGATACAAGAAGTGTGACATCGACAGCTGAGCGTACCATCTGCAGTAGGATTAATGTAGTCTTCCTTGTTCTTAGTCAGCTGGTATAGTCGGTCTAAGTCTTGAGCTTGGGATTCCTCCTGAATCGGCTCACTGTATCCATCACCATCTTTAGGATCCAATGGTGCGATGACGCTAAGATGCTTCCCTTCAAAGATCATCTTCTTTGTCTTCAAGTTTATGATAGCCAGGTTATCCATAGCCCAATCAATTCCCAATATTGCTGGAAAAGGTTGACTATCATCCACAATTTCAATAACCTCGATGTCTGCATGACTCTGTACTCCGTCAATGTCAACTACTATATTAGCTAAGCGGCCAAAAGGTATGACCTTCTCCTGATTAGCCATTCGTAACTGGATAGGTGACCAGAGAAACTTTGGTCGACCCATCTGCTGCCATGTCTGCTTAGTCAAGACATTCACTTCTGATCCCATATCAAGGATGACTTCGTCCATTTAAAAATCTCCTATCTGCGCAGTAAGCCTCATCTCTCGGAATGTTCTTTTGTGCTTCCTTATATGATGTAGAGCGCTATCTGGAGTCTCTGTTGCAATCTGAGGTTCATATTGGCTAATAAGCTTGTGGAGCTCTACTATGTCTTTTTCGCTTTTTAGTAACTTCATGCAGCTTCGCAAGAACTACTTAATAGAAGTAGGGACAACTGTCGCAGTACTTGTTTTATCATACGGGGCCGGCATGTCTTCAACATGTGGTGTTTCACTGCATAGCGGGATCCTTGATGACTTATCTGTTGGTTCTCTAAAGGTATCCTGCGCGTCAATGAAGATCTCCTTATTCTTCTGTAGGTTAAGAGGGGGTGCTTTTCTTGGAGCTTTCCTTATCCATATTGTTTCAAGGGGATCCTTCTTCGTATGTGCCTCCCCTGATGTTGAAGCTTCCGCTCCTCTGTTGCGGCCTATCTCAGCGCCACTACATGTGACCACGTTAATGCTTGGATCCACTGGTATATTCTCTACTGCGATCGACTGGACGTTTGGATTCAGAGCCTCTGTTCGTCTTCTCTTCTGCATTTCCACCTCTAATATTTGGCAATCTTCAATGACATGCTCAAACTATTTACAATAGTTGCACGTAGTGCATGGGTTAACACAATATCTAGACACGTGCCCGGGTTGGCCACAATTATAACAAATGACTTGGCCGCAGCCTCTTCCTTGTGCCGGACCAGCATTTCTTCCTTTGTCGCAGTATCCACCACCATGACCTCTGTATCCTCCTTGGTCATATTGTGCATTTTCTTGTTTTGGCTGGATATCTTCTTGTACGTGGTACAAGCCAGCGCCTCACATTGAGTCCATATCCCTTTTTCTTTCATTCATTAATTCATATGCGCGTCAGTTGGATTCATCATGTCCAATTGAGTTTTAGAAATTGCAGTATAAATTCTTAAGAGTTTTCACATATTTCTGGATGAGGTAACAGTCTTCAGTTCCGTGTCCTGTGGTTCTGCAAATTTCAGACCACGGGGCCTGATTCTTATTTAATGTGTTAGGTGCACCACTGTTAATAGAGTCACGGAATAGAGGGCAATGCTCGTGGTCATGACCTTCTCCTTTACAACTTGTACACCAAACCTCCTGTCTAGGTTCATATCTTTGTTCTTTACCATTTTTCATGCTTTGCAGTTCAAGTGTGAGGGTGGTCAGCTGGTCCTGGATCTGAGACATCCCAGAACTAGTATCACCAATCGGCGAAGCTTCCAGCTTCATTGCAATTTCCAAGGGCTCTGCTTAGGATAGAACCTACTGCTGCATCAATGGTAATCTGATATGAGTTAATAGCGCATCAATGAACCATTCCTTATGCTATTATGGTGTTATAACAAAACTTACTTAGTCTAGTAAGGTCTTAAATTTCTGATCAAAGTCCCAGACCGTTTCAGTTGGTCTCTGCTTTATTTCCTTCAGCTTAGTTATACACTAAGACTCAGACTTAGGTTTCTTGAACACCGCCACCAGCACAACTTTAATTTCTGCGAGGGTTCTCAGCTATACAGTAGAGTATTTCATAAACCAATGTAGCCCTCTATCCTTGAAAGTGGTGATGAGCTATGCTTGCTTCACGGCATCGTCCTGGATTTGTCTTACACTCCATACGGCTTCACAAAGGAACCAATGCTGATCAAGGTCTTCTAGGCCAGTTCCTCTGAATATTGGTAGTTTCATATCAGTGTTCGCCATTGTGCTACTAGGTGGTGGGGCACCTGGATTAGTGCACGGCTGCTGTAAAGGGATCTGCGCAATAAATACAAATGGGACTATTAGGAGAGATGCACTAGGTTGATTCTTCTGTAGGGTGGGCTGCGTAGCAGGTGGGTTCTGCAATAAGGGTGGTGCGGTTTGTGCAGCCAGTGGATTCTCAGGGGTAAATGGTTGTGCAACTTCGCTATCAAGATCGTAGGGGATCTCATTATCTATGTGAAGTTTAGGGACTTCCGGATTCTTATTAATTTTATATCTCTTACCACTTCTAAGAGTATGTGTTTCTTTGTCAGAATCAATATATGTACTATTTATCATGACAAAATTCAAGCATATTACTACATTCTTAGAACACCTTTCTCAGCTAACAGCATCTTAATGTATAGACTGAGATTGTTCAGAAACTTACCTTGGAATCCTCCAAAAAAATGTGCTTCTGCTTGGCTGTAGGATTTGAGTGTGTCTACAACAAATTCTGTTACAATTCCTCCTAGCATATGATCTACCCAATAATCAACTGCACATGACAATGGGCTGTCTAACACTTTAAGCTGCACTGTGAGCTCGGGAGTCCACTCCGTAGGAACTCCTCCTTGGAAACATTTTTTCTTCTCTGCGAGCCGCAATATCCACGCATGCAGCTCGTTTGGAAACAATGCCCAAAAGATCTCGTGAATTTCGTCTAACAAATATCTATCCGACCACTGTGTGTCGCTTAGACACGGATGTCTATTTTCTTGTCTGTTAAAATCGCTTATGGTCTTATCCCACCAAGCTTGAATTTCTGTCTTTTTAGGATGCTAATAGTCAGTTCCTCCGGGGAATTGATATTCTTCTTCACACATCGTGATTGCAACTCAACGAAACCATTTCAACTCATCATGGATTCTAGCGCGACAACAGAACCATTTCAACTCATCATGGATTCTAACACGGCAACGGAACCATTTGTTGGCTGAAACTGACCTAGAGGTTTCCAATTAGACCCAGTTTCTTTGCGGTTCTCCCTTTGACCAACAAAACCCCTTCACACCGGCCCTTTCAGCAACAACCTGTGAGTAGGTTGAGGTCTTACCCGAGGTGTATCTTTATGGGGTACTGTGGAATCAGGTTTCCACAGTAAATGATGAGTTGTTTATAAGAACAAGCTGTGCAATGCAGGATAGAAGGATGGCACTGCGGGTAGAGTGACGCGGTACGCAGCAAGATCTATGCTGCAAGCAGTACTGTGTGGTGCAGGCAACACTACGGGCCGCACCAAGGGTTTCTTACTGTTGCGAATCTTCTACTGGAACTGTGAATTACCCACACTTATCCTCTACTTGGAAGATCTCGGAAACGTTAAGGCACTAAAATGAATATCACTCATCCATTCATTTAGGAACTTACTAATTAACTTTCTAGCATTCGTCAAGAACTTGGATTATTACAATGTGAACTAAAATGATAAACATGATTAACTGTGTTGCGTTCCTTCACTATGCTTAAGAAAGTAATTATACTTAAATGACTGCTTCACAATCTTAATCGTAGAATTGAAATGTCTACCATTCATCTGCTTCCGTGGAACCTAGCATATCATTGTCAAACTTTCCTATTGGTAAATGCATATCAAAGTTCTCATATTACAGCATGCAATGAAACATTCAGGCATTCATTCTACGGAAAATATAGACAGTCATTCATTCATAAACATCATCTCATAACACGGGATTTAACGTGGTTCACTTCCCCGGATGGAAAGCTACGTCCACAAGAACGGTTGGTAATATATTTCTTTAAAAAGGGATGGGGCAACCGTTCTTAGTCTGCGCACTCAGCTGCAAACTCTCCTTTCTCTCAGCTAGGTCTCTGTGCACACAGCTATAGAGCCTTTACAATATTCTTAGCTCAAAGAGATTCTACAATACAAAAGGGTTATCTCCTTAAGTTCTCAGAAACAACAAAAGAATAACAATAATACAGAAAGACAACAACCCACAAAAATCGAACCCCCATCGCATACAAAATGTCTTCTTAAATAGCTCATGCCCAAAGGTCATGTCTATACAATGTCGAAGACCTAAAACCCAAAACCCTAAGGGTTTCCAAAACTGCGCCGGTTTTCCAAACTAGCTTGCTGGCTCCTAGTCGTGTCTGCTTGATCATGGTGGTTCTCCACGTCCTCATCCTGTCGCTATCGGCCTTCCTGTCGCACGCGTGCCTACAGGCTGCTTCTACTGAACCGTTTCTCTCTAACGGTTTTACCTTCTAAGCGTGCCAACCGTCGCTTTCCTTAACAACCCACGCATGGCCTCCTTCCTGTTTTTCCTACGTCCACCGCTCGGCAATCCTGAAATATCTTTCCAAAAATGGCCGCTACTAGTTGAGCCGGTAGCTACACTTGATACTTGTCCAACACACCGCTTTGCTAGCTCCACGTGTCCTCCTAACTCCGTAGCGCTGCTTCTGCGCAGTACTGGTCTTCGCATCATGACCAAAACTTCGATGATGCACACAACTCCGCAGACTCGTCAAAAGTTGGATGCCGCACGCAACTTCGCAGCATCCTCAATACTTAGCCAAAATTGTGTTTTTGAGTTGCGCTCAGCTCAACTTTCCCTGCTTGCCTCAAAAAGGTGCTTCCAAAACTTTAACTCAACCTAGGCCCGACATTCATACCTGAGATGACCATTCTAATATGAAAATGGAGTAGAAAGGCACTTCACAACTCCTGCACACTCGAAAGCTAGGTCAAATAGTCAACCCAACGTTCAAATACAATAAAACTGATCCAAACTATAGCAAATAGCATAACGGCATCAAATATTTGAAAAAGGAATATTCCATTTTGTTTTATAAATAGAAATAAAAACCAAATATAGTCACCATTGTTCTATTTGCCAAATTTGGGAGGAATAGTGCCATTTCCTGCCAGATATTCACTTGTCGATTCTAGGAGCTACGATCAGCCATTTCACCTGCCGTCAGGAACAAGTAACCTTAAAGTTCAGCCAGAAAAATTGTAGTGGTTTACAATTTTGTTTTTCAGTCATTTTTTTAGGCTTTGGCTTGATTTGGGAAGGGCCATTGTGCCCTCGGCTCATCGCAGTTGGCCCTTTTGGGAACTGCGATGAGACCGAGTCATCGCAAATGGAATATACATGGACTACGATGACATCGATTTGTTTGCAAAAATGGGGTGCGGCGACGCTGACGTCCATCCCCAAACTCAAACAAAACTCAAAAGAAGGACTTCCAGTGGGTGAAGCAAGCCCTAACATTGTTAAAAACTTCCTGTTGACAAGTTCAAACCATCCAAAATGGTTTTGGAATGGTGGGAAAAGGAACATGAATTAGATGATGAACAAGCTGCAAACAATCCACATTGTGTGGAAGCTTTGAGAAACTGTGGGCTTCTCAAGTTCTTCCGCATTCAGGGGATGAGATCCCAACTTCCACTACTGAACCCTATGCTCCAATGTTGGGATGCGGCCCAGCAGTACTTTCTGATTGGTGAGCATGAGCTTCACATAGATGTCAAGGACATCTATTTTCTGACTGGTTTGTCTCGAAGGGGGGACAATGTGACACTCACTGGATCACGTGGGAGTGATCGAACCGTGGAAGATTTGATCTGGAAGCATTGTGGTCCCAACGCTTGTGCATCTAGCGGGAAATTTTTTATTAAATATGTACGGGAGTTCCCATTGCGGGCCATTTTATTCACCATTACGAGGATGGCGGGGAGTCAAGCTCCTCACCTAGCCACTAGAGCACAGATGCTTTATGCGGAAGACTTTTTGTCTCCAAATATCTTGAACTAGTGCGAGGGGGTCCTTGCAAATGTGCGATCTTAGCTGACAAAGTGTCAACGGGGAGAGCTCAAAAAGTTCTGCTATGGTTCTGTAGTGATCTCGTTCTTGCTGGAACGGGTTCCCATTTTTCATCTCAGGTACAACTAGAGGATAGGGACCTCAGAGATCCACACATGGCCAAGTGGACCGATGTGATGGCTCGGCATGGTGGAGGTCCTATCATCGGATTCCCTCTTGAGTTCTTCACTTGGTTGGCAGGCCAGTTACTGATGGTGGAGGACTTTCCATATAGTGGCACCAACTTCACAGATGACCCAGACTTGCCGCTGGCTGAGGGAGCAGTATGGGGAGACCTCGGTAAGAACAAACAACCCTTGAACTTTTTAAGTTTTGTGCATTTATGATTTTTTTGATATAGTGCTGATAGGTGAACAACATGTGTGTGAATATGTGGGGCCTATATGACCAGTGGGGACCTCTCTTCTGGCTAGGAGAGAGAGAGGAGAGGGAGCGATGGTGGATCCAGCTGTGCATGCTTCCATCGTGGAGATGGACAAAGTCAACACCAACCTGATTGGATTGACACTGGCCGTTCCTGAGCCGACGGTAGATGAGGTGTCGCAGCCCATGCAAGTGCACACAGTTGGAGCAACTGCACGCTTCAACGCACTGCTTCACAAGGTTGCGAGAGCAGTGGACTATTTCCAGACTTAGCCGACTAGGGATGCTAGACCACCTAGGGTTGTATGGGCTAGGAGATATCCCACATGTTGTCATTGTGTGTGTACTGATAGCTTAAAGGCCTCAAATTTTGTACTACTGAAAGCTGCGAAGCTTCAGATTTTGCAGAGACTTACTGAAAGCTATAGGGCTTCAGATTTTTGTATTAGCACTACCTTTTTGAGATTATATATATATACAGACAGTTCGACGATTTATACATTATGTGTTTCAAAAAATAATGATGTGATCTTGTTTATATGCTTGCTTCTATACAGTTCATTATTTACATGTTCTGAATGCTTTTACATGTTATGAGTATCATGTGTGTGCGATGTACCAATCTAGAATGAAGTTGGCCATCGAGTCAACAACTGTGTTTAAATCTCATGGAATGTGCAGGTATTGAATGGTTTCAAACGATCTTTCCAAGAGATGAACCCATCTAAAGAGATAGAGTAGGGTAGGATCACATATAGCATAAACCCGGTTAATATGGGAAACCATCAGTTGAGAATCCATGTGGATGACAATGTGGTTCATACCCAAGGAAATTGCATCGGTTAAAGTTCCAACTACCGACAGATACTCTGCGGCATTATTGGTTGGGAATCCAAGGCAACTTCCTCCTGAAATGATGAGCTCACCTGTTGGGGAATATAGTACCCAGGCTGTCGAGGCAAGGTTACGAGTATGCCGGATGGCGTCATCCATGAATCCGTATCACGTTGCCATCTGCACACGCAGACATAACATGGTATGAGAAGCGAAAACAAGATCTAAAGACACTAAAAAACAAGTGCGTCACACCACACAAAAACACACGAGCACGCCATGTATAGTATATAGAGTAAAATCTATGCATGAGAGGGTCAGGCATAGTACCTCTTCAGGTAAATACCATTATGGGGTTCACCCAAAGATATTCCGTCATAATCTTTAAGCTCGTATGCTCCCTTTTCCAAAAGACGTTTGACGATGTAAGGTTCGTGCCACATGGACTCAAACTTTCCTACTGCTAGTTTGTCATGCTTCTGGTCGTATGTGAGGACCAGGTCACCCTCGTTGAAGATACGGGGTTCAGCTGACTTGTCGTATTGAGATTTGATGCGTTTCTTATGTGCTTCATTAGCAAGAGCATCATCTCGGTGAGACTCGTCAAGTTTTGCTAAGTACAGGAAACGTTCTTCCTTGACAGTAGTGTTAGGAAGAAGTTCGACAACGAGTTGCAGAGACGGAATTTTGCACTCTATAGGAAGGACAGCTTCCAATCCATACGCCAGTTGGAAAGGAGTGAAACCTATGGCGGTTTAATGGAGGTTTTGTAGGCCCATAATGCTGAAAAGAGCATATTGTGCTAGTTGGACTTGTGCATACCTACCATCCGTTGGACCATAGTTTTCAAGACCTTGTTAATGGCCTCGACCTATCCATTGGACTGTGGGTAGTAAGGTGTTGAGTTTTCATGTCGAAAACCCAATCTATCGCTCAGTTCATCAACCATATGGTTCTGAAAGTGAGAACCGTGATTGGTAACTATAGCCTGAGGAACTCCAAACCACGCTATTACATGATTGAACATGAAGAGTGCGGCGGTTCTGCCGTCGTTTTGGTATGTAGGAATTGCCTCGGCCCACTTTGTGAATTGATCCACAACTATGATGATGTAACTATGCCCCCTGGCCGAGGTAGGCTTACAATGCATAAAATCAATGCCCCATTTCGCAAAGGGGCCCACGGCAATAACCGGGTGTAATGGGGCGGGATGGGTACGCTTCTTCATATGGAAGTGTTGGCATGGAGGACATATTTTCACGGCCTCAATACAATCTTTGAAGATAGTAGGCCAATAATATCCTGCGCGCAAAATCTTCTGGGTTGTAGCCATCCCAGAGAGGTGACCGCCACATGCCCCAGCGTGACAGTCATTCAGAACGCGTTCAACCTCTTTGTGAGTTAGACAACGTTAAAGAATGGAATCAATGCCACGACAGTACAAAGTATCACTGATGATCAGATAATACTTTGCATTGTGACGAATTCGATGACAGTCATCACGAGAGAGTTGAGGGTTGAAGCGTTGGGTTTGAAGATATAAAGAAATATCTCCATACCACGGATCGGTCATACTGATGAGAAACAATGACTCATCTAAAAAGGAGTCATTGTGCTCAACTTCTACAGTAGCACGGGGAAAGTCACAAATCATCTCAGCAAACACCAAGGAATTTTTGGACTTGGATTTCTCGAAAAGAAGATCAAATTCTTGCAGTATCACGATCCAGCATGAATACTTGCCCCCAAGCACCTGACGTGTTAGTACGTGGTACATGGGGTTCGAGTCTATGATGATGGTGGTGGTGCAGAGCAGGATGTAGTGTCGAAACTTTTGGACGGCGATGACCACCGCAAAAGCAAGTTTTTTGACATGTGAATATCTAGTTTCAGTGTCAGTGTGACCCTTACTTGCATAGTATATTACATGTTCATGGGCGTTTTGATCCTCTTGTACCAAAACCATGGCAATAGTGGTAGTAGAAGCAGCAAGATATAAAATGTAATCTCGGACATAATTCGACAGTTGGATTACGGGGGCATGCATGATGGCATGTTTGATGCTTTCGAAGGATTTTTGAGCTTGATCATCCCAAATGAACGGAACGTCCTTCTTAAGCAATCTCATATACCCCTTAGTCTTTTCCATGAAGTTGCAAACAAAACGCCGTAAATAAGTTGCCTTCCCTTGGAGACTTTGAAGTTCCGTCACATTGGTGGGAGGTGGGAGGTCGACAATGGCCTCCACCTTTAAGGGATCAATGCAAATCCCATCCTTAGAGACTATAAATCCTAAGAGGCATCCAGATTCAACACAAACGATACACTTGTGAGGATTCAAATGGATATTGTACCATCTACATTTGAGGAAAATGGTCATCAGATGATCCATGTGGAACTCATGCTGCTTTGAATGTGCAGGAAGATCCTCTAGGTAAGGTTCCACAAAGTCCTTAATGTCATGGAAGGCATACAACATGGCTCGCTAGAATGTGGTGCCAGCGTTCTTAAGGCCAAACAGGAGTTTGCGATATGCAAACGTCCCCCAAGGACAGATGAAAGCCATCTTATATTGGTCGACTGGGTTGATCTCAATCTGGTTGTAACAAAAAAAGCCATCCATGAATGAAAAGATGATGCTTCTAGCACAGTTGTTGATAATCTGGTCAACGAACGAGGTCGGGTAGTTGTCCTTTGGACAAGCCTTGTTAATGTCCCGATAATCGACACAGACGCAAATGGTGCCCTGCTTTTTGTTCACAGGGACGATGTTTGAGACCCAATCCGTCAATGGGACAGGATAAATGAAACCAACCTTTAATAGTTTTTCAATCTCTGCCTTGATCACTGTAGTCTTCCGGAGGTGTACGGGTCGCAACTTTTGATGTACAGGTTTGACGTCGAGATAAGTTTTTATTTCGTGAGAAACAATCGCGGGGTCTATCCCAGGCATCTCTTCATAGGACCAGGCGAATACATCTCGAAAGTGCTTGAATAAGGCCGTGCCCATAGCTATTTCTTCAGGGGAACACTTCTGGCCTATGCGAACGTGTTCCACTACACCAGGTTTTACCGAGATGTCTACCGGGGTGGTAGGCTCAATGTTGGCCAAGTTACCCTCAGTGTCTGAAAGACATGTATGTATGGGAGAATGACGGAACGGATAGATATCCGGGAAAAATATGGTGTGAATCTTGTTCTCTATGTACTCTAGCGGTGGAAGAAAAGAGGACCAATGGTGAAGGTCATCCCACAGGCCATCATCAACATTGATAACTTCCATGATGGACTCATCTGAATGAAAAGTCTGAAGTAAGAGCTTGGGTAGGGATGATGCCCATTGTAGAGAACAAGATAGGGAGGCCATGGCTAGGTGGTCCTCTGATGTTGATTGGATAGCCTCCTAAATACGTTCAGCAGGTGAAAGAGGCATTACGTCTCCAATCATGTGTGTTGTGGCTTCGTCCAGTACAAGCCAAGTATCAGTAGAGCGAGATGAAATCTCCGCGGAGATCATGTTCATCGAGGAAACATGATTAGGGGGGTCAGAAATGGGAAAAATGACCATGAGAGATGAATCTTTCGAAAGGCCAACCCCTATACTCTCATACTATTTTGACATTTGTCCAATGGAAGGAGCATAGTCACCAGGATGAGTAGTAGTGTCCGACATGCAAAAATCTAATTGGACGATGGTAACAATTCATCCTTGGTGGGGGAATTGTACCGTGCGAAAGACTAAAGAAGCTACCACCTGCATGGCATAAAACCAATTGTGACCAAGCAAGAGATTATAGTCTATTTGGGCGGAGACCACTTCCACATTGATGGTTACGGTCTTTCCACCTAAATCGACTGTGAGAGCTTGTAAGAGCCCATGAGGTTGAAAGCCACACCCGTCGAATGCTTTCGACGTGGTGGGAGAACGATTCAATTCGGGAGAGACGATGGCTCTCCAACAGGTGATCGACATGACAGACGTAGAGGTGCCTTTGTCCAGAAGGGTACGATGGACAATTTTCCTAGCGAGGTTTGCAGCAACTTGAAATGCAAGCTGATGGGAAAGCCTCAGCTTGAAATGGTCAAGTCAGAACATGATGGTTTTCAAAGAATCAGGGTAAACTGCACCGACCACTGCGAGGAGAGTTTTGCGTTGATTGGGACAATTCTGCAAAAATTTCAGCATGGACATGGCGCAAGGGGCTTGTGCTAAGTCTTCTACGATATTGTAATTCTGCGCCGCCCGAGCATTAGGATTAAAAACAACTTTTCTAATCGTTCCCTTGGGTGGTCTCAATATCGAATCGAAAGATGGCTTCTCAATGGTGAGAGAAGTTGATGGTACAGTGACATCAGGTAAAGAGTTGGAAGTTTTTTCAGCATTACTCCCAATAGGTTCCTTCGAAGGGACTGTGTCATGTGATCGCGAGTGAGTGTTCAAATTGATCATCTCATTTTGCACCATGAGAACATGCGTGGTATTGGATGATTCCCCCTGGGCTGGGGGAGGTTGAGCAATCATCTGCTGGCTTTGAGAGGGAAACGGGTCGTTGAGGATTGTGGGAGTGGGTTTACCCCTAAGAAAATTTTGGACTTCATCTCTATGGGGACACTCTTTAGAGAAGTGATCATCTACAAACAATAAACAAGGATATTTTAGCTTCCGTTTCTGTTTGGCGTCATCAGGAGTGCTCTTTTGTTCTTGCTGGGAAGAAGATTTCTTAGGTTTTCCCTTGTTTTTCTTCTACTGCCAAACTTCTGAGGTGAAGCTGATGAGACCGAATTCACTTCTTCAGTAGCAGCAGGAGCAGATGACTTGGTGGTGCTGAGACCAGCCTGTGTTGGTAATGGCGACAAACCGTGGGGGTTCGAAGAACCAATATTTTGATGAGGATACTGGGTGTGAAGGGATTTGATGATGCCATCGGCTTGGGGTCCCTTAAGTGGTTTCGCAGGATCGTTAATGTCACAGGGTGCATTAGGAAGAATATCAAACAAAGTGCCAGATTGAGTGTATACTAGGTCTAGTACATGGGCACTCACGATGACTTGTTCTTCGGTGACAACACCTCCCATGGCAACATCTCTTGCTATGACAGGGATGAGTGACTTTGTAAACCAGTCGGCTAGGAGTTGATCTAGAATGGGAGATTTGATGAGACGACATCTCCTTTGCCACTCATGGATATGATTAGAAATATGAGTAGTGGTATTCTGACGGAGCAAGGTTAAAAGCTCGGTACTAGTTTCATACCATATAGGCAGCTGGAAATGAGTCAAAAAGTTCATGGCAAGAGAGCCAAAGTCAGGAAAAGAGTGGGGTGGCAACTCAATGTACCACTTAGCAGATGAACCAATGAGAATCCTTTGAAACAATCTAAGACGAATCGAGTCGTCCATTAAGGAATTAAATGAAAACCATAAATGGGAAGTCATCACGTGGTTTTTAGGATCTTCACCTGGCTTGCCCTCAAATTTCAGGATATCAAAAGGAAGTTTCACCAAAATAGGTGGCCAATTAGTTCCGTGGTCAGTGGGGTCGTTGGTTAAACAAGGTAGGTCAGGTAGGTCCTAGGTAGCCAAAAAGGGCAGCTGTGGACTAGGCTGTGCATATTGATAATATGGATAAGGCGTGTAAGGACCAGTATGACCATAAGGTGTACCAAGAGGAAACTGGGCGTACGGGGGTGTGCCTCCCGAACTGTAAGGGGGTCCGCCACCATAAGGTTGTCCATTCCAATAAGGTGGGGGTCCACCTCCACCACTAGGATGAGGTGGAGGTCCATCGCCACCAATGGGAGGAGGTGGGGGTCCATAACCATAATAAGGCATCCCACCACTGCCTCCGCCTGGAGGGGGAGGTGGACCACATCCGCCACCAGAAGGATGGGGGCCCCCACCACCTCCACCGCCAGAAGGATGAGGCTCTCCACCACCACCACCGCCACCATAGTAATTAGGTCCTCCACCGCCTCCACCTGGAGGGGGTGGTGGACCACCTCCACAACTCGAAGGGAAATGTCCTCCTCCACCATAATAAGGTGGTCCCTCGCCGCCTCTTCCTGGAGGGGGTGATGGACCATTCCCATCACCGCTGGAAGGGTGCGGGACATTGTTGGTAAAATGAGGTGGGCCTCTACCAAAGTTAGGTGGGGGCCCGTCGACTCCAGCAGGAGGTGGGGGAGGACCGATCAAGGGTGTTGGTGCTTGAGGGATGGTTGGTTGGGGTCCGTGTTGCAACACAGGCTATTGCCCCCACAGAGTGTATGGATTCCTGGGATAAGGTATCCCGTATGGTTCGATTCCGGGGTTAGATTGTCCCAACGCAGGGTTAACAGAACCTGGATATGGTTGACTCCATGAGGGCAGGGTTACATTCGATGGCCCCCCAACATGAGATAATCCCATGGTGGATGGTCTAGTGGGTTGGGGAGGTCCAACGGGAGGTCCGTTGGGGATTCCACCACCTATGTTCTGGATAGGAAAAAGGGGTTCCCCCCCAGCCATTACAGGATGACCACTATTCAAAGGTTGAACCAATGTAGGTTGTTGATTAGCTACCATAGTAATAACGTTACCAATGAGATAATCTGTGGGAATGGAATATCCTCCCCTTGAATTTTGAGGTGCGGGAGGAACTGGTAAAGTGACCATGGTAGTAATAGGTGTGTTGGACTATTGTCCTTCCACCGGTTGGGTCACTTGAGGTGCAGGACTAGACTCTTGTGAGAGATGACCAGTCTCATTAATGGTCGCATGGTGGGAAGATTGTTCCAATGATCCAAAAGATATTGGATGAATTGAGGTATCTCTATACCCGGGTCTTTGCTCGAGAATTTGTCTTCAAAGTTCATTACCCTTAATACGTAACTAATCTAAGCGTTCTTGAATAGGTGCAAAGATTTCGGCAAGGTCGAGCATGTAGAATGGTCTAGAGAGCTCCGGAGTAGTCCAGTTGGGTGGTGATGCGATGGCAAAATAAGCCACTGGGTGACTAGTAGAAGATGTCCAGTAAGCTGTTGAAGGACCAATAGCTACTATAGGGTCATCCTTGGGTCGGTTTACCCATTCCAACAGTCCAGGTTCTCCCAGGATAACAGGAGGAAGGTCTTGCGAAGTGGGGATTTGTGCTCCTTCATCCTGCGGGGGATGAGAGGTAGGTGAATCTGGAGGAGTTTGTGGAAACAAAAGTCCTCCAACGTTCAGAGTGGGGTTTTCCACTTCAGTCACTACGACCGTGTTACGCTGATCCATTCTTACCCTCGAAATAACCTCTGGATTAAGGGGATATTCGGGTGATAAGTTTAAGATCCTACGGGATCTTCTCCAGGGAAAATCCTCTAGAGTGTCAGGAAAGTCGGCCAGAGTGGTTGAAACAGCATTTCTCCTAAGGGTAAGCTAAAAAGAAAAGTAGTCCAGAAAAACCTACTCAAACTAAGTCAACAAGCAGACTTATGTGACAGAGTGGATTCAAAAGTCTGGAACTGCACGGGATTATCAAGGCATCACAAAAGGCAATATGCTGCACGGTCCAACAATATGATGCGACAAGGAGGATTGGGACCGTACCCTTGCTTTCATACCTAATTACCTGGATAGTACATGCGTGTTAATCTCCCCGAGTGTTGTTCTCGGTGCATTACTTTGCTAAGACGGCCAAATGGTTAACTTAGTTGGTTTCAGGAATCCTAATGGTGTCTCCCGATATATGCAAGGTATGTGGGAGTTCAAATCCGTAGCGGTGTTGTCTAATGCACAACCGTTCGGCAAGAGACCTTCCAATATACTTCTGAGTACGTGATACACCCTTCGATATATGCCAAGTACGGATTATGGTACTTGGTGGGTACATGAAGGAGCTCGATATACTGATAAGTACGTGGAAGACTACAATACCCCTGGGATACAATGCTGGAAAATAACGACAGCTGCCACGCTTAACGACGCTGGAATACGTCTCTAACTTACACACAAGTTGCTAAAATTTTTACCTAGTTCTACCATTAATTTTATCTTGGACGGTTAGATGAATGCATGAGGTGAGTACATAATTGGAAACATAATGCAAGCCCTAGCTACATGCGAAAAGTATGCTTTTCTTTCGATGAATGCTACCTATGGGAAGGAGAAATCTTCTTTTTCTTTCCAATGACTTTGCCAAAGCAATGCAATGCAACACAATCTCAATTCTATCAAATCTGATACCGAAACATTCTTTTCCTTTTTCAACGAAACACAAAAAATCACAACACTACTAATCCAAATCACAACATTTTTTTTCTTTTTCTTTTCAAAATGAAAATGGTACTAGGTAATGAAAAGAGAGAATTCTAAGATGGAGTATGCAAGCTTTTCAATTTCATTTTCAATGGCCTAAAAGCAATGAAAAATAAAAAATGCACCTATCTTTCCCTAGCATGGAAATACTTTTGCAAAATTGGAAGTGTAGCTTGAGTCTTTCAAGAAGATGAGCGGTTCATATTTCAAGAAAAATGTAAATGATCATACATTCATTCAATTTTCCAAAAGATTGATAAACAAAACATTCCAATGCAAGAACATTTTTCTTTTAAAAACACTCAAGAAATGATGGGAAAGAAGCACTTTTTAACTTTTCGATAGATGCATCAAAGAATAAACTTGATAACAATTGAGATTTCAAATCTAAATGAACGAGAAGAAATCACTACTTGCGACACTCGGTGCACTTAGAAAACTCAAGAAAAGACAAGCACTCAATCAAGTTGAAAGACACACTTAACTCAAAATCAAGTAGTAGCAAGCAAAGCTCAAAAAATAATGTAAACGAGGTCTGGAAGCTGATCTAATGAAATGATCAGATCAGGAATGGAAGGAAGGGAATGGAAGGGTGAGCGGATGAAGGCGGAAGAGACAAGAGTACCCACCACTATCGGTCCTCAAACTTGTCCAAAATGGAGCCCAAAATCAATCCAAACAAAAGCAAACACTCAATACACGAATCAAGGAATGGGATCTCTAGCTGGATCTTGCAACACAGAAGGAGTTCATATAGTAAACCAAAGTTCAGATTGACAAATGGAGAGACGATGCCTACATGCCAAATTTTGACAAATCGGTGCACTCTGTGCTTATACACACTGCGACGTCACAGTTCACCAATGCGGGAACTGCGACGACGTCGCAGTATACTAATGAAAAGGATGCAATGAGTGACTAACAGGTAAAAAACAGAGACCAGAAATGAAAGAGTGTCTCTCTGTTTCCACTAACCAAGTGTGACGGGCGAGATCAAGTCCAAAAATGAATTAGATCTCCTAGCAATGAACCATGGAATGGTTTGAAAATGAGTTGTATAAACTCAGAGGAAGCAGATCAGAGTCTTCAATATGAAGATCTGATAGTGAAATCAACTCATGAAGAAAATGATAAATGGAAGGCTTATGTCAAGCAATCAACTGAAAATGACTCTTAGGCAATTATAGAATCATACATGTGACTCCCCAGTATCGTCGCCAGATTTGTTTATCGGACAATCCACTCAAGCAGACCCGAGCTAGATCTCCCTAGCTAAATGCGAGTCTAGAACAAATAAGATAGGCTACGAATGCATTTCCTAGATCTATTTAAGGATCGAGTACTAGTTGTCTTACCTTTCACTTCGCTATCCTTTCTCCTAAATGATACTCCATGTCTCACGGTCGTCAGATCCAAGCTACAAAACTTGTCAAGGCAAGAAACAAGAGAAACAAGTAAAGGGCATCTATACAATAAGAGATCTAAGTGAACAGTTAAGTAGGTAAACTACTCAATATCATTACACACATGAACAATATTGGTGGAAAGCATTTATATTACTGTAAAAATAGGGAAGTACATCGTAGAGATATAGAACTACAACCGAGGCGTAATGCTACAACCCTTCTCCAACAAAGCCATTCGTCATTTCCTCCTAAGTAAGCTTGAGTCTCTCAAGGATGAGTAGAGATCTCTCAAGAGTGATTTCACTAGCATGTAAACACCATAGACTTCCTCCTTTTGGAGAGGGGTAGAGCTTCTCTTATATAGGACTACGTGGATAGCGTATGGATAGGATAGGTTGAGATACGGTAGGAGAGAGATAGGGGATCCTCCCAAGGTGTTAGGAATTGAGTACCAACTCCCCTAGAGGTCAGGGATAAGGCCCCAAGTCAGGAAGTTTCTCGAAGAAGCTCGAAGAAGCTATTTTTGCCCATTAACTGACTTTGTCGCACCTTGCAATGAAGCAAGCAGCGACGTCGTATGTTGCATGAGTGCAACCTACGATGACCTCTCAAAACCTGGTACAACTGGGTACAAATCCTCCCAGGTTGATTACTCAGTCAAGATATCTTCAAGGGTGTATACACTGAATCTCATGATGGGTGGATTTTAGGTGTAACAAATATATTTTTCATTAATTTATAAAACAAAGATATAATTAAAACGAAGGTTGAATTTATTAATTAGTTGTTTAAAATCAAGATATGCAACCTCAAAGGGCATGAACTTCAAAATGAAGAGGTGCGACCTAAAATATATGAAATACATGAAGTTATATAACCACAAATTTGAAATTGAAGAGAGTGTCTCAAGAACGTAGATCGAAGAAGTATTAAAGATGTAAGAGACTAGAAAATGAAGAATTTCCAGAAGCAGATTTGATGAATGAATAAAAGAATTAGGAAGATAAAAATATCTTAGGGAGGTTGGGTGGTGCTAGGGGCAGATTGAATTCTTCCAAGGGGGTTGTAGCCTCCTTCCAATTGTAGCTGGAAAATATGGGTGTTGTAGCATCCTTATTTGTTGAAGCAAATAGGAAACTGGGATGTTGGTGCATTCCATCTGTTGTAGCAGAAAATAATTTTTGTAGAAATCATTTATTTAATGAGCTTGAGTTTTTGGTTTTCCCAATTGGGATTCCATGATAAAATGATAAAAAAATTGTTATGTGTATCTTGTTGATCCCGTGTGTTAATGGATAATTTTAAAAGTTGTTTTAATTGTTAAAATTTATCAAGTACTGATTCAACCCCCCCTCTCAGTATTGTCCAATATTTCAACAATTGGTATCAGAGCAAGATCCTTTACTATAGTATAAACCACTCTAAGGAAGATCCTACTAAAAAAAACTATGGATCAGCAAGAAGGGATTGCATCCAATAGATCTCCAATACTTCATAAAGAAGAATATGCATATTGGAGCAAAAGAATGAGTGCATACTTAAAATCATTAGGATATGGTGTATGGAATTCAGTAATCTCTGATTATATCCCACCAAAAAGAATAAGGACTACATCTCAAAAAGAGTCCAAGAAAATAACTCAAGGGAAATGGAGGCCATACTTGATGAATTATCTCAACCCATCAAAGAGAAGATAGGCCAATGCATCTCATCTAAAGAACTTTGGGTTAAATTGGGGAAACTTTACTCAGATGAACAAAGAGTAGAAGCAAGCCTTGCTGTTGTCGAGGATGCTAGTGAAGATGGAGGAAATCTATTCATGGGGACAGTAACTCAAGCTTCAGAAGAAGAATCAGATGTGGAAGAAGAGGTGGACCTAGAGCCTGAACTCATGTGTGCTCTTCAGGAAATTGGAAAATGTAGAAGAACGAACAACTCTTTGAAAGGACAATTGTCAAAATAGAAAGACGATTTAAAGTCAGAAGAAGAGGAAGTCAAGACCCTCCAAGAAGAGCTGCACAAATCAAGCCAACAAGTGATGATTAGAATGGAAGAGGCCGAGAGATTAAAACAAGAAGTTTCCAAATTTGAGGAAGAAATAGAAAGGCTGAAAGATGAGCAGACCACTAATGAGAAGCTGAAGGAGAAAATACAAGACTCTAAAAGACTTGAAGCATAAGTTATTTTGCTTAGAATGATGATTGATAAAGAATCTATTAAATCAAAATTTGAGAAAAGCTCAAAGACCTTAGATGAAATCCTAAGTAGCCAAAGACTATCAAGTGATAAAACTATATTAGGTTATGATGAAGAAAAGAATCCAGAATGTTTGTCTCTTACACTCCAAGATAAGAATAAAAGAAGCTATGTTACTGCAGTCAAAAGCCCAATTAAGAAGGAGAGTTAGAAATATGTTCCCTCCTCTTATAATAAAGATAGAACTAATATGATACGTGAAAGACCAATGGCAAGCAGGTTCCAACAGATATTTTTTAGTCATTGCTACTCTTGTAATAACTTTGGACATATGGCTAGAGAATGTAAGCTGAGAAAGAATGCTTCAGTAAAAGTTCAGAAAAAAAAAAAAGGAAGGGATGGAAGAAGATGGAATTTGTGAAGCAGAAAGATCAATCTTATCCCTCAAATACAAAGGAAAGCTCTATGGATATTGTCACTGCTATCACACATTTGGTCACAAAGCTGTTGTTTGTAGAAACAAGGGAAAAGATCAAAGTACAAAAACTAAGAGACAAAGAAGTGCAAAAACAGTAAGTAGAGTACCTCATGGAAAGATGTGGAGAAGAAAGGAAGACTACAAAGATTCAGGGGAAAAAAATATTCCAAGAATCAATAAAGTTTCCAAAGATGATGTTCAACATAATAGTGGTGTAGATAAGAATGACATCCATTATGATGGAAAGCAAGATGAAGATGTAAAATACACCGATGGAGATAAAGATAATGAATGTCTCTTCTAAAGTCTCTCATGACCTAAGAGAGAACCCTGAAATTAGCTTTAGAAGGGATCATATATTCAGGGGGAGAAATTTGAATGTGGTTGTCATTGATGTCAAAGGAGTTCAATAATGACAAAAGAATAACCAATGACATGATGCAGGGAAAACTTACTGAAAGACAAAGGAATAACAAAGGTAGTGATGACATGGCATGTATGATGGTGTGGCATGTGTGACGAGGCTAGAAAGACACATGATGATGTTCAAGTACCTTAATGATGTCATTATTACAACTTAACCTAATTATATAGATATTTGTCAGTTTGGAGAAATTCTGAAAATTTACTATGTTGGAAATTTGGTCCAAGTGGCCTTGGGGAAATGCCCACTGTACCTCATAGGAAAATGATAAAAAGTATCTGAAAGCCCCAATTTGTATCTTTTTTATCTGTCTACCTGACCATGGTCTCAGTTTGTCTTGAGAATGTCTGAGGAGGAGGGTTATAGTTCTACCAAAACAGGGTTTTAGGCAGTTTTGCACCAATCCAGTAAAATGCCCACCTAGGTCAAAGGAAGACGAGTTTGAAAATGAAATCACTTTTTTTGTGCTCGGTCGGATGTACTACATCATCTAGTATCATTGGATCAGGATTTTGGTGAAATAAAAAATCCACCTTGGAGATTGCACAAATTGGCTAAGTATAAAAATGCTGGTAAAAATGCTTGTGTGACCTCAGTAAAATGTCCGACATTTCCTGTTGTTGATGTCTTAAAGTATTTTTAGGGTATGGGTCTCTAGACTATTGATTGGTGCATCTAATCATATCATTGGTTTTTCCATAAAGTCTCCATAGGTAAATATATCAATCTTCCAAAAGTGCCTCCTAGATTGATTTGCACTACTTCAGAAGAATGCCCGTTGAGGAGAGGGAAAGAAGGTTCAAAGGATGAAATTGGTCTGGATGGAATCAAATTGTTTTCCTCTATCCATTGGATGTATCATACTTCCAATTTGATGAAAATGAAAATCTCCTCATGTTAACCTAGGGTTTGGTAATTTTTCCTAAGTGTCAAATGAACAGTTTAAAAGGCCATTTTCAAATGACCACCAGATGATGTGTGTGTGTCATTAAATTCATCAATTGGCATGAACTTGTTCCTTGTTGAAGTAGTTATCTAGTCTTGGTTTTATTTTCCTCCATGTTGGTCACATGTGCAAGAGATTAACCTACCAAATTAAGAAATCTCTTGTTTTGCATATTAAGAACAAATGAAATTTGGCTGTGTTAAAATTACAAGGTTAAGGGGCTATTTGGAAATGCCAGCTAGAAATTCTCCTTGTGTTGTTAAACTCATCAGTTGGCTCATGCTAGTTCTTTGATGATGTGGTCATCTAGTCATGGGCTCAGATTTTCCAATGGAGGTTACACGTGCGAAATAGTACAATCCTTCCAAATTGAGATTTTCCTTTTTTGTCTTTATGTCTAAATGAAGTTTGAGAGGGCATTGGAAATGCACGCTAGAAGCTGTGGTTGTGTAGATAAATTCATCCAAAGGTGTGGATCTATTCTTGGGAAGCCTTGTCCATCTAGTGACTACTTGAATCAGGAAGGATCTAGAAGAGAGGTCACTAACAGTAATCTCCCTACAGTAGATAAAAAGGAGAAAATACACTTTGTCAAGGCGAGACAGGTTAACAGGGGGAGCTACAAAAGGAGCCCTTTGTCATTGTTTTCAAAGGTGGAGAATATTTTTGGTGTTCCCATCAATCCCAAAGGGGGGTAATGTTGAATAATAGGTTGGCATTGATGTCAACAAAGAAGAAGATTCCTGCAAGGAAGAGGGCTCACAAGGGGCTTCCAATATGCCCACAAGGGGATTCCTAAGGATGCTTGCAAGGGCTAAAGGAATAATCCCGTAAGGGCTAGGGATCTAAGGGATAAGGATTCCCACATAAGGAGTATGCTCGCAAGGGCTAAGGAATATGCTTGCAAGGGATAAGGATCTATATGCAGGTAGGCTCATATGCCGACAGAAAAGTATATATGCCCTCGTAAGGCATGAGGTGTGCCCGCAGGAGCCATGAGGTTATTCCCGTAGGAAGCTTGAGAGAATATTAGGTGTGTTTGCAGGGACTTAGGAATGCCCACAATGTCTTAGAAAATCCCACAGGGGCTTAGGAATGCCAACAGGTAGCTTAGGAATGACCCACAGGGATTTAGAAATGCCCGCAGGGGCTTAGGTGTTGCCGTAGGCCATTGTATATGCCGCAAGAAATATATTGAATGAAATATATTGTTCATTAATTTATAAAATAGAGATATAATTAAAACAAAGATCGAATTTATTAATTAGTTTTTTAAAATGAAGAGATGGAACCTGAAAGGGAATTAACCTCAACATGAAGAGGTGCGACCTGAAATTTATGAAATACATGAAGTTATATAACCAGAAATTTGAAATTGAAGAGAGTGTCTCAAGAACGCATATCGAATAAGTATCAAGGAAGGAAGAGACCAGAAAATGAAGAATTTCCAGAAGCAAATTTGATGAATGAAGAAAAGAATCAGGAAGATAAAAATATCTCGGGGAGGTTGGGTGGTGTTAGGGGAAGATTGAAGTCTACCAAGGGGGTTGTATCCTCCTTCTAGTTATAGTTGGCAAACAGGGGTGTTGTAGCATCCGTATTTGTTGAAGCAAATAGAAAACTGGGATGTTGGTGCATTCCATATGTTGTAGCAAAAAACAATTTTTATAGAAATCGTTTAATTAATGAGCTTGAGTTTGTGGTTTTCCCAATTGGGCTTCCAGGATAAAAAAAATTGTTCTTTGTATCTTGTTGATCCCATGTGTTAATGAATAATCTTAAAAGTGGTTTTAATTGTTAAAAGTTATCAATGCTGATTCACCCCCCCCTCGTAGTATTGTCCAATATTCCAACAGAGATTCGATACATTCCTTTGCAAATTGTGGCTCGAGAACTAGACCTGTGTGTCTCTGTAATGTCCTCGATCATTGGAGATAGTATGGTGCACCATAGAGGTCATAGCGGGAGAGGTAGTCATGTTAGAAAATACTATCTAGAAAGAAATTCTTTGGACTGCAACCCTTGGTACATTTACCAAGCATTGATCAAGGATAAATGATCATTTAGGACGGAATTCATTGAAACGTTTCAGCCAACCAAATGGTTGCAATAGACAATGGTGTGGTGCCTTACTGGGTGCTCAAAATTATGCTCAATTGTTTGTTGATGGAGAGGGAGATCTTTTAAGCTAATTTGAGGATGTTTCTAGTTTCTCTTTGCAACAATTTCTACATTGTTCAAGTGAACCTTCACCTATTGGCAGACTTGGCTAGTGCCCCACTACAAATTCCAAATCAAGCTTTGAATATCAATCTTGAGAATCGACTGGAGGTTATTTGTTTTTCAATTAGTCTTCGTGGTTAATATTTTTTAATTTTGTTATATGTGTCTTTCATAAAACTCAATGGGTCATTTTGGTCTCCCCTAGAACAACAGGGTCCTATCAATAGTCTTGGTATTTTATCATGATGGTTTCAACCTATGTTTTCACTTTTCCAAAGGATGGATTGGATTCCTTTTTGGGAGGGTATGTTGAATGTGGTTTCCATTGATGTCAAAGGAGTTCAGTAATGACAAAGGAATAACCAAGGACATGATGGCATGGAAAACTCAGTGGAAGACAAAGGAATAACAAAGGAAGTGATGAAAGGGCATGTATGGTGATGTGGCATGGTTGATGAAAATGAAAATCCACATAATTGTGCTCTAGTACCTTCATGATGTCATTATTACAATTTGAACTAGTTATATAGAGATTTGTCAGTTTGGGGAAATTCTGAAAATGGCTAAGTGTTGGAAAATTGGTCCAAGTAGCCTTGGGAAAATGTTCATCGTACCTCATAGGAGAATGATAAAAAATATTTGAAACTACCATGATATAGCTTGTTGAAGAAGATATATTACCATGGTCTCAATTCTCAAATACAGTGTTTGATGATAAAGTTAAAGGCCTGCCAAAACAGGGTTTCAGGTTGTTTTTGCACCAGTGGTAGTAAAACTATTGCACCAGTGGTAGTAAAACTACCTAGGTGGCCTCAGGAAAATGCCCTCCATAATTCAAAGGTTAAAGTAAATGCCCACACCATATGGTAAGGCTGTAACTTGTTGATTTGTCTACCTGAAAACGGTATTAGTTTTTCTTGAGAGTGTCTGATGAGGAAGTTATGGGTCTTTCAAAACAGTGTTTCAAACAGACTACTCTAGTCAAGGAAAATGCAAAAATTGTCCAAGTATTCAATTATTGGTAAAACTTCCTGAGTGAGCTCAATAAAATGCCCACCATTTCCTGTGGTTTATGTCTTAAAATATTTTGAAGGTATCGGTCTCTAGACTATTTATTGGTATATCCAACCGTATCATTAGCTCGTCCAAAGAGTCTTTGTAGGTGAAGATATAGATCTTCCAAAAGTGCCTCCTAGCTTGATTTGCACTGCTCCAAAAAAATGCCCATTGAGGAGAGAGAAAGAAGCTTTAGAGGATGAAATTGGCGTGGATGGAATCACCTTGTTCATCTCCATCCATTGGGTGTCTCACACTTCCAATTGGATGAAAATAAAAATCTCATGTTACCCTAAGGTTTGCCAATTTTTGTAAGTGTTGAATTAGTAGTTTAAAGGCTAGTTTCAAATGCCCACCAGATGATATGTGGGTATCAACAAATTTAAAGGGTTACAGATCCGGATTTATGTGGGAACGAAACAAAAGATAGCATATACAGAATCATATACAAAGATATATTGCAAATAACACAGTGATACAGTAAACACGTATTCTATTAAATAGCGGAAATAGAACAGACTGTAAAATACAATAGCCAGAATGGTTGTAGCTATCTCTGAGAAGAGATGTGGCCGCTATGCTCATTCGTGCCAAGATGAATAAAAAGAGAGGCCGAAAGGGCCTATTTATCATAAGCATGAGGGAAAGAATCCCAATCATCCAAAAACCTAACCCTAGAAGATGAACCGTCATAAAGTTTGCGGCCCCAAGGTGGTTAGTTGAACAGTCAACTTCCCGGGGTCATAACTTTTGCATACGATCTCCGTTTAGGGCGCTCGGTAGCCCGTTGGAAAGGTCTATCCGAGATTTACAACTTTCGACTGGGCCCAAATGTTTGCCGAAGGCAACCATTTGGTCCCCCGAATCGCCAAAAAATGTCGTTTAGGGCCTCAAAATGGCTCCGGAAGTTCAGGACCCGAAAAACTGCTAAAAATAGTAAATTACCAAAGTTGCCAGAACACTGTTTTGAGCCAGTTGGAAGAGGTGGGCTGCCACCGATATCCACCTGGATCAATCCTCCCTCCTTAGGAAGCAATGGTCTCCATTGCGTTAAATCCCTTATCATATGTCGAGCTGTGTGTCGAATTGAGCTCTTGGTGCGACATTTGCTGGAGTGGAAAGGTTGCCTTACTTTGACATCTTCAGAGGGTTGTAATTGTTGTTGATGGATGCGTTGGAGCTGTTCAACAGTTTTGGTTGTTGTGGCATCCTTGGTATGCACCGGCGTGGATGGTTTCTTTTTGGAGGAGCACCTTGAATGCGTGGCCTTGCACTGTAGAGGTACCCGAATAGGCGATGCTGCACTGACTTTGTGTTTTTCTTGTTGCTGTTGAGTAGAAGGATAATCTGCAGAGGTTGTGGATGTCTCCGCGATCTGATGTTCACCTTTAGTGGCAATTGCGAATAGGGAAAATTTCCCAGTGTGGGAGATTATCTTCCTTCCCCGCTCGTTTGGGGTAGGTGCAACTATCTCTGGTATCCGATAGAGTTGTCCTCCCAAAGTGACAATGACACTGCGAGGTCGTGATTCATATACAGCATGACGCTTCCACATATATGGTTGTCCTAAAAGAACATCACATACTTCAAGTGGGGCCACATCACACAATACCTCATCTTTGAAGGGCTTGATGCCATATGGTAGGCGACATTGGTGACTAACGCGGATTCTTCGTCCTTGGCTTAGCCATCCAATGGTGTATGGTTGTGGGTGTGGCGTTATTGGTAGCTCCAATCTCTTGATGACTTCTTCTGATATCAGGTTCTTCTGGCTGCCACTGTCCACAACAAAGTGTAGGGGAATTCCCTTCACCCACATCTGTGAGTGGAAAAGGCGCTCCTCTGCCTCCGACTCTTCAGGCTCCTCTGGCTGAATCTGTGTGGTGGCAACAACGGCACTGGGTTCTGCATCAATGATCTGCTTCCCTTTTTGCACGGCTGTAAAATTAGGTTCCGAGTCAGAATCGGAACTGGGATCTGATTCTGAAGCTTTGATCTCAGCCACCAATGACTGTTTTGAGCGACAATCATCAGTGTTGTGCCAGGGGCTTTTGTGGAACTCGCACCACTTCCCGGTGTCTTTCTTTGTCTTTTCTTTACCCTTCTTCACCTGTGGTTGGGACTGGTTGTCCTTTTCCTGCCCCATGTTTTGCGAGCCAGAGTTTCCCTTGCCCTGCTTCTGCGCAGGTCCAAAGTCACGCTTGTTCTTTTGCTGAAATTTCTGCTCAATTTTGACAGCATATCGATAGGCGGATCCGAGTGAAGAGATTTCCAGGAAATCCATCTCTGTTCGGATGTACCGGTGTAGGCCACTGCGATATTTCAGTACTAGGTGCCGCTCGGAGTCCTTGATACCTAGCTTTGTGCGCAAGGTATGAAATTTGTTGGTGTACTCCGACACCGTTTGGTCCCTCTCTTGATGCAGAATGGTCCATTTTGTGTACTGGTCATCATAGTTTCCAACAGGGTAATATTGTTCCTTGACGGCATCTATAAAAGAGGCCCAAGTGGGATTGGAATATTCAAACAATCCAGACTCGTCTGATGAGTTTTGCTCACAATAAGTTTCCCACCAATTTTTGACATGGGGGGCGGCCTTAAGGAGCGCGAAGATGATCTTTTCCCTGTCGGAAAATTGGTGGATAGAGAAATACCCTTCTAGTAGATTCAACCATTTATCTAGGGCATCGGCATCGATTTGGCCTTCAAATAAAGGGATATCAAAATTAACTTGTACCTTGAAGGGAGTCGTATCTCCGAAATGGCTGCTCGTTGAGGGTGCATTTGCCGCTGTTGGCATGCGTTGAAGGATTTGGGCGAAATTATCCATCATCTCGTTCCTCTGTCGCGCGAGGGCTTCCTCGAGCAATAACTTGATAGGATCTACTGCTCCGTCGTCTCTCTTTTCTTCCGCCATGGGAGGCCGTTTGGGGCGGCGAGAGTGGTCTTCCCCAAGTGAAACTAGTTCGAGACCCAACTCTCTATATCCTGACCTCGTCGGGGACATGCACCGAGAAACAATCAAAGAGCAGACTGCTCTGATACCACTGATCCGGATTTATGTGGGAACGAAACAAAAGATAGCATATACAGAATCATATACAAAGATATATTGCAAATAACACAGTGATACAGTAAACACGTATTCTATTAAATAGCGGAAATAGAACAGACTGTAAAATACAATAGCCAGAATGGTTGTAGCTATCTCTGAGAAGAGATGTGGCCGCTATGCTCATTCGTGCCAAGATGAATAAAAAGAGAGGCCGAAAGGGCCTATTTATCATAAGCATGAGGGAAAGAATCCCAATCATCCAAAAACCTAACCCTAGAAGATGAACCGTCATAAAGTTTGCGGCCCCAAGGTGGTTAGTTGAACAGTCAACTTCCCGGGGTCATAACTTTTGCATACGATCTCCGTTTAGGGCGCTCGGTAGCCCGTTGGAAAGGTCTATCCGAGATTTACAACTTTCGACTGGGCCCAAATGTTTTCCGGAGGCAACCATTTGGTCCCCCGAATCGCCAAAAAATGTCGTTTAGGGCCTCAAAATGGCTCCGGAAGTTCAGGACCCGAAAAACTGCTAAAAATAGTAAATTACCAAAGTTGCCAGAACACTGTTTTGAGCCAGTTGGAAGAGGTGGGCTGCCACCGATATCCACCTGGATCAGTTACATAGATCTGTTCCTTGTTGAAGTGGATCCATCCATGCTTTCAGTTTTCATTATGATGGTCACATGTGCAAGAAATTAACCTACCAAAGTGAGAAAAATATTGTTTCGCATATTAAGAACAAGTGAAATTTGGTTGTGTTAAAATCACAAGGTTAAGGGGCTATTTGGAAATTCTCGCCACAAACTATCCTTGTGGTGATAAATTCATCAGTTGGCATGGGCTTGTTTTTTGATAATCTGGTCATCTAGTCATGGGCTCATATTTCCCTATGGAGTTTACACGTGCTAAATACAAGCCTTCCAAATTGAGAAAAAGTTTGTTTTGTTGTTCAAATGAAGGTTGAGAGGCATTTGGAAATGCCCTCCATAAATTGTCCTTATGATGATAAATTCATCAGATGGCATGGGTCTATTCCTTGATGATCTGGCCATCTAGTTATGGTCTCATATTTTTCTCTGGAGGTTACACGTGCGAAATACAAACTTGCCAAATTGAGAAAAATTATGTTTCCTGTTAAAAATAAATAAAATCTATTTGTTAAACACAAAAAATCTGAAAGGCCATTTGGAAATGCACGCCAGAGGATGTCTTGGCTCCAGTAAAATCAT
Source organism: Larix kaempferi (assembly GCA_027924585.1). Lineage (NCBI taxonomy): Eukaryota > Viridiplantae > Streptophyta > Pinopsida > Pinales > Pinaceae > Larix > Larix kaempferi. Next base: position 5,305,899 of record BSBM01000899.1, read on the forward strand.
ACAATGGCATGAATATGTTCTCTGGTGATTTGTCTATTCATTCTTGGTCTTAGTTCTCCATTTGGTGATCACACGTGTGAAAAATTGGTTTGCCAATTTTGAGGAAAACCATTTTTACACACTATGTGAATATGCCAACAATAAGCCTGGAAATATATGTCAAACAAGTTTTTATTTAAATTGCCCAGCTAAGTCAATTTAATAAAAATAATTAAGATGTTATAGAGGAAATTAACTACGAGGTATTTATCGAAGCAAATTAATTAAAACGAAAGATGCATTTTTTTATGAAGTGGTGCATTTGATAAAAAGACAATTTCCAGATTGGAAGGAAGCAACTATGGAAAGAGTGTGATGCCAAAAATGCAGGATGATAAGCTACAGGAATAAAAAATAATAAGGCAGAGTTTATTTAATAAAAATAGATATGATCTTTAATTAAAAATCTGGTTTTATTGCTTAATTAATAAACAAAAAATTAATCCTTGAAGAGGCACAAGTATGAAAAGACACGAGCCCAGATTGAAGAGATGCAATGGTTAAAATATGAGGAAGATAATATATAAACAAGCATGTGATATAGAAGAAATATATCTCAAGATCCTAGATCAAAGTAGAAGAAAGAACAGTCAGAGACAAATAAAATGAAGTAACAGAATTGAAGAAAAGAAGATTTGAAGCTGTACACAGACCAAATAAATAAAAGGAAGAACAAAGAATGTCTGCCGAGTGTTTTAACATGAAGATCTGATGTAGTACAGAAGTCAAAGAACGTAAGAAAAGAGAAGTATTGTCTTTATGGTCAGAATTGATGAATTGCAACAGAGGACAGAGAACATAAGATACTGCAAGAAGTTATTGAAGTTATGAAAAACAAAGAATAGGGAGGTAGGGTGGTTCTAGGGCAGGGTACATGCCTACAAGGTGGTTGTAGCTTCCTTCCAGTGGTAGTTGTTAAATAGGGTTTCGAAGCATCCTTTCATTTGTAGCAAGAAGAAATCAGGGTGTTGTCAAATCCTCCAGTTGTAGATGAGAAACTTGGGGATTGAAGTCTCCAGCAATTTGTAGCTTGCAAAAACTATTGTAAGTATAATTTTGCAGTATAAAAAGAGTTTTGGTTTTCCCAATTGGGCTTCCACGATAAAAATATGTGTTCAGTATAGCTTGTTGATTCCATGTTTTAATTAACAATAAAAAGTTGTTTAAATTGTTAAAAAGACAACAATACTGATTCACCCCCCACTCCTAGTATTGACCAATATTCCAACGGGGTAGCCATGGAATAGTATGCTCTATAAATTCAGTTCCAGTTTCTATGTTAATATAAACCTCTAACTTATTAAAAGAAGGTAGTATAATTTCAAAAGTTTTAAGCTCATGTATTTATGAAAAATAACAATAAAGAATAAAAAGTAATGATAAGATATGAAATATTTTTAAATTGATTATTATTATTCCACTAGAAACTATGTAATAATTTATATTAATTGATGGAAAGAACTTTAAAAGTTGAACAATCACAAATTGGATTACAAGATTAAAATAAAAAATCAACATATAATGTATAAAATTTAAATAAAAAGTGCAATATCACGACTTGATAAATGGTTTCGTTTTCATAGTTTAGGAAAGATTTTAAAGATCCATAATTTTCTTAAAGTGTAAAATCCTTGTCGAATCTTACAAATGATCAAATTTTCAACCATAAAATGTTTTGTGACATTTTTAAAAAATATTCAAATTTCTAAGGGTTTTATATAGGTTTTGAACAATTTTGATGATTTTTAGACTAAAATATTTTAATCCTATGGAATTTGGGTGAATCATATTGGAAAAAAAATGGAAAATGAGAAATATTTGTTTGGAAAAACCTAATAAATAGGCCATGGGCTAAATTTTGTCCTTAAATTTTTTCTTCACACTAGTTAAACAAAACTTCATTCTAATTGTTTTTATTTTTTAGATGAATGAAAACAATGCCTAATTGGGCTAATAGGCCCTTTCTACAACCCAATGTCGATGAGATGTGTCACATCTGTCACCTGTCGGCTCCAAATTTAAGTTGGCTAGATTTTAAAATACATTTATATAAATACTAGCATAGATCCATCTTAACTATGGTTCTATAAAGGGCTGATAGGGATCAAATCCCTTGAGGAAGTTTAGGACTCTAAAAAGGGGTTTGCAGCTCGAGAGATTTGATCCCTGGTCTTGGCACTTGATACACTCATTAAAATGGATCTATGATGGTTTATTAATATGCAATTATTACAAAACTAATATTTAACTCATTATTATATTATCAACTTAAAAATACATTTAATCTAATACATTTTAGGTTATAATAATTCAAGCAGCAACTATTCCAATTTGGATATCTTAAAAATAGGCCAAACTTGCATTAATTAACTAATTATGAAGTAAAATAGATATTCACCCAAAATTAATATCTAACCACCAACTATTAAAATTTTGAATCATGTTATAAAGGTTGTAAATGCTAACACATAAATACTACAAATAAACAAATTTTTGATTAATTAATTAATTATGAAGTAAAATAGTCATTTACCAAAATTTAATGGTGGAAATGCCAACTATTACATGTTCTAAAGCAGAACACATCACTTGTATTAATAGGAAAACATTGCATTCATTCATTAGTTATGAAGTAAAATAGTTTTTTACCAAAATTTAATCATCCAATTGCCAACTATTTCATGTTATAAATTATAACATGTAAATCCTACAAATACACAAAAGTTGCATTAATTAATTAATTGTGAAGTAAAATTCTTTACTTTGGGCTTATCACAAAACCATATCCTAGTTATTGTTTTATTATTAACTTAACAATACATAATCCAATATATTCATCCACATGCCAACTATTCCAATTTGTGATCCTAAACAATAACACATAAACCCTACAAATATGCAAAAATTGCGAGCATTCATTGATTATGAAGTAAAATAGTTATTCTTGTAACTATTTATGAAAAACATTATTTAAAATGTGAGTATGCATGAATGGAAATTGAAATTGAAATTCAATTTATATTTATATAAATGTATTTTAGAATCTAGCCAACTTAAATTTGGAGCCGACATGTGATAGGCGTGACACATCTCATCCACATTGGGCTGTAGAAAGGGCCTATCGACCCAACAAGCCATGACATAAATGGGCCCGAGGATCTTGGGTATTGCAAATGCCTTTCGTTTTGTATAGTATTATTCCATAGTAAAAATATGCTTACAAGTTTGTGTGTATATGAAATATCTTTGAAGGCTTATAGTGGATATCTTATGAGGTATTCTCATCCTCATTATATATTATCAACTTGCTTGTTTTTCTTATATGGGAGGGGGAAGGAATTGTGGGCTTATTGAACTTTAGGTATTCATATTTAGTGTGTCTTAATTTGTGACCATTCACTGCCTAGTCATTTGGATGTTAGAATAATGTCGATTATGGAGCCCATACTATTGCTCTTCATCAATTTACGGATTTTGGTGGGATTCTTTCATGCTAAGTGTGCTTACCTAGAATGTTAACTTACACAACGTATGACACATTATTTTTCATTTTCTCTTGGCCCTTATGACATCCCACTTCATATGTGTCACTCCATTTTCTCATATCATTTTCCTCACATGAGATTTAATACACACTTATGTCATGACATTTATTTCCCTCCCATGTCGCAAGACTCAAAACACTACAATGTATTTAACAATAATTGTGTCAAAATTGAAAAATGCCAGTATGTCCAATATTGGTGTATCACTAACCATTTCATGTTCTTCTTCTACACAAATCAATTCTACCTAAGGAGGTTCCCATGAGTTTCAATGCACATTATTCATAAAATGCAACTTTTTCAATGCACGTGCATTATTCATAAAATACAACTTTTTCAATGCACATGCATTATTCATAAAATAGAGCCTTTTCACTACACATATGATTAGAAGTCTATTCTTGCTTAGTCAAAGGCTTGGGGATAGGTTTAAGATAAAAATTAAGCATGATTCACTTATTCATAAAATGGAAGTATAGTTTCACGGGTAGCATATGTTTTCCAAAAGAACATAAAGGGAGAGGTGGCATAAGTCTTTATTTTGCATTCTTCAATTTACCTAACACACAATTCTGGCTAATCAAGTGTGAGTAAAGTAGTACACATAAATCATTTCAGTAAAATTTAACTAAGCAAGCCAAAAAAATGTAAATTATCACAATAATATAGAATTTGAGTGAGTGGGGGAACATCTCTCTCTTCCCCTCTTAGTGCACACAGATGAGCGATTATGCACATATTATTACATTTACATAAGATTGTTAGTATCATTGCATAGTCGAATAGTCTCATTTCACTAGACATAATCTTATTGTCCAATCATTCTTTTTATTGTATTATGGTTAATTTGTCCAAAGTAAAGGGATCATTCTTAGTCTGCGGGGAACATTAATCCTAAGAAAATGATGTTTGAGAGTAGTATTGCTTTCTGATAGAATGTTGTCACCCAAATTGCAAATTTTTGTGGGGAGGAGTGGGTTTCCTTGCATTAACATAAAACGATGCCATTGGCATGACCATAAGGAGTGGAACTAGTAGCATTAAATTATAACATGATCTGTCTGGTAGAGGTTCCTTGGAATATTTCCTAGTACACTCGTAGAACTAGAATGGAGTGTTAATGTATCATTGAAGAGTCAATTAGTCTCATTGCACCAAACAAAATATATTAATAGATCATTATTTGTATTGTATTGTGGCTAAATTATAGCTAGATTGTAATTATTCATTGGAGGTTCCCTGGAATATTTCCCTCGCAATGAAATAGATTCCTAGTATTGAAACATTGGTATTGTTGGACAAGCAAGGGATCACAGACAAAAAATATAAAATAATATTAAACACAAAATCACTCAGCTATAGATGATTCAAATATTGAAGTAGTAGGAGCTTTCTAGCTCTTCTGTATTAACTCAAGAAATCTTTAAATTCTCTTTACATACTAAAATCGGACTCCATACATATAAGCATCTCATAGATTAGTTTGAGAAGTTTCCCTCATTAGCTGAACTACCTAACTCTATTTAAGACTATCACATCTACTATCAAATACTGTACATCAGGAAGCTTACTTCTATCAGAAATACATTGACTGGTTTACGTATGTCAGTGGGAGAAATTACTCCTTCTTACACTTCCCCTTAATTTCTACCTTGTACATTTCATGACTACCTATACCTAGATCATTCCCTTGAATTACAAATTTATCTCATGCCAGTGGCTTAGTGAAGATATCAACCAATGGGTTTTGATATTTACAAAATTCCAAACATGTTTCTTCATTGCTTACAAGCTCTCTGGTAAAATGATATCTTGTATCAATATGTTTTATTTTTCAACGGAATACATTATTTTTGGATAATGCTATGACTGAGTTGTTGTCACAAAATATGCATGTTGCATCCTTTTCTTTATGTTGAATATCTTCTAATATCCTCCTCAACCATATAAAATGACAGGTTGTTGATGTTGCTAGCACATACTTTGATTTTCTAAAGATATTGTCACAATGGGATACTTTTTGGATTCCCATGAAATTAATCCTTATAAAAAATGAAATGCATAGCCTGAAGTGCTCTTTCTATAATCAATGCTTCCTACAAAATAATTGTTAGTGTACCCAACTAGAGACCTAGAAGTTGTTGTTGAGTACATGATGCCAAAATTGATTGTACCTATAATATATCTTAGAATTCTTTTACCTACTTTCCAATTTAGAGTTTTTGGAATTTCCATCAACCTAGAAATTAAACACACTGCATACATAATGTTTGATATTGTAGATGTTAGATACATTAGGCTACCAAAAAGTCTTTTATACAAGGTGGGGTCCACTACTTTTCCATGATATTACTTGCTTAATTTGGTTCTTGTTACTAATGGAGTGTCTAAAGGCTTGTAATTTTTCATTCTAGATCTGTTTAAAACAGTTTTAGCACACTTTTGTTGACATATAAATATTCCATTAACTGATTGTTCAACTCCAATGCCAAAAAAATATTTCGTGAACCCAAATTTGTCATTTCAAACTCTGTTTTCATGGCCGATTTGAAATTTTCCATCAATAAATTTCCTGTATAGATCATGTCATCCACATACAGTCATAAAATCCATTTTCTTTTTGTTGATCTATTTTGGTTTACAATGTGGGTTCATGTTTGCTTTTGCAGAATCCATTACTGATTAAATAGTACCTACAATATATCTTAGAATTCTTTTACCTACTTTCCAATTTAGAGTTTTTGGAATTTCCATCAACCTAGAAATTAAACTCACTACATACATAATGTTTGATATTGTAGATGCTAGATACATTAGGATACCAACAATTCTTTAATACAAGGTGCAGTCCATTTCTTTTCCTTGTTCCTACTCGCTTCATTTTGTTCTTGTTACTAATGGAGTGTCTAATGGCTTGCAATTTGTCATTCTAGATATGTTTAAGACATTTTTAGTACACTTTTTCTGACATACAAATGTGCCATTATTTGATTGTTCAACTTCAATGCCAAAAAGTTATTTCGTTAACCCAAGATTTGTTATTTCAAACTCTGTTTTCAAGAATGATTTGAAATTTTCCATCAATAAATATTTTGTATAGATCATGTCATCCACATAGAGACATAATATCCAAATTTTGTTTTGTTGATCTGTTTTGGTGTACAATGTGGGTTCACGTTTGCTTTTGCAGAATCCATTATTGATTAAATATGAGTCAATTCTTCCATACCAAGATCTTGGTGCTTGTTTGAGACCATATAGTTCCTTTTTCAGCTTGTAGAATTCATGTTCTTGATTCTTGATTTCATACCCATGTGGCTGATCAATGTACACTTCTTCTTCCAAAATCCCATTTAGGATTGTTGATCTAGCATCTAATTTATATAGTTTCCATTTGTTTTGAGATGCTAATGCCAACACTATTCTAATGGTGTCTAACCTTTCCACTGGATAAAAGGTTTCTCCATAATCAATACGAGGATGTTGTGCAAAACCTTTTGCAACAAGCATTTCCTTATGATTTTCCACTTCTCCCTTTTCATTGAACTTAGTTTTATAAATCCATTTAACTCCAATGCTCTCCTTACCTTCTAGAAGATCTACAAGATCCCATATGTCTTTCTTTTCAATTGCATCAATCTTGTCATTCAAAGCTTGAATCCATTTTTATTCTTTGATGGTCTCTTCAAAATGCATAGGATCACATGAAAACAATGAAAAATGTTCTTGCATATCTATTTCATTTTCTTGATTATAAATTTCTCTTAATATTCTAGTCTTTTTATTTCTCATTAAAGCTATTGTAGGATCTTACTCACTACTAGAGTGAGGAGAGTGAGCTTGTTGTTCTCTGTGTATTGAGGTTTCACCTTGATCCTGTAACCTTGGTAATATGGATGGATATCCTTGTTGTCTTTCTTGTTCCACTTGATATTCTTCTAGTAATAAGGGTATTTAATTTCCAGTTGTAGTTGATTGTTCACTTTACCTATTCCAAGCTTCTTTTTCTTTGAATTCCACATCTCTTCTTAATATAAATTTCTTTGTTACTGGATTGTATAATCTATAATAATTCTTTTGAATGCTCACTATACCCTATAAAAAAGGCATTTTTTACTTCTATCATCTAGCTGTCTTCTCAGTTGTTCAAGAACATGTGCATTAGCTAAACAACCAAATACTCTGCAATGTGAAACAGTTGACTTTGTTCCACTCCATGCTTCCCAAGTAACTTTATTTTTGACATAGTATTTGAATCATTTTAAAATGGAGTTTCCAAATCATTTATGCATACTTCACCACATGCAATACCATGGGTCTATAGTATGGGCTACCCAAAAACTATGGGCCCTAAAACCATGAACTGTACACATAATTTTGAATTTTTATCCGAAGTCAAGTTTATCTAACAATCCATTTTTAAACTTGACCTAAGATAAAGTTTATTTAAAAATCCTTTTTTTAAATTGACCTAAAGTAATGGAAAAACTTGATATCTCTTAGTCTACTCTTAGCCTCCTCCGTGCTCCCAAATTCTCATTTCAAGTGGATAGTTGCATGACTACGTCTTTATTCTACTCCACCTAATATCATGATATAAAACAATAGAAACCCTACTAAATTACAAGACACTTCCCACCGAATCCACCTAGTCCTAAATCAACAAGGTTGAATTGCAACTTGCAAAGCAAAAACAGACAAAGATGAAAAAACCTCATCATCATCGTACTTGCAGAAAGATCATGGTTTACCTTGCTACTTGCATCCAAACACATCTCTCCTTCCTTCCAAACACATCTTGAACAAGTAAATTTAATGTTTCCGTTATCAAATTTGGAAAGGATGGGCCACATAATTTAACGAACAAAGTTTTCTCTATTCTCTATTAAAAATTGAATGAATGGAGCATAAACATCAGGAAATAAAGCCGAGGATTTGCAAAGGAAAGACCTGATCCTGTAGTATAGATCCACCATGCCTAAGTCCAAATATTCTAGGCCATAATGCTAAGCTATAAATCACCAATTCATAGGCTCATTTGAAATATCATATAAGCTAGGAAAACAACAATTATCGCCATCCCTAGCTCATCATGATTATGGTAGTGTTCCCATTAATTCCTTCTTCATTTTTATTTTGTGTCCCTCCTAACCACATTAATTTCTTATACTTTTTATTTGAATTTGTGTCCTTAATAACAATCCTACAATGTTTTGAATAAGATGAGGTTAGCTTGTTGGCCTTCTCTGACTGCTTGGACATGAGCACCTACTTCATCTTATATTCAACTTTGTGGGATTGCATGTCCATTCCAAAATTGAACATAAATGTGTTTCTTCTACTAGAATATTCCCGATGTCACATAAATGTGTTTGTTGTACCAGAATATCATCCTCATTTAGCACTATGATTTCATAAATCATGTCATCGAGGGAAGCTTCTTCTTCTCCATCTCAACAAAGCATATTGTTATAACTTATAACCACAAAACCAAAATTAAACAACCATTTAAGTATTAATCAAAATGTACAAAAATCATTGTCGTGTGTATAACATGATCAGATCCCTAGACTTGTACATAAGAACTGGTAGTAATCCCTTCATATTTTAACAGAAATAAATAAAATCAAACACAACGAACTCAAGGGTTTTCCTCATTAATAAATTTATGAATAAAATGAGTTTATTTGATAGAACACGAGTCTATCGAGGGACAGAAAGATTCCTTGGAAAACATTTGTGTCACAAGAGTGCAGAGGAGAATGATATCAGTGCATAGGATAATTATAGGTATGAGGAAGACCATAGGAAAAGGAGGTTACCGAAGAATAAAGTTATGATTCTCATGTTGTCACCATCTTCCACTTACACCCCGTCTTGTTTGATATATTGTGACCAATAATGTGTAGGTTGGGATGTTTGATATTAAAGGAATCCATGTAGCCTTAAGGGAACTTTTCCTTGTAATGCAATATCATAAGTCATGTTACACAATACTTGTATTATTACTATTATTTTATTAATTTTTAAATTTTGAACTATGAAATGTTTTGTGATTTAAAAAAAAAAAATCAAATTTGTAAGGGATTTATAGAGGTCTAGGATAATTTGGTGATTTTTAGAGTAAAACAAATATCCCGTGAAAATTGGACTAATAATTTTTGAATAAAAAAAATTGACTAATTGTTTTAAAAAAAAATCGCCCCCAAATTTCTTCATCATTGATATTTCCTCCTTAAGCTCCTTGCACTCCTTAATTTCATTGTAGGAATTTCTTCTACCTATGAATCATTTATATTATGTACTCCTAACTGGAATAGGAATTATGTTGACTCTTATGTATCATGAAACATCCATTACAACTCTATGTATGTAGGCGAAGATCAGTTAAAAGGGGTTACATTAGAATTGCAACAAAACGTCACTATTAGTCTTGTAGCAAGAGGCTATGGATGACTTCTTTGTTCAACTGTCTATATTCACACTTCTGATGAAGAAGAAGAAGTGGTAAAATATTCAACACTTAGAGTTCCTGTTGAATATATTCTCCTTGATTCGAATGTTTCCTATGTTTGTCCTGGATAAGCAATTGAAGAGAGCTCTTCTCCTCTAGCTCTAGAAGTTGAGAAATCTGATCTCTCTCCTTCGCATGTAGCTGTTAATGATGAACAAAGTTCAACTAATGGAACTACGGTTGTTGAATATGAACTCATCCATTCATCTCTCATGTTCTCCTATGAGTCTTCTAATTTGAATTCAGAGCAAGATAAGCCAATTTATGATCTAGAAACTGTAGAGGAATTCAATTTATCTCTTTCACATGAGTCTACTGGTGTGCAGAATGGTGATTTAATGATTGTCTTGGAGGTTATATCAAAGTATATAGATGTTGCATTCTCACTCCTTGGTCACATGCTTCCTATGTACTTCTACTTGATCATTGGCACATGTCCTTAGACTTACACTAAAGATGGAGGACACCACCATTTGCTTGGGTTCAAGTCTCAAGCATATCATGGTACATTTGGTTCTGATCTCACCCATATTGGTTCAAAGGACATATCAAGGGACCCTCTAAACATTCTTGGAGCCGATCCTACCTCATTTGGTTCTAAATTCAAGTTCTAGGATGATCTTCATATTCTTGGAGTCGTTCTTACCATGTTTGGTTCAATGAGAAAGTCTAAGGAGCTTCCATATTCACATGCTTCCATTGGTCGATAAATAAAGGACATGTATTGGGAGCATGATCATCTTCTACCAAGGAGGAATATATCTCTAGACATACTCAAATCTAGAGAGAATCATTCAAAGCTTTGATACGTTTCTTGTCCATTTTGAGGGGGTTTCTCTTCCCAAGTGGTTTTCTCTCTTTCCTCAATTTACATGGACTAATAAATTGTAAAGGGTGACCATAAAATTTTTTGTTTGGCCCTATATTTGATGTGGGAGCATAGGGAGCTAGGCAAAGCAGTCAAAGATGATTGACATGAGGAGGCTGACCAGAGGGAGTGCCGACGACCACTGGTGCAGAAGTGTAGATTGGTTGTCGAAGTCAATAAGTCGTGCAGAAGTTGTTGAGGTACATCGATAGGAGGAGGAGGTCGAGAGTGAACATGTCCAAGGTCGACAAATGATGGAGTTGCAGCAAAGACGTCGAGCGTCAACATGTTTTTGAACTGCAACACTGTTAGTTTTGAGGAGGATTGGTAGTCGCATAAGTAGAGTGAAGCCGACGGATATGTCGAAGGCTGACTGAAGACAATATGGTCGATGCCGTGACAGGAATGACTACTGTAATAGAGTAAGAAGGACATGCAAAAAGTCAAGCAGACTACTTGGTAGCCGTTCGGGGTTTCTAAGGCAATTATGAGCAGTTATTAAAGGTGGTTGAAGACATGCCATATGTTGCCATAGGTGGAGGTTGTGCAGCATGATAGTGGCGTTGAGAACCGCAGGTATGCAGGATGAGCGAAGATCGGCGGACATAAGAAGTTTGTCTCAGGAAGAGAAGGAGTGGTTTGAAGACCAGTGCGAGGCACATAAGAGGGGATTCATTTTGCATGAGCTAGATCAGTTGGATAAGGAGAGTTCCGGAGTGATTGATAGATTGGAGAGAACAGTCACACATCGACCGAGCGTAGAGATATCAGAACCATATCTCAGAGTTCCGCAATGAACTAGGAGAGGGTTAAGATCGACACACTCAGAGAACACACAGTTACTTATGTATTGTAATAGGCTAAGGCCGACATAGTTAGTTGTTTACATTCCTTGCATTTCACATTGTAATCCTATTCGATCGAAGTAATAGAAGCTAGATTATGGCATATGGTTTACATCTAGTTGTGTGAATGTGTGTGTTGTGTGTAATTGTTAAGCAAGAACCCTTTCTGGGTGACCTTGCATCAAGTGGTATCAGAGCGGCAGTATCCTGCAGATAGGAAAGATTGTGAGTGTGTTTATAGCTTTAGCCATGGTTGGGTCGAGTTGTGCACAGCCTGTGAAAGTCCGGTTTCGATTGGATGAGTGGGAGTTTCAGTTGAGGTTGAAAATGGCTCACAGAGGCATTAGTGTCCTAGGAGTTGGATGAAGAGCATGTGGCGCAGCAGTCACAGTTGATTGTGAGATGTTCGACAAATGCATGTGAACGATGCGAAGCTTAACTAATGAAGTGGTAGTGATCAAAGAAATCCAATGGCATGATTTCGTTCCTGATGTGCTATACCACATCGATGAGGAGGTCGAAGAGGTGGAAGCACGAGAAGCAACGAGAGAAGAACCAGAAGACAAACTTAACAAGATTCTGACGGATATGAGACGTCAGACAAAGATAGATGTGTGTACCTACTCAGGATGTTGTGTTTTCCTTCCGCATATACCCTTTTGATATTCTTATTCATGTTATCTTTCTTGTTTGTGGAATAATATTGAGAGATGGAGTGCATTAGAAATGAAAAATTCTTTCGTGTGGTGTTATATGGAAAATGTTGGGATGTTGTGTTTTTGTAATATCCCGAATTTTGGACTAACTATTTTCTGATGTTATATTGGGCCACAGCCCCAACACATATGATTTATTTTGATTATTGGGCATAATCCCTAGTGCACATAATTTATTGTTTTATAGACTGACATTTTGTGCATGGACCTTGACTGATTTCATTATTTGATTATATACTGGGCAAGCAAGCCCTAATGTTGTGATTCATGTTTTTATCATATGTTGTGGGTACAAAACCCTAATATACTGAGACGGCCTTTTATTTAGATATTATGTAGAGGTGTGATTTACATGATTGACTTATATAGTTTGTTGAGCGTGGACTCAAGAACACATGGATGACCTATGCACTGGGAAAAAGCCCCGATGTACCTAGAGGAAATATTGTGTACTGGGAATAAGCCCCGATGTACATTGAGTGTTGGGCATAAGCCCTGGAGCACTCCAACCTTGATAAATGAATGTCGGATCCAAGGCCACTTAAATATTATATATGTGCCTCACAACCACATTCTAGCACTAGTGTTGAGCAAGAGGCTCTGGAATTGCACTAGCGTAATGCCCATGTGAGAGTATTGAGTTAAAAGCTCTGAAGAGGACTCGGGGTTACTAGATCTCAAAGTGTTGAGTCGGGAAGACTCTGAATAGCACTTCTATTTTCAACACAGTTATTTAAATTGGTTAAATGAATCTTTCTCTATCTATCATCAAGTACTGCGGGAACTACGATGTTAAAATGAGGGAATCCAACATGCAGAAGAGAGACCTAGAGGTGCCTATCCAAGCTTACCAAAAAGACTGTCCAAAGAATTGGACCCTATCCTTAATAATTAAAGAAAGTATCATGAGATATACATAATTAAATAAAAGGAAATTACCATAACTTAAAGTATGAGTTGACTAAGACTAGTCATATATGAAGAACACACATAAAGGTTTCAAGGTTAAATCTTATTATTAAAAGCTTTAATGAAAATGATGTTATTATTTATTTATAAAATATATTTATTGCATATAGTTTATGCATAGTTGGTTGCCACATGATTAAATATTATTAATAATGTTATTAATATTAAGGTGATATATAATTATTAATATCATTAATATTATTATGAAAAGATTGATTTAAAATCACTTCTAATTAAAACAAATGAAAAGTCCTAGTTCAACAAGGACTAGATATTTAGTAATAATATCTTTTAAATATATTAACTATTTAATTTAAAGAAACTAAATATTTATTCAAACAACCATAGTTCAAGACAACCCTACATAAAGAGGGTAGAGCCCAAGAATGGGGAATCATCATCTTTGTCATTATCATTCTCTTATGGTAATCAGAGAGAATTTTCTGCTCCAAGAACTGAAGCAGTCCCACATAATTTTCCAGATCTGAACCAGTAGTGAACCTAGGGCCTCTATCTCTTATTGCATGTTGGAACCAGCTCAGTGGGGTCCAGTTAGAACCAGGAATGGTATAAGGGTCATGGTTGGGAGGAACATGATAGTCCCAAAGTTATCCAGCTAAAGATCATTCTACAGGTCAGCCAATTCTAAAAGATTTTTGCATTAATTATTTGACTGAGTGTGCAGGTCTCACAGAGGAGGATCAAGCTTCAATATCACTAGGTATAAACCTACGATCCTCCATTTCAATTTACATTAGAAGTTAGGAATATTGTATTATGTTTCAACACTGTATTTTCCCCAAGTAACGATAACGTTATTTCTTTCATAAGATAAATAGGGCATGGAATTTTGGGTTTCCCATTATAGGATCTAGGATTTTCCTTAGAACAATTTACATTTCTATGTAAACCAAGATTTCAAACTAAACCAACTAGAGGTCTAGCAGGGCTAGCATAGCTAGCCTGTGCTAGACACATAGGTCAGCAACAAACCCCAGACAACCTAAATCGTTACCTGAAATGATACTTTCATTCTGAAGGACTCTTATCATTTAAATGGTTGTTTTTATTTTTTTGGAACGGTCTTACTCAATTTCCAATTTTAAATTATAGGGTAGACCAACTTTTTTCTCATAGCACCTGGCTCATTTAAGACATGGGTGTAGGAATCGAGTCCACTCTACCTTTCTTTTAAGCCATAGGAAGATTTCGCAAATGAGGATAGAAGCATATTGATTTAAATAACCATCACATTACTGTATTATACCGGGTCACATCAATACAACCTACAATATCTAAATATTTACCTAGGAATACATATGGCCACTGCATTTAGAATATCCATTGTCTAACATAACGAAAATCCAACAGGTATATGAAGGTTATGATTTCATAAATCATAGAATTCACACATTTAAAGAACACATCATACGTCTATAGTTTTTCATCCCAAAAACCCTATCGGGCCTTTCTCCCATTTCAAGGATCGATTTCCACATCAAAATAAAAGAACTACTTCAACATTTAAACACATTCTCTTAACACATAAAGAAGTAGTTCAAGCAATCAATTCCCATTATCGACTTCATAAAACCCTGCTATCTTAAGATCACCCAAAGTGTAGTATTAAGGCACAGACTCCTTTTCTCAAACAATGATTGCGCAACACCTAGGGTTACATTCTATCAACTAAACACAGGAATATTTACAAATCCAAAGATTCAGTTATTCACCCTGCAAGAAAAATGTTTGACTTTCCCTTACACAATAATTCGATAAACACAGGTCGAGACATCGAGTCTCGGGAGCAACTCAAATGCCCAGACTTTTAGACAAACAAGATATCAGACAAAGGCACCACCAGCATCAACAAATATAGGATTTCCATTTAAAATACCAAAGCAACTACCTTCAAGATAGAGCAACGACACTAAATGCAGAGATTAAATAAACATTACTATTCATACCCCATAGGAAAACACAGAGGCTAAACAAAGATGCAAATCATACATAGAAATACACATAGATCCAACATTTTTACATATCATCAAAACTTGTTCAGCATACAATAGAAAATGCAGACATGTACGTCTTATCAAAACCCAAGTCTCACAATGTGGGCATTATATCCCATTACAAGACCTTAAGAACCTTCATAGAGCTGAATAGCCAAAACGTATACACTAAAACCAAAAAACCTCCAGGGTCATTGGTATCCCATAAAAAAGAATAGATACATTTAATTCATGGTCCAGCCAAAAGGCGACCTTCTAGGACTTCAAAGTACACTAGTGATCCAAAGGGCTCCACGAAGTCTCACATAACCAAAAAATATAGCACCTCCACCATAGATGCGAGAGGGAAGGGCGAAGTTGGTAAAATATGGACTTACCATTCCTCATGCCTAGGTCGTCGAAGGTCCTGGTCACCTGTAGCAACCAACACAGAAGTTCTCGCAACCCATCACCTTCCATTTCAATAGAGACCACTAGTTAAACCCTAAGATGTTTAGAAACCAATAAATAAACGTAGAAGTAAAAGGGAAAAGAATAACGAATGAAGCGAAACATTACCTGGACCTAGCACCGTATCCTATACTCCTTCATCTGAGCAATCACCAGGTGCACTGACCATGAGCGTATCTCATGTCAGGGCACAAACCCTCTCCAAACCCAACAAGGGACTGAACCAAGTCGATATAATACATAGAGCATAAATTACAAAGTGTAAAACCCCAACATCGAAACCCTCACTACCAGCTAGTCCCAAAACATGTTAACATCACAAGGGGTAGTTAATACTCCACGAGTGTTCATTTAATGAGTTTGATTTTCCATCCCAGTGCTATAGTAGGAGGTCATGTTAGGCATCAACGAAATAGTGGTATGAAAGTATTATTTTAGCCCAAGGTTTTACACCCTAGGAATTACCCTTTAGTCATGTAACATGCTAACCCATGGTGATAGGATTAATAAGGGAGAGATCCATCA
Source organism: Larix kaempferi (assembly GCA_027924585.1). Classification (NCBI taxonomy): domain Eukaryota; kingdom Viridiplantae; phylum Streptophyta; class Pinopsida; order Pinales; family Pinaceae; genus Larix; species Larix kaempferi. The sequence continues at coordinate 5,322,385 of BSBM01000899.1, forward strand.
TAGTAGCACCTGCACACAATTACGAAACAATACTTTAGGAATTTTCTAAGTAAGACCAGAAATCCCCAAAGACTACCCTTACCTCTTGGCAGCCCTGTCGGGGGTACTTCTTCCTTTTTAAACACCAGTTTTCAATCATGGGCATCAAACTTTCATCAACAAGGGTCCATCTTGCCTGAAGATAGCAATTAGAATTTTGTAAATATGCACACGATTCTTAAATAGTAAAAAGGAGGTTTTTAATAATTACTCTAGCACTTGTACTCATCGCTTCTGCAGAAACAAAATAGAAATAAGTAGTGAGCCTATCTTGCTTTGAAATCTTAAACTTTTAAATGTCGCAAAAAAGTACCGGTGCATTTTCTTTCCCAATACTGAAGCTAATTTATAAATCATCATCTTTAATTAGCTTTCATTGCAGTAATGGAAAATTTTAAATTTTTGCTATTTTAGGGACATTCCAAGTGGTATCAGAGTCCATCTACAAAACTAAGTGACCTATTGGGCTCATTACAAACAGAACATCTGCTGCACATACTCAATAAACAGAAACATACATTTAGGAATTTTTTTTTTATGTGAAAAATGAACTAACAAATTTCTTGTTCTTTACACTTATATAACATTGTAGCTATGGTCATTGTCTGAAAATGAGTGCAGAAAAGGGCGGAAACATACATGGAAATCTGAACTCTCCACCACGAGAGCAAGAAATTCTGGTGGAACTAAACTCAGATTTAATGAAATCTATGCAAAATCTATAGGCAAAATTCCAAAGTTTTAGAGATGATAACATGCAAGAAAGACAAGAGCAGCGAGCTATAAATGAAGCTTTACTTAAAATATTAACAGGGGCAAAACCCCATGGACAACCCACACTCTCAGTCAACACATCTAAACTGGGAAACAGTCACATAAAGAAAACCGCCAGTCCTAAGGGAGAGGAGCAGGAAGAACACGTGACTGAATCAATGGAAGAGGACTGTAAGAGCTCTTCCAACGACAACGATTCACCACCTCCTTGCAAGAAAAGGAGGAAAAGTGACGACAATTTGTAAGGAGAATTTAGAAAAATAAAAGTACCAGCATATGACAGAGAGATTAACTCTGGGGGGAAGGCTGAAGAGTGGCTGCTAGGAATGAATAATTATTTTAAAGTTCATAACTATTCCAATGAAATGCAAGCCCGATTATCCATTTACAACCTAAATTGTAAAGCAACCAGATGGTGGCGGGACTTGAAACACACCAAAGGACAATAATTGAGGGACATAACATGGGAAGCTTTCAGCAGAATTTTCCAAGACAAATTTATGTCTGAAAGATTCTTGGACAAGAAGATCAAGGAATTCCATGAATTGAAAATGGGCTCCATAACCATGGAAGCATTCATAAACAGATTTTTAGATCTGCTGCATTATTTCCCATACATCAAAGATGAAAAAGCCAAGATACAACAATTCTTAGGATGTCTACCACCAAAATTTAGAGAAAAGATAGAGTTTGACATGCCCAAGACGCTAGATGTGATGTTACATAAGGCAAGACTTTGTTATGAACATGGGAAGCCAAGGAATGATAACATCATCAAAGCAAAGATAGGTTCAAAACCTTTTCGGACAACCGAAGACTAGGTTTCAGACCCCCACCTTACCGAAAACAAAACAACAGTTTTCCACCGAATAGAGGCTTCAACCGACCTCAAGCATGGCCAAGTGCACCCCCACCACATGCCAACAAGCTAGCTTTCAACAAAGGGGCAAAAGCTATCCCACAAACTGTTTCTTGTTGGAAATGCCAAGGGCCCCACTACTACAGAGACTACCCCAGAAAAATGGACGGAGTTTTACACAACGTCCAAGCAGACCCTACCATAGGAGATATGGCACAAACACCCAGGATTTATGCCGCTCTCGAAGGCCGACAGGAAGATCACTAGGACACAATGGTTGAAATTGAGGGTAAGATCTCAAACAAAATAGTTTCAATTTTGATAGATCCCGGTGCATGCCAAAGTTATATCTCCCCTAAGATAGTGGAGACTTGTAAGTTAAACCGAGAGCACCATGAGAAACCGTGGCTGGTACAACTAGCCACTGGTACCAAACGAAAGGTGTCCGAGTTAGTTAAAACTCATGAGATAGATTTGAACGGGTTCCCAACTAGGTTAGAATTAAATATTCTAACCCTAGGATCGTACGATGTACTTATAGGCATGGATTGGTTAGAAGAACACCATGTCCTACTAGACTTCTTAAACAAGTCCCTACTCTGCAGGGATGACCAAGGGAATCAGAAGATGATACAGGGTATCCCTAAGAAAGTGTCCGTAAGGAAGATATCTACCTTACAAGCGAAGAAATGTATCAAGAAGGGTTGTAAGCTCTTTGCTGTCAACATCCGAACCATAGAAATTGATAGGGAATAGAAGATCGAAGACTTCCCTGTACTCGTAGAATTCAAAGACATATTTCCCAAGGAAATACCAGGGTTACCACCCAAACGAGACTTAGAATTTTCAATAGAATTAACACCTGGGTCAGTACCAGCTTCCAAAGCTCCTTACCGCATGAGTGCACCAGAATTGGTGGAGCTCAAGCTTCAGTTACGGGAACTGATCGACAAACGGTACATTTGACTGAGTGTGTCCCCTTGGGGAGCACTGATACACTTCGTCAAGAAGAAGGACAGAACGATGCGAATGTGCATCGACTGCCACCAACTCAACAAATTGACCATTAAGAACTGTTACCCACTCCCTAGAATCGACGACTTGTTTGACCAAGTCAGAGGAGCGAAGATCTTCTCGAAGATCGACTTACAATCCAGATACTATTAGGTGAGAATCCGTGATGAGGATATCAACAAAACAGCATTTCAGACCCATTATGGCCACTACGAGTTCGTAGTAATGCCCTTTCGGTTGATGAACGCACTGGCCAACTTTATGTGTATGATGAACAACATATTTAGTAAATACCTCGATAATTTCATTCTAGTCTTTATTGATGACATTTTGATCTACTCCAAGAATGAAGAAGAACATGAGGAACACCTCCGAATTCTTTTACGAATACTATGGGAACACCAACTGTATGCCATGTTTAGTAAGTGCGATTTCTACAAGCCCCAGATTCAATACTTAGGACATATCATTTCCAAGAAAGGAATAGCAGTCGACCCTGAAAAGGTCAAAGCTATCAAAGAATGGCCCATGCCTACGTGCGCATTCGACATAAGATCATTTTTAAGTTTAGCCGGATACTACCAAAATTTCATTGAGAACTTCTTGCGGATTGCATGTCCCGTGACTGCCTTGCAGAAGAAGGAAAAAAATTCATCTGGACGGCTAAGTGTGAAGAAATTTTTTAAAATCTGAAGCAACTATTGATTAGTACACCGATCTTATGAATTGCAGACCCCAATGGGGACTTCGTTGTTTGCACGAATGCAAGCAAGGAAGGGCTTGGGGGAGTCCTTATGCAAGACAATTTCACCATATGCTATGAATCGAGGAAATTGAAAGAACATGAGTAGAACTATCCTACACATGACCTCGAACTAACAACCATCATCCACGCTCTAAAGATGTGTAGACATTACCTCATGGGAAATAAATTCGTATTAATGACAGACAACATGAGTCTGAAGTATCTTTTCGACCAACCCGACCTATATGCTAGGCAGGCCAGGTGGTTAGCCTTCCTTAGCGAGTACCATTTTGAACTAAAACACATAAAAGGAAAAGAAAACAAGATTGCAGATGCCTTGAGCCGACGAGCACATATGATTTATGAGGTCACGATTGTTGGGTGTGTTATATCTCTTCATATGGTGGGTGCGTGTACACCATGATCCCCTCCCTAGTAGTAAGATCGAGAAAATAGGAAACTCTGGTTGAATCAGAGGAAATATGTTGAGACAATATTGAAGAGGTTTAATATGCAGGAAAGCAAACCAGTGAAGGTGCCCATTCCTATAGGTGTAAAGTTATCTACAGAACAGTGTCCCACGACACAAGAAGAGGTAGAGGACAAGTCTCATGTTCCCTATGCTAGTGCTATTAGCAGTTTGATGTATGCTATGGTCTGTACTATACCAGATATAGCTCATGCAATGGGAGTTTTGAGCATATATATGTCAAAACCAGGAAATGAACATTGGACTGTAGTAAAGAGGGTCTTCAGGTATTTGCGTGGCACTACAGATTTTGCAATCTGCTACCAAGGAAGACCTGGACTACAGAGAGAGATAGATATACAAGGATTTACTGATGCTGACTAGGCTGGAGATCTTGATCACAAAAGATCTACAAGTGGCTATGTTTTTAAACAATTTGGAGGAGCAATCAGTTGGATGAGTAGAAGACAAGCTGTAGTTTCTTTCTCAACTACAGAAGCTGAATACATGGAAGCTACCCATGCAAGTAAGGAAGCTGTATGGTTGCAAAGGTTGTGTTCAGGTATCGGTTTTGTTCACAATGCAGTGAAGATAGGCTGTGATAGCTCAAGTGCAATATTTTTTGCGAAGAACCCTGCTTATCACTCAAAGACAAAGCACATTGATGTGCAGTACCATTTTGTCAGAGACATGGTTGAACAAAACAAAGTATTGCTGGAGAAGGTTGATACTTTGGAAAATTTTACAAACTCTTTGACAAAGTCTGTGAGTACTCAGAAGTTCTCTTGGTGTAAAGAGAACACGAGCATTGTTGCCCTCGACTATTAAACTCATAAATTTCTCCTGTATGTGAAGAGAACAACAAGTGGGAGAATGTTGGGTGTGTTATATCTCTTCACATGGTGGGTGCATGTACACCACGATCCCCTGTTTTTTGTTTTTTGTTGTTGTTACGACCCATTGTATTCTATCTAATCCCGATAAAGGGATTAGGGTTGTAACCTACTTTCGGGTAAACTAATTAGGGTTTTAGATGCTACAAATACCACATATTGTATTGTAAATGGTTAAGAAAACATATAATGAAAAGAGTTGTGCGGCTCTAAGTTTTGCAGGTTTTTTCCAGGTTAAGGGTTTCTAGGTGAAAATCTCTGTGTTATGCGTGTGCCATTGTGTATTTTATGTTAATGGTTAAGAATTTGTATGAGTTTTTACTGCACTATTAAGGTTTAAAACTATCAACGGTAAGCCAAACCGACTCAGACTTGCACCACAGAATTCGAAGGGCAAGTAAGAGTGACCATTACTACACTGAAATCCTTGCGAAGATACAGGAAGAAAGGTTATTCCAACAACAAAAGGAGTATAAGATATACATGTCAGGACTACTGTGGTTGAAAGAGAGACTTTAGTCCTAGAGAGTGGACACATTAGATCAAACATCCTCATGGAATTTTACCAGAAACCCTATTCGGGACATCCCATATTTAAAAAGATGATATCGGTAGTAAAAAAACATTACTTTTGGCCTAAGTTGAAAGCTGACATCACCATGTTCATCGCAAAATGTCAGGAGTGCCAACTGGTCAAAGCAGAACACCAACACCCCTCTGGTTTACCACAACCTTTACACATTCTAGAATGGAAGTGGGAGGTAAAAAGTATGGACTTCATTACAGGATTACCCAAGAGTAAGAGACAGAGCGACTCCATCTTTGTCGTGGTAGACAAGCTATCTAAAGCAGCCCATTTCATATGAGTGAAATCCACCTCCAAAGCAGTACACACTGTAGACATCTTCTTAAAGGAGATCTTTCGATTGCATGGGATACCCAATCCAATCATTTTTGATCGAGATACGAAGTTCACCAACAACTTTTGGAGAGCATTGTTCTCCGGTTTGGAGACACAGTTACAATTCAGTACCGCGTACCACCCCCAAACCGACTGACAAACAAAATGAGTAAACAAAATTCTTGAGGACATGTTGAGAATGTATGTCATGAACAACCCCACTAAGTGGGAAGATTATTTTCACCTCACAGAGTTTTCCTACAACAACAGTTATCAAACCTCGGCCAAAATGAGTCCTTTTGAGGTACTCTACGGCAGGAAATGTCGAACACCCATGAATTGGGACAGTCCGGTAGACAGACTTATGTTAGGACTCGACCTACTAAAAGTCTTGGAACAACTAGTCTCCAAGGTACAACTAAACTTGAAAGAAGCACAGGACTACCAAAAGAGTTATGCGGACAAGAAAAGAAAGGACAAAGACTACCCAGCCGACGGACATGTGTTTGTAAAAATAAAGGCAAAACGAAGCTCATTGAGCTTAGGACACTGTGGGAAACTAGCCCCCAGGTTTTGTGGACCTTTTGAGATACTAGCCAAGAAGGGCCTAGTGGCATATGAGTTAGCCTTACCAGCTCATGTAAAATTTCATAATGTTTTTCATGCTTCATTATTAAAGAAATATGTATACGATACTAAACATGTAATCGATTGGTCCTTGCCATAGGTGGAGCCCGAGGGGGAGTTCATGATGGAACCACTCCACAACCTAGATAAAAGAGAAGTGCAACTTATGAGGAGGACAATCACTTAGCTAAAACGACAATGGAGGCACTTCAAACCAGAGGAGGCTACTTGGGAGAATGAGACAACCATGAAAGAGGCATACCCCACCTTGTTTCATGACCTCATTCCTAGTCCCTAGAAACACTTGGACGGTGTTGTTTCTAAGAGGGGAGGGATGTAATATCCTGAATTTTGGACTAACTATTTTCTGATGTTATATTGGGCCACAGCCGGAGCACATATGATTTATTTTGATTATTGGGAATAAGCCCTAGTGCACATGATTTATTGTTTTATAGACTGACTTATTGGGCATGGACCCTGACTGATTTCATTATTTGATTATATACTGGGCAAGGAAGCCCTAATGTTTTGATTCATGTTTTTATCATATGTTGTGGGTACAAACCCTAATATACTGAGACGGCCTTTTATTTACATATTATGCAGAGATGTGATTGACATGATTGACTTATATAGTGTGTTGAGCGTCGACTTAGGAACACACGGATGACCTACATACTGGGCAAAAGCCCCAATGTACCTAGAGGAAATATTGTATACTGGGAGTAAGCCCCGATGTACATTGAGTGTTGGGCATAAGCCCTGCAGCACTCCAACCTTGGTAAATGAATACTGGATCCGAGGCCACTTAAATATTATAGATGTTCCTCACAACCACATTCTAGAACTAGTGTTGAGAAGGAGGCTCTGGAATTGCACTAGCATAAGCCCCATGTGAGAGTGTTGAGTTAAAAGCTCTGAAGAGCACACGTGGTTACTAGATCTAAAAGTGTTGAGTCGGGAAGACTCTGAATAGCACTTCTATTTTCATCACAGTTATTTAAATTGGTTAAATGAATCTTTCTCTATTTATCATCAAGTACTGCGGGAAATACCAAGTTAAAATGAGGGAATCCAACATGCAAGAGAGAGACCTAGAGGTGCCTATCCAAGCTTACCATAAAGACTGTCCAAAGAATTGGACCTAGCCTTAATAATTAAAGAAAGTATCATGCGAGATACATAATTAAATAAAAGGAAATTACCATAACTTAAAGTATGAGTTGACTAAGAGTAGGCTTATATGAAGAAAAGGCATAAAGGTCTCAAGGTTAAATATTATTATTAAAAGCTTTAATAATAATGATGTTATTATTTATTTATAAAATATATTTATTGCATATAGTTTATGTATAGTTGGCTGCCACATTATTAAATATTATTAATAATGTTATTAATATTAAGGTGAAATATAATTATTAATATCATTAATATTATTATGAAAAGATTGATTTACTTCTAATTAAAACAAATGAAAATTCCTAGTTCAACAAGGATTAGATATTTAGTAATAATATCTTTTAAATATATTAACTATTTAATTTAAAAAAATTAAATAATTATTCAAAAAACCATAATTCAAGACTCCCATACATAAAGAGGCCAGACCCCAAGAATGGAGAATCATCATCTTTGTCATTATCATTCTCTTATGGTAATGAGAGAGAATTTTCTGCTCCAAGAACTGAAGGAGTCCCACATAATTTTCAATATCTAAACCAACAGTGAACTTAGGGCCTCTATCTCTTATTGCATGTTGGAACTAGCTCGGGGGGGTCCAGTTAGAACCAGGAACGGTCTAAGGGTCATGGTTGGGAGGAACATGGTAGTCCCGAAGTTATCCAGCTAAAGATCATTCTACAGGTCAACAAAGTCTAAAAGCTTTCTGCATTAATTATTTGACTGAGTGTGCAGGCCTCACAGAGGAGTATCAAGCCTCAAGATCACCAGGTATGAACCTACAATCCTCCATTTGAATTTACAATAGAAGTTAGGAATATTGTATTATGTTTCAGCACTGTATTTTCCCCAAGTAACTATCACGTTCTTTCTTTAATAAGATAAATAGGGCATGGACTTTTGGGTTTCCCATTATAGGATCTAGGATTTTCGTTAGAACAATTTACATTTCAGTGTAAAACCAAGATTTCAAACTAAACCAACTAGAGGTCTAGCAGGGCTAGCATAGCTAGCCTATGCTAGACACATAGGTCAGCAGCAAACCCTAGAGAACCTTAATCGATACCTGAAATGATACTTGCATTCTGAAGGACTGTTATCATTTAAATGGTTTTTTTTATTTTTTTCTGAATGGTCTTACTCAATTTCCAATTTTAAATTATAGGGTAGATCAAATTTCTTCTCATAGCACCTGGCTCATTTAAGACATGGGTGTAGGAATCAAGTCCACTCTACCTTTCTTTTAAACCATAGGAAGATTTCGCAAATGAGGATAGAAGCATATGGATTTAAATAAACATCACATTACTGTATTATACCAGGTTGCGTCAATACAACCTACAACATCTAAATATTTACCTACAAATACATATGGCCACTGCATTTAGAATATCCATTGTCTAACATAACGAAAATGCAATAGGTATATGAAGGTTACGATTTCATAAATCATAGATTTCAGACATTTAAATAACACATCATATGTTTATAGTTTTTCATCCCAAAAACCCTATCGGGCCTTTCTCCCATTTCAAGGATCGATTTCCACATCAAAATAAAAGCACTACTTCAACATTTAAATACATTCTCTTAACACATAAAGAAGCAAGTCAAGCAGTCAAACCCCATTATCGACATCATAAAACCCTGCTATATTAAGATCACCCAAAGTGTAGTATTAAGGCACATACTTCTTTTCTCAAACAAACGATTGCACAACACCTAGAGTTACGTTCTATCATCTAAACACAAGAATATTTACAAATCCAAAGATCCAGCTATTCACCCGGCAAGCAAAACATTTGACTTTCCCTTACACAACAATTTGATAAACACGGGTCGAGACATCGAGTCTCGGGAGCAACTCAAATTCCCAGACTTTTAAACAAATAAGATATTAGACAGAGGCACCACCAACGTCAACAAATACAGGATTTCCATTTAAAATACCAAATAAGCTACCTTCATGATAGAGCAACGACATTGAATGCATAGATTAAATAAACATTACTATTCATACCTCATAGGAAAACGCAGAGGCTAAGCAAAGATGCGAATCATACATAGAAATACGCAGAGATCCAACATTTTTACATATCATCAAGACTTGTTCAGCATACAATAGAAAACGCAGACCTGTACCTCTTATCAAAACCCAAGTCTCACAATGTGGGCATTATATCCCATTACAAGACCTTAAGAACCTTCATAGAGCCGAATAGCCAAAACGTATACACTAAAACCAAAAAACCTCCAAGGTCATTGGTATCCCATAAAAAAGAATAGATACATTTAATTCATGGTCTAGCCAAAAGGCGACCTTCTAGGACTTCAAAGTACAATAGTGATCCAAGGGGCTCCACGAAGTCTCACATAACCAAAACATATAGCACCCCCGCCATAGATGCGAGAGGGAAGGGCGAAGTTGGTAAAATCTGGACTTACCATTCCCAATGCCGAGGTCGTTGAAGGTTCTGGTCACCTGTAGCAACCAATGCAAAAGTCCTCGCAACCCATCACTTTCCATTTCAATAGCAACCACTGGTTAAACCGTGAGATGTTTAGCAACCAATGAATAAACGTAGAAGTAAAAGGGAAAAGAATAACGAATGAAGCGAAACATTACCTGGACCTGGCACCATATCCTCTACTCCTTCATCTGAGCAATCAACAGGTGCATTGACCATGAGTGTAGCTTAGGTCAAGGCACAAACCCTCTCCAAATGCAACAAGGTACTGAACAAGGTCAAGATAATACACAGAGCAACAATTACAAAGTGTAAAACCCCAACATCAAAACCCTCACTACCAGCTGGTCCCAAAGCATGTTAACATCACATGGGGTAGTTACTACTCCACCATTCTTCATTTAGTGAGTTTGATTTTCCATCCCAGTGCTATAGTAGGAGGTCGTATTAGGCATCAACGAAATAGTGGTACGAAAGTATTATTTTATCCCAAGGTTTTGCACCCTAGGCATTACCCTTTAGTCATGTAACATGCTAACCCATGGTGATAGGATTAGTAACGGAGAGATCCATCATAGTAGCACCTGCACACAATTATGAAACAATACTTTAGCAATTTGCTAAGACAGACCAGAAATCCCCAAAGACTATCCTTACCTCTGGACAACCCTGTTGGGCGTACATCTTCCTTTTGAAACACCAGTGTTCCATCATGGACGTCAAAATTTCATTAACAAGGGTCCATCTTGCATGAAGATAGCAATTAGACTTTTATAAATATGGACTTAAACAGTAAAAATAAGGTTTTTAATAGTTACTCTAGCACTTATACGGATCGCTTCTGTAGAAACAAAAGAGAAATAACTAGTGAGACTATCTTGCTTTGAAATCTTAAAATTTTAAATGTCGCAAACAAGTGCCGATGCATTTTCTTTCGGAGTACTTAAGTTTATTTATAAATCATCATCTTTAATTAGCTTTTATTGCAGTAATGGAAAATTTAAATTTTTTCTATTTTAGGGACATTACAGTTTTCCTTCACCATATACCCTTTTGATATTCTTCTTCATGTTATTGTTTTTATTTGTGGAATAATATTGAGAGATGGAAATGTAGGCTTGAGAAGTTGGTCTAGCAACACCAATCCATTACATGTCAAGTCAACCAAAAAAAAATTATTTTTCAATCCTTGCTCTTGTGTGCTACATTTGTGATTAATTGCTCTCTATGTACTCCCTTTCTCTCTAGCATCAACCTTAAGGAAAGGAGAATTGGAATGAGAACAATACAAAAAACCAAAAAAAAAAATTGAAGAAGTTTTTACATTGCAAATTCTACAATGTGTTTTCTTCTTCAATGCATCCCTAGCCTCTTGCGACAAGGTTAATCATGACGTTTTTTTGCAATTCCATCATAATGCATGTAGAAACATAGTTGTAATGCATGTTTGATGGTATAGAAGAGTCAACATAATTCTTACTCCAATCAAAAGTAGGTAATATATATGATGCAGAGGTAGAATAAATACCTACACTAACAACAATGAATTGGAGGAAATATCAATGATGTATTGAGTGATAGAGAAAATTTAAAGTGCAATTTTTTTTGTACTAGGGGAATCGACCACTGGGCTAGTACTAGAGTGACATGGGGTCCATGGGTCCAATCCTGGTACCACTATACCCCTAGATGCATCCACAGATCCCGAATCAAGACACTAGGAAGTTTGGGGGATTTGAAAATGAGACCCTCCATTTACAACTTTTCATCTTTACCACTTGCTCTACCCCCCATGGGATTTTAGGGTAAAAGTTTAGGCCGTGGACTATTTTCTGATTTTTTTTTTTCCAGAAAAAATTTGTCAATTTCCCCCTTATTTTTCAAAAATGATTTGCCCAAATTCCATCTCATCAATTTTTTTACTCTAAAAATCACGAAAATTGTCCAAAAAATATATAATGACCTTAGAAATTTGATTTGTTTTTTAATTCACCAAACATTTTATGGTTCCGAATTTAAAAATTAGTAAGATTCATCAATGTTTCTACACTTTGAGAAAATTATGGATCCTTAAAATTTTCTGTGGTTGGGAAGAAAATGAGTACAATAATAACACGAACTTGTGTTGTGTAAGATGACTTATGATGTTGCATTACAACCATAGATTCTCTTGCAATTACATGGATTTATTTAGTATCAAACATCTCAACCTACACATTGGTGGTTACAATGTAATAAACATAAGGAGGTGGGTGTTGAAGATGGTAACCACATGAGAATCATAACTTTCTTCTGAGCTAACCACCTTTTTATGCTCTTCCTCATACCTGTCATCCTCCTCTGCACTACCATGACACATATGTTATCCAAGAGAGTTTTCTATCCTCGATAGACTCGTGTTATATTAGGTAACCTCTTTCTACTCATATTTTTCTTTATGAGGCAAGCCCTTGATTTCATTTTTCTTGATTTTATTTATTTTGTTCAAATATGAAGGGATGGCTACCAATTAATATGTACAAGTATAGGGATGTGATCATGTTCTACAGAAGATAATGATTTCTGTACATTTGATTAATACTTGAATGGTTGTTTAGTTTTGATTATGAGCATATAACAATATGTTTTGTTTAGAGGGAGAAGAAGAAGCAACTTCCATTGACATGACATATGAAATCATAGAGATAAATATGATGATATTCTCACATAGCACACACATTTATGTGATATTTGCGGCAGAGGTTTCACGAGTGATGCGAATGTTCGAATAGACATGCGATCCCACAGAGTTGAATATAAGTTGAAGTAAGTACTCAAGTCCAAGCAGTCCAAGAAGGCCAACAAGCCAACTCCATCTTCTTCTAAACACTGCAGTATTGTTAGGAAGGAAACAAATCCAAAAAGAAAAGAATAAGAAATTAATGTGGTTAAGAAGGACAACAATTAAAAAAGAAGACATAATTGATGGGAGCACTGCCATAATGATGATGAGATACAGATGTAGATAATCAGTGTTTACCTAGCTTATCTTATATTTGAAATGAGTCAATGGATTGGTTGCTTTCATCTTAGCATTATGGCTTGGGAGATTTGGCCTTAGCATGGTGGATCTATATTAATAGGGGATTGGGTATTCCCTTCCCAAAGCCTCAACTTTATTTTCTGCTGTTTATGCTTCATTCTTTCCATTTCTAGTAGAGAAAAACTTATTTGTTGAAGTATGTGCCCATCCATTCCAATTTTGATAGGGAAACCTTAAAGATGTGATTGGTAGGAAGGAGAAATGCGTTTGGAAGCAACAAGCAACGTAAATGCTGATCTTTCTGCAAGTACGATGATGATGAGATATCTTGATCTTGATATTTTCTTGTTTTGCTAGTTGTGATTCAACCTCGTTGATTTAGGACGAGGTGGATACGGTGGGAGGGGTCTTCGAAGTTAGTAAGGCTTCTATGGTTTTAGATCTTGGAACAAAATAAAGATGTACTCATGCAAGTAGCTACTTGACATGAGAAGTTGGAAGCTGAGATGAGGGCAAGAGGAGGCCAAGAGGTGCTAGAGCAACAACTGCTAATAGTTTCCATGAACTCAACCAACCATAGTTTTTTAAAAATTTTTGTTTTAAAATTATTTTAAAATCATGACAAATAAAAGAAAAAAATCTTCATACTCCAAGGCTAATTAAGTCAAATCAAAGCCACATCAGTTTTGCAAACGAAGAATTGGTGGAAGCACAAGCAGAAATGGAGGAAGCCTCGGCAGAATTGGAGGAAACATACATACCCCTAACTAATTTAGTGGGTCACCTATGTCTATTTAGGTAGGTAGGTAAAAGAGGAGGCATGTTGTATTCCTACTAGTTAAAACTTTGAGTGGGGTTGGCTATTACCCTAGATCAAGTTTAAAGGGAGTTGTTAGGTAAACTTGTGAAATGTATGTCTACAATCCATGGTTGTAGGGCTCATTGTTTTTGTATAGCCCAGGGTATTGGCCCATAGTATCGATGTGATAAAGCCTATATAAAGATTTGAGCAACTTCATTGCTAGGTGCATCAAAGCCAATATCAATTCACATTCTCACCTATATATTATCCTCCCATTTCTATTTTTGCCAATCATTTTCTAGTTGACCTCTCCCATTCTCTCCTATATCTTCTCTTCCATTTTCGTCTTAGAGCTCTGCTTAGGTATCAATATTAGTGCTGGAGTATCTAAAGTCTGCTCCCGGGAGACCGGTGCAATGGCCTCCTCTACAATTAAATCTCTTTCCATTAACCTCAGTGCTGGGGCGTGCCTAGGGTTGCTCAGCTGTTCTCCCCGCCTTAGGGACTTTGTCATGAAAATAGACTTAACCCGGAATTGGTATAATTCCTTTAAGACAAGTCATTGATCTGCCATAGTAATTACTTTATGGATTCAGTTTTAATTTATTGGTTTTTTTATTGCCATGCGGGTGGTTTTTATGCTATTTCTGATCAGGATAATTATGACAATGGTGATGTGTAAATGGTGGTTTTGATGGCAAGAGATCAGAATGAGAAGTGAACGCTGCAATCCGTCCACTACCGGTTTCAAGGCTATTCAATGCCAACAAATTTCTTCCACCCTGTTACTACAACGAAGAAGTGGCAACCATTAATGTCTCGTTGTGGAACAGCACTGTGGATTTCAGCGCGATCACTTCAGATAGCGGTTAGGCCATGGACTTCAACAGAAAGAGGGGTAGAAGAGCTTTAGAAATAAACAGAAAGAGGGTTAGAAGAGGTTTAGAAAGAGAAAGGGGCTACTCCAATGTAGAAGCTTTTTTCTACATTGCTGAGCAAACTCTCTCATTCTCCGTCTCTTTGGCGGCAACCCAATTTCTGTTCAAATCCATGGCGTAGACGCTGCTCTCCTGATTGGCTGCGTTGGAATACAGGCTGTCGTATGCTTGTGAGCAGACGTTAATGGCGACAGCCCTATTGTTGCAGTAACAGGACGCAGGCAATTTGTTGGCATCGAAGCCCCTTGACACAAATATTTGATGGGTTGGAACCTTCTCTTTTCCCGCTGATATGTCGCCGCCATCACCACCATCTGCATATAAAGATTATCATCAGAAACCATCAGAAAACCATTGAAATGGCAATGGAAACACCATTACAATAAAACCGAATCTGTTTACGAAATTAATGTTGCAGATTAATTAACGATTCGTCTTAAAGGATCTAAGAAGGGCAGAAACATACCAATCCCAGATGAGGAGCGAAGATCCAGTGATCCATGGTAGTACTGAGACTGATGGAAATAGATCTAACATCAGAGGAAGCCTATTCACAGGTCTTCGAGAAGCGTACTTTCGATCCAAGCGGCCTCTCTGATGTTTGGCCGAATACCGAGGCAGAGCCCTTTAGTGCAATTCTGATCCATATCCATTTGTTTCAATAACGTTTTCTAAGAGGAGACATGATTGACGAATGAAGAAATGGGTCAATCATGAAGGCGTTCATGAAAGACGGGTCAAAGAGTGGACAGTGCTGCCTTTAAGGCGTTCATGAAAGGCAGGTCAAAGAGTAGGCAATGCTGGAATTTGTTTAGAGTATAAAACACTTACCAGCTTATATTCTCCAAACAGCGACTGTCCTTACTTGTCTGAGAGCGAGAGGGGGTTGACACTAGCTGGTGTTTATAGAAAAATATTTAGTGCATCCATGACTTCCAATGGCACGATTCAAATATTTCCCCACGACTACTCGGAAGGCATCTACCATTGCCGCTATTGCAGCAGAAAATTCTGGGATCGTAGGGCATTGGGATTTTGATGGCCTCCCAATGCCCTAGGAGGGGCAATGGTTGATGCCGTCTTCCGAGTAGTCCTGGGGTATTTGAATCGTGCAACTCAGTGCTTTTCATAGACTAAGTTAATGAGATTCAATTTAAAATATATTGAAATAATAAGACAATGCAAAATATTTATAACAAATATAGGGTTTAGCCTGAAGCTACAGTATTGCATTGTGATAATAGCCAACAACCATTGTGATAATGTATGGGAAATCTCAAATATGTTATAAAGTTGTTGTAGTTATGTACACTGAAAAGGATGATTATAAAGCTAACAATAAATCACAACATCATTTAGCTATTTGTGAAAATGAAGAGGTTACTGAAGTGAGATATCCTTTGAACCTGTTGCAGCTTTTTCTTGGGTACAATCGTTCTTGCTATCTCGTAGGTCTGCTACCTCCTTGTTCTTCTTCTCCATTCACCTCTTATGATCTCCCTCTAAAGTCATGGATACGCTAAATATTTTTCTATAAACACCAGCTAGTGTCAACCGCCTCTCGCTCTCAGACAAGTAAGGACACTCGCTGTTTGGAGAATATAAGCTGGTAAGTGTTTTATAAGCTAAACAAATCCCTAAACCCTAAAAAAATTCCAGCACAGCCCACTCCTTAACCCGCCTCTCATGAACGCCTTAAAGGCAGCACTGCCCAGTCTTTGAATAACGTTTTCTAAGAGGAGATATGATTGATAAGCAGGATCTGGTCGGGCAACTCCATTTGAGTCTTCCAACTATTCAAGCTATGGTTATTCATTATCAGATAATATATTATTTTGGCAACGTCTAAGGGAAACTGATTTTACAGTCATATTTTCCATAGAAAACAATTACCAAATTACATATTTTTCCAGCCACAGCATAGTCTGAGCTTCTTCTTGGTATTGACCTCTTCTTCATTGCTGAGTACCATTGAGCAATCTCTGTCATTCTCCAACTGCTCGTTGCAACCAGTTTTTTCTTTAAGTTATTCTTTAATTTCCAATTCTTTTATGATATTTTGATAATTGTTGAAGCCAAATTATTACTTTTCATTTTGATTTCTACTTTTTAATTGTATTATTAAAGAAATTTTTTTAATTAAAATAACTAATATTAAAATGTTATGAAATAATATTTTTTTCTACAATAAAAATTTTAGATAAAATTTTCAATAATAAAGTAGAATTATGATTTTCATCTTAATTTCTTTTAATAATAATTTTTCTAAATTTTATTATTAAATTTTTTAATTTTAATAAAAAATATAATTTCTTTATTAAATTTTTTAATTTTAATAAAAAATATAATTTCTTTATTGAATTTTTTAATTTTAATAAAAAATATAATTTCTTTATTGAATAATCATTTTTACTATATTAATATTTTTAAATCAGTTAAATTTCATATAGAATTTTTATTTTAAATATTTAATATTTTAACTTTTATAATAGCTTTCTTCTCACAATATATCCCTTACCTAAAATACACTAAATAAGTAATAGCTTATGTGTAGAAATATATCCCTTACCTAAAATACACTAAAGAATATAATGTTATATATATATATATATATATATATTTATGAATTTCTCTTTTTAATATGAATTCTTTTTAATATCAATTTTTAATTATAATTAGTAAATGGAGGAGAAAGTAAGTTTATATATATATATATATATATAAAGATATTGGGAAAATTAAAAAGTTGAAGCTTTAAATAAGTGGGCGTACTTTATGCAGTATTCTATACATCTAATTGGTTAAATTTGGAGTGTACAGCATGGCATTGTTTTATTAAAATATATATTTTTTAAATATTTTTTTAGATAAGAATTTTTAAATTATAAATCTAAATATTTTTATCAATTTAAATAGTTTATGAGAAATTTAACTAAAACAAAGTATTTTTTTGATATTGTTTATTATTAAGTTAAACATGCCAAATTACAATTACTTGAAAAGGAAATTTTTTTAAGCTCTCATATTGACATATTTATTATTCTTATTATTATAGAAATAATAATTTTGCATTAAAATAAAACTTAAGCTTAGATGTCCAACATGTTCATACTAAATGGGAATGAAACTCTCATCATGCTTCCCCAACAAGTTTTAAAAGACAATTTATATTGATTTTTATTATTAACAAGTATTCTTTCTTAGAAATTGAATTTATAGAACCAATATTTATAATGCATACTTTATTTAAAAAAATAATAATCTAAAACGAATTCTTTTGAAAATGATGAACCATTGTACCTCCAACAATGAAGATCTTCATTTTATTGTGTTTGATTGTATGCTTAACTCTAGTTTTGACTTTGAGCTTGAAGTATCACGTCTTAGTTTCATAATTGAAGAGAGAGTGGATTATGCAACCTCACCTCAATCTTAAATTTCCAATTGTCATGTCTTGGTTTTCATTAAATATTAGTTTTCTATACTACATAATATGAGGTGGCTTAAGATGATCACCCCCCACATTTTTTCATCATTTCCCTTTCTACAACTTTCATGCGACATTAGGATAATGGTTGAAATTGTATTTTTCTTTTGGAGAACCTAGGAATAAGAGATTGATTCAAAGATTTTTTTTTGTGAGAATGTAGGATTTGTAAGTTTCCTAAACTAATTTATTATCATTTGGATTGGAGTGAAAGAGAGTATGAATTATAACAATTATTGAATCTCTAATCATTCTAATGCTCTTGATTCTCAATTCTTTGTTGAGTCTTAGAACGTGATATGGAGCTAGAATGTTAGTTGTATTGTTGGTGTCTTCGCTTAAACCCAATGTATACACTAGCCTTTGTGTTGTTTGGGGGTCAATAATGACACACCCACCATCCCCGCCATGCTAACACCTATCACTTATGGGTTTCCTTTCGAAGCAATCTCAAAGCATAACACAAAGGAATTTCTCAACTTCTTCCATTCTTGAAATTCATTATGTTTCATCCTTAGTTTCCATAGGATCGCATTCTTTGGTATTCATATATGAATTATGTGCCTTTCCTCTCTCGCTATTATCACATTTTATTCTTCTTCTTCTTATTATTATTATTATTATCATTATCATTATTATTATTAGAGAAACAATAATTTTGCATTAAATTAAAAATTCAGCTTAGATGTCCAACATCTTAATACCAAATGGGAAGGAAACTTTCAGCATGCTTCTCCGAAAAGTTTCAAAGGACAATTTATATTGTTTCTATTATTGGCAATTTTTCCTTACAAATTGAATTTATAAAAACCAAGATTTACAATGCATACTTTATTTTAAAAAACAACTATCTAAATTGAATTCCTCTGAAAGTGATGGGAAATCGTAACTCCAGCATTGGATATCTTAACTTCATTTTATTTGTGTTCGATTGTATCTTAAACCCTAGTTTTGTCTTTGAGCTTTGGCCTGTCTATCCCATAATTATAAATATAGTGCAACGAAAGAGAATTTAAGTAAGCTACATCTTTTCCCGACTTCATTCTCTCTTCTATTTTCCCAACCTTGTTCATTAGATGATTTTTTTCTCTTCCATATTATTCTTTATAAGAATATCTTTTCCTTTTGCAATTTACTGTTTCTTGTTGCATAAAATTTATTTTTGAAATATATGCAAGTTTATTTCCTCCTATTGATGATGTTCTTCCATATTTCCCCTTTTCCAATTTCACCTTCATTTATAAAGTTTATTAATTAGTAAATCATGATAGTCTAGGAGCTCCTCGGTGTGTTTTTCAATGTTCCTAATATCCCTTCACATATTTTAAACTTCATAGAACACACACCAATTTGGGTTTTTATGTTCTTCCATGTTCACTCCTCTCTTAATCTACCAATAATCAACATCCAGACATAAGACTAGGAAATGATATAGGGTATTTTTTCTCTTATAAGATACACACTAATTGAACATGAAGTTGTAATATTGGACCATGATTCATGCTCTCCAACATAAGTTAAACCACCCCATCAATGTAAGTTTTATAAACTCAAATCTAAATGAGACAAAGTAGTACTATGTATATGCTTGAAGTATTGCATCTTAATGTCATAGTTGAAGAGTGGATTATGCAATTGACCTCAATCTTAGATTTCAAATTCTCATGTATTAGTTGTTATTAAATGTTAATTTTCTGTACGATATAATGTGAGGTGGCTTAAGACAATCACCCCCACATTTTTTGATAATTTCCCTTTTTACAATTGTTATGCTAGATTATGATAATGGTTGAAATAATATTTTTAGTTCGAAGAACCTAGAAATAAGAGATTGATTCAATGACTTTTTGTGAGAAACTAGGACTTGTATGTTTCTAAAATAATTAATTATCATTTGGATTGGAGTGAAAAACCTTTGAACTATGACAATAATTTAATCTCCAATCATTGTAATTCTCTTGATTCTCAATTCTTTGTTGAGTCTTAGAATTTGATATGGAGCTAGAATGTTAGTTGTATTGTTGGTGTCTTCACCTAACCACCATGTAAATACTAGTGTTTGTGTTGTTTCGGGGTCAATAATGACACCTGCACAAACCCCACTGCTCTCACACCTATCACTTATGGTTTTCCTTTCGATGAAATCTCAAAGCATAACACAAAGAAATTTCTCAATTTCTTCCATTCTTGAAATTCATTATGTGTGTCATCCTTTGTTTCCATATTCTCTCCTTCTATGGTATTTGTATTTGAATTATGTTCCTTTCCTCTCTCCCCGTTATCACATTTTATAACTATTTCCCTCCTCCATGACCAATCATGTTATATATTCATATTCCATACTTTTTATCATATTATTTTTATAGAATTCCTTCATATTGCACATAAACGTTACTTGCTAGCACCAATTTGTTTCTAAGTAATGTGTTATGTCTTGATAGCCATATTTTTTAGCATATGTATTCTAGAGTGGCCATCCATACTTGTTTGAGAAGAGAAAATTTCACAAATGTCGCTCTAAATTTTATACTCCATGGTTGGAACATTCCCTTCCCATTTGCTGAGATAGTCATGTTTAAACTTAATTTTAAAAAAGTTTCTTTCAAAACTATTTAGGTGCAATTATACCTAAAGAACAAATGATTATTCCTCATTGGTGCATATGAATAATTTAGATGGGTCATGTATCCCTCTTCTTGTAATGTTTTATGTTTATAGCATCTCTAAATGAATACGTTTCCAACAAGAAACTTTTATTTTTGGTAGACACTCCCCCTCCCATATTGATTTCTAGATTGTGCACTCGGCTAAGTTGATGTGTTATGTAGTTTTTAGTTGGAACTATTTTTTCATAGTATATTGTCTACCCTCTTCCCTTGCCTCTTTCCCTATATTGTTCTTCCTACAAGGGAAAAAATATTAAATTTTGAAGTAGAATGGTACTCTATTCATTTAATTTTTTTATTGTTTTACATTTTTCCACTCCATCCTTTTCCCACATGCTCGTTGATCCCATTATATGATTTCTCAATGTATCTGATGGGTTTCCACCGTCATCCGTGACTCGGTTAGAGGAATGAAACCCCCATCCCCTAACATTGACTACCTCGAGCATCACTATGAATCCTGACATTACCACACTCCTTAGTACTTTATTAGTTAGATTTCCTCAATTACAGTAGATATCCATGACCCAAACTTACCTTGAATGTAGAAATTTCCCTAATAAGTTGGCCCTATTACCTCCTCTAATGTACCTCAAAAAATACCCTAATTTTGTTTTCTCAAGGGTCTCCATAATTGTCATAAGAACACATGTTTATATAAATTAACTTCACCATTGAGAAGTTATTGATGTTCTCCTTATAATTAATTAAATCAACATCAACACTGAGAAGAATGTGATTTTTTCCTTGTTTGCACTCCTTGTGTTTATGTTTATTCCTTCAGAGTCGATATGAAGACTGGAGTGTCATCATTATTCAGACTTGTATCTCTTACATCTTTTAGTAGCATGTATGTGCGAGACTAACTCTTTAATGCATTAGCATTCCTTTGCACATGTATGAGTTGTTGTATCATGTGATAGACTGTCTGTCCTATTCTTTTGACTTCATTTATAATCATAAATCGATAATTATCTATTTTGGCTTGTCTATTGAAGTTATGGTATCCACATACTATTTGTCTTGTAATTTGATTACATGAACTGTTTTCTTTGTTCATTGATTACATGTTATATATGAACTTGTTTGTTTTGTTCTTTGCTTACATGAACTTATTTGTTTTGTTCATTGCTTAGATGAAGTGTATGTCTTGTTCATTTATGCTTGTCTCCTTGAGAATTTACTTTCTTCATGGGTATACTTTGGCCCATGAATGACCTGGCTTACTTAGCTTTTTCTAACAACTCACTCTATTCCATCTATTATAGGTATACATATCACCTATGCTCATATGGATGACTTCATCCGCATGCCTATACTATACCCCTTATTCCCTTGAAGTGGTAAACCATATTATGTAATTTCTATTCTAAATATTTGAAAGGTAAAACGAATTCATAAGGGTCAAACCCTATCGCATATGTGAGATATTAATCTCCTTTTTATTAACATATGAGGACTTTAGGCAAGTTCTACCAAGTATATGATTTAATGAAGGTAGGTGCATATTAGTAAAGCCATGTGAAATGGAAGGCACTATGAGAAATCGTTTCCCTCCACGTTGGCACCACATTTAACGTTGTACTATGGTTTGATGTCCCAAACTACATTCATGAGGGTTCCATTTTTCGACTGTTAATTTTCTCCATGGGAGAGGGAGGCCGAGGGATTTCTCTTCTCCATGCTTTCACTCTGTAGAAACACTCTATTTTTCATACTTGTCTTGTCCCGGGCGTTCATAAGAGGTGCAGCTATCTATTCATCGTGGTTTTGGGGGATGGAAGCAAAACATGACTTCTCGCAAGTAAACTTTTCTTCATCATTTTTGGTTCTCTGTCATTTAACTTACAGCTACTGCGCCTGTAGTTGAAAACTAATTTTTTTTTATTTTGGTGTTCAATGTAGGTAAGCCTGGGCGTGAGAGTTTTAACTAATACCCATCTCGGTATCTTCTTGTTTCTGGTAAGCTCATGGCTCTTCCTGGACCAACTTTGACTTATGGGAAGTGATTTTGACTGCTCTTTGAATTTTCTATTTGGAGGAGGAGTCTTGGTTGACTATTGTGTGCCCTCGTTTTGCTTATGGAAATTTCCAATATTGGGCATGGCTTGCTTTAATGGAAAGACAAGGGTTATAAATTATTGTGAGTTTTATCTCTCGTAGAAAGGTTTAAATTTCGTTACTTTGAATTTATTGCAGAATGTAAATCAGGGATGATTTTAAGAACCCCCCAAACTTTATATGTATAAAAAATGGGCGAATCTCCCCAATATATAGGAAAACTTGAAGGCGATTTTATCAATAATATAATATGTATATATATATATATTTTGGCAAATATTTCATTTCATTATATAATGCTGTAAAATCTTGGCGAATCTTTCACTAAATTATTATATATTGTAAAATCTTGGCGAATATTTCACTTAATTATAAAAAATTTTAAAAACTTGGCGAATCTTTCACTGATTATAAAATATAGTAAAAATTTGGCCAATCTTTTTCCAGTAAGACTCAAACTTTTGATTATGTAGATTACTAAGGTAGTGCAATAGAAGAACATACACCAAAGCTCAAATCTGGACTCTCTCGGCTCCTAGACTCTCGAATGAACAAGTGTATGAATAAGGAGAGGATGGATTTATTTATACATTTCACAAGCAATATTTGATCACTCACAACTAGAAGGTGTTGACAAAACACAACTGCACTAACTAGATTCAGGGCAAGTAGGGACTCTACTTGTTATCTCGTCCCTTAATGGTCCAATGGACATGTTGGGTCATGAATCTTGATAGGCCAACAAACTAATAGAATTAAGTGAATATCCTAGTAGCAGGCCACTTCCTTTATATAAAGAGATAGTTCTTGGACCAATTCCAAGCTTCCAACCAATCTTCTCACCAAACTTTCTTCTCTTTGGTGTCGAATGGTAGGAGAGTTGCATATTTTTCAGTGAATACTTAAAATGGATCAATCCACACAAATTTTCCTCGGCAAGTGATAAATTCACCCATCATTGTTTTAAAATGTCCCAACACTATAAAATCATCCATAAATTGATAAATAACAACCCCATGCACTTCTAAATTCACCCAATAATGAGAATAATGCCCCATGTACTTCTAAATTCACCGAGTGATGAGAAAAACGCCACATGCACTTCTAAATTCACCCAGTGATGAGAAAAACGCCCCATGCACTTCTAAATTCACCCAGTGATGAAAACAACGCCCCAAACACTTCAATACTTGCCCTAGGCACTTCAAAATTCTCCCAAAGATGATAAAATTGCCCTAAGCACTTTAATATTTTCCCAGGCACTTCTAAATTCTCCCAAGGATGATAAAAAAATCCCCATGCACTTCAATATTTTCCCCAAGCACTTCAAAATTCCCTTGAGGCACTTCAATACTTACCCCATGCACTTCTAAATTGACCCAATGATGATAGAAATGCACCATGTACTTCAATACTTGCCTCGACCACTTCAAAATTTTCCCAACGATGATAAAAACACTTGGACACTTCAATATTTTCCCGAAGCACTTCAATATTTTCCCCAGACACTTCAAAATTCTCCCAGCAAAGATAAAAACGCCCCCATCCACTTCCATGATTTCCCGGGCACTTCATTACTTTCCCCAAGCACTTCATTAATTTCCCTAGACACTTCAAAATTCATCCAATGATGATAAAGATGCCCTATGCACTTCAATAGTTGCCCTAGGTAAGGGAGAAAAACACCCGACAATGATATAATCACCCAAGCAATCACAAAAATGCCTCAATCCACACAAATTTGCCCCGACAAGTGATAACTTTGCCCATCACTATTTTAAAACGTCCCAACACTATAAAAGCATTCATACATTGATCAATAACAACCCCAAGCACTTCTAAATTCACACAATGAGGAGAAAAACGACCCATGCACTTCTAAATTCACCCGGTGATGAGAAAAATGCCTCATGCACTTCTAAATTCACCTAGTGACGAGAAAAATGCCTCGGGCACTTAAGTACTTGCCTCAGGCACGTCAAAATTCTTCGAAAGATGGTAAAATTGCCCTAAGAACTTCAATATTTTTCGAGGCACTTCTAAATTCTCCCAAGGATGATAAAAAATCCCCATGCACTTCAATATTTTCTCAAAGCACTTCAAAATTCCCGCAAGTCACTTCAATACTTGCCACATGCACTTCTAAATTGACCCAATGATGGTAGAAATGCCCCATGCACTTCAATACCTGCCTCGACCACTTCAAAATTCTCCCAATGATGATAAAAACAACCATACACTTCAATATTTCCCCCAGGCACTTCAAAATTCTCGCAGTGAAGATAAAAACACCCCCATCCACTTCTAAATTCACCCAGTCATGAGAAAAATGCACCATGCACTTTTAAATCCACCTGGTGATGAGAAAAACCCCCCATGCACTTCTAAATCCATTCGGTGATGAGAAAAACACCCCATGCACTTCTAAATTCACCCAGTGAGGAGAAAAACGCCCCAGGCACTTCAATACTTGCTTTGGGCACTTACACTTCAAAATTCTCCCTGAGATGATAAAAATTCCCTAAGCACTTCAGTATTTTCCGAGGCACTTCAAAATTCTCCCAAGGATGAGAAAACTCCCCATGCACTTCAATATTTTCCCCAAGCACTTCAAAATCCTCCCAAGGCACTTCAATACTTGCCCCATGCACTTCTAAATTCACCCAGTGATGAAAAAAATGCCATGCGCACTTCAATACTTTCCTCGGCCACTTCGAAATTCTCCCAACGATGATAAAAACACCCATACACTTCAATATTTTCCCTAGGCACTTCAAAATTCTCGCGGTGAAGATTAAAATGCCCCCATCCACTTCCATGTTTTCCTAGGAACTTCATTAATTTCCCTAGACACTTCAAAATCCATCCAATGATGATAAAGATGCCCTAGGCAAGGGAGAAAAACACCTGACAATGATATAATCACCCAGGCAATCGCAAAAATGCCTCAATCCACACAAATTTACCTCGACAAGTGAAAACTTTGCGCATCAGTGTTTTAAAACACCCGAACACTATAGAAGCATCCATACATTGATAAACAACAATCATAGGCACTTCTAAATTCACCTAGTGATGAGAAAAACACCCCCTGCACTTCTAAATTCACCAAGTGACAAGAAAAACACCCCATGCACTTCAATACTTGCCCCAAGCACTTCAAAATTCTCCGAAAGATGATAAAAATTCCCTAAGCACTTCAATATTTTCCCAGGCACTTCAAAATTCTCCCAAGGATGATAAAAACTCCCCACGCACTTCAATATTTTCTCCAAGCACTTCAAAATTCCCCCAAGGCACTTTGATACTTGCTCCATGCACTTCTAAATTCACCCAGTGATGAGAAAAATGCCCTACGCACTTCAATACTTTCCTCGGCCACTTCAAAATTCTCCTAACGATGATAAAAACACCCATACACTTCAATATTTTCCCCAGGCACTTCAAAATTCTTGCGGCGAAGATAAAAACGCCCCCATCCACTTCCATGTTTACACAGGCACTTCATTACTTGCCCTAGACACTTCAAAATTCTTCTAATGATGATAAAGATGCCCTAGGCACTTCAATACTTTCCCTAGGCAAGGGAGGAAAACACTCGACAATGATATAATCACCTAGGCAATCACAAAAATGCCTCAATCCACACAAATTTACCTCGGCAAGTGATAACTTTGCCCATCACTATTTTAAAACGTCCCAACACTATAAAAGCATCCATATATTGATAAACAACAACCCCAGGCACATCTAAATTCACCTAGTGATGAGAAAAATGCCCCATTTACTTCTAAATTCACCAAGTGACAAGAAAAACGCCCCATGCACTTCAATACTTGCCCCGGGCACTTCAAAATTCTCCGAAAGATGATAAAAATGCCCTAAGCACTTCAATATTTCCCCATGCACTTCTAAATTATCCCAAGGATGATAAAAACTCCCCATGCACTTCAATATTTTCCCCAAGCACTTCAAAATCCCCCCTAGGCACTTCAATAGATGCACCATGCACTTCTAAATTGAACCAATGATGATAGAAACACCCCATGCACTTCAATACTTGCCTCATGCACTTCAAAATTCTCCCAACGATGATAAAAACGCCCATACACTTCAATATTTTTCCCACGCACTTCAAAATTGCACCCAGGCACTTCAATACTTGTCCCATACACTTCTACATTGACCCAGTGATGATAGAAACGCCCCATGCACTTCCATACTTGCCTCGACCACTTCAAAATTCTCCCAACGATGATAAAAATGCCCAGACACTTCAATATTTTCCCCAGGCACTTCAATATTCTCACAATGAAGATAAAAATGCCCCCGTCCACTTACATATTTTCCCAGGCACTTCATTACTTGCCCTAGACACTTCAAAATTCATCTAATGATGATAAAGATGCCCTAGTCACTTCAATACTTGCCCTATGCAAGGGAGAGAAACACCAAACAATGATATAATCACCCAAGCAATCACAAAAATGCCCCAATCCACACAAATTTGCCTCAGCATGTGATAGCTTTGAAATGTACTCATATTTTTCTTATTTAGTTCTTGCAATAACGATTCCACTATTAAGGTATATCCAAGGCATGAAGGATGGGTTTAGGTCAAAATACAAATGTTCTGAAGGCGTCTTTGGTAACTTAAACGATCAATTCATTCAAATCGACTTCCATGTTGAGTTCTCCCATTGGTTATTTTAAAATTACTATAGCAATCCATTGTTGCATACTTTCGAAGTTCATAGTTGTTCACCCATGATCGAAAACTTGTATTAATACCATGGATCAACAATAGCACTTATATAAATACTGGAGTGCCCATGAGTAAAACTATATTCTTTCACATATATAAGGGTGTTGTCATTGGCACCATGTCCTATATATCTACATGTGTCAGAATGTTTGTGTGTTCACTCAACAAAGCCACCATCATGCCTACAAGGTAAACATAGAGAAGAGCATATAAAGTTGCAAATTTAATAATTCATGTAATAATATTATTAACAATAATTCTAATAATGAACTAAAAATTCATTGTGTGTTTGCAGGTGTCTCCCTACTGGTTTCCTTCTAGGGCATGAGTTAAGAATGCTTGTAGAAATGGGGCCAATCCTATGTAACCACTATTCTAGTGGTGAAATATGATTTAATCTTCAAACACATGTTTCATTGTGTTGATATTTATATTGGTGGAAATTGAAAAGCTTAACAAGATGTCACTGATAAGCCTCACTCACTACCAAGGACAAAATTTCATAGGTCTGCAACAATCTTGAGAGATAATTGTGTGTGCAAACATGGTCTGCTAGGATTCAAAGCATTCTAAATGTCTCTATCTGTAGATGGCCATGTAAGTATTCTTGTGTCTAGATCATATAAGAAGCATAACATAAGACAACTCGAATCTTCACGGAACTCAAAAGTGTGTGCAATAATCAAATTTGTAATTGCAAAGACATGAGAGGGATAGAGTGCATTGTTGCAATGGCATAGTGACGGATGGGAGGGGTTGAATCTTACCTATGTCTTAGAAATTCATCATGCAAAAAGTAGTGAAACTAAACTCATAATTTTTGTTTGAGGCCTTACTTTAGGCAAAAAAATTAAAAAGGTAATCACGTAGGTTTACCATTTTGATAACCATGATGGGGTTCATCTTCCAAAATACTCAATAGGACAACCTACTTTTGGAACTTAGCAGTGTAATCTTGGACAATTTTCTCTTTACAATGTCTAAGGAACTACCATTGGATTTGTTGCTCCCTTTAATACCTAGCCGAGTAGAATTTTCTTGTCAGAAAAACCTTTACCTCATTCTAATGCGTAACATGTGCTCTTTTTTTCTATTGTGCATGCTGACAATGGTGTTCCCACCATAGGAGGGCATGTTGTGGCATTTTCAAGCATGCAAAGTTAATCTTTTGCACATCACAATATATGTGATAACTGAAATAAACCTCAAGTTTCCTGAACATGTTATTATGTTTATCAACATGCATTTACTCATCAAATGGTTGACTTCTTTGTCTCCATTCTTCTTGGGGATTCTCCCTCCAAGTGATACCATTTTCTGATGTTAACCATCCACTTCTAGGATTGTATAATGATCTGGAACCAAATTATCTGTCCTCTCGCACCTGGTAACACATAGACTGTAACAGGGGACCACACTGCTAACTAGTATTGAGGGAATGTCTAGAAAATAGGACAAATCCATTTATATACATAGCACATAGTCCATTTTGTTCAAGGAGTTTGATCATCATCAAGAGAATATGAAACATTAGTAGAGTAGTTTTGATAGCATAGGAGAAGTGAGGTCATTTCCTTATGGATGAAGATTTTTTTGGCATGAGTGGAGGAATTCCCTTGACCTGGAATGTCCGTAACCTCCATTTTAGTATGAAACATATATTGGTAAACACAAGGAAATGAATATATACCAATCAAGCACCCTTTCATCTAAAACCAATAGATAAATCACATACATGATCAAATACTAACTTTAAAGATTGAACATACAAGTAATATCGGACAACTACGTATTAGACTTTCAAAATGCCCAACATTATATTGTCAAGCTTACTTGATTGCATTTTACAATTAATTTTTATGAAGGACATTTTATGGGAATCACTAAATTTTCTTCTTGAAATGGCTTAGAGCTGTATCAGCAGCTCTGGGTACAGACAGTAATCAACCAGGGGAAACATACCCCGAATAAAGTTGTTTCTAAAATGGACCTGGGACTATGTAGAATGAATACATTTTTTGTGAATCTCATAATTTTGGGAAGTATGATGTCTTTCGGTATCAGAAACCCTCGTTATAAAGTCTAATGCAAAAGCCAGAAAATGAATACCACTAAGCTGTAAACAAGAATACAAATCCAATTTCGAAAAGAGCAAACAGTTGGCTGAGCATTAAATCGTATCATAGCCATAACAATCTACGACTATTGGCATATATAGAAGCCTCTATACAAAGAAGAAAGGTGACCAAAGTATTATATCAGAATACACTTATTGTAACTGTCTAGGCAAAATGATTGTTTCGAAAGGAAACATCAATATTTTATTCTTTTTTAATAACCATCAAATACTCACAAATATGCAACTAGCGTAAATGCCAAACAAAATACATTCGTAAATTGGACATCGACTACCATACAATATATTTTTAAACAAAACCAGAAATGCAACTCAGCACTCAACTCAAGTGCATCAAGAGATGGATGGGCAATGTTTAGGTTGTTATTGCGCTCCTGAAATACTTAGATCAATCAAAAAATAAAAACCAAAATTCAAGATGTTGATTATGACCCCCAAATCTAAAATGATGGCACATTTGATGCATTTCAAGACAGATCGTCTAAACAACAAAATAACAACAGAACTTGGAAAGCAGAAGGAAGAAGCAAGGGAGAACCTAGGAAACAATTTTGGAGCTAGTTTGGAAACAATAGGTAGAGGCTGCAGGTCCCAATCATTCTCCATAGAAGGATGATATACTTGACAACACAGGTATGTTTCACACGTCGAAATCCCAATCAGCCATAGTGGACCAGTTCCCCCATATCAAGTTAGCAATTGGCTCAATTTCATAACAACTTGTTGCACAGAAGATGATACTGACAACCCTATCGGTGCTCCTCCTTCCTTGGGCTGCTCTACAAGCCACTTTAAATTGTTAATTGTTAATTGAAGCAGTTAACTATTTCCTTCTAGCTCTAGAGGAAGAGCCATTACTAGAGCGATTACCTTTCAAGACAAATTTAGCAAAGAAAAGCATGAAAAGAGCAAATTTAGCGATGAACCTCAAGTGTTTTATTGACTAAATGATCTTGTATCTGTTTCTGATGTTTTGTGCATGTAAATGTCAAGTCCAACTAGGGGAATCCAAACCATCTTCCAAGTGTAAGTAATCAAAACCTGGCTACAAAGATGACTTAAAACATTGTCAATACTCTCTATCCTTCCAATGGTTGACCTATTATTGCTTTATCAACTATCCGAACATGGTACTGCTCATCACTACCAGAAGTCCACTTTAAAAATCCCAACAATTATCACTACTGATTATGACCATGAATGGTTATATTGACATTAAATCTCTCAAGCCATTACTTGATAACATATGATATAAAAGTTGAGTGGTTAAAAATCAAAACTATATATCTAAAGGTCAACAACATTCATGAGAATCGGCCAAAATGATCAAACAAAATAAGACTCTATAGTGGAATGGAGTTATCTCTTTCTGTGAGATTATAAACTAAGCAACAAATTAAAATATCTGATAAAAAAGGATAAAAAGCATGATAGCACATCTTAAGGCTGTCACAAAATTCATGGCCACAAAAGAAAGTATGAGTATGACATCATAACTCCCTAAACAAAATACAAGGAGAATATTTTTCAAGAAACTCATAGCATGTTGTTATCATCTGGATACCTCAGGGCATGTATGCATCATATGAATCTAACAAAAAACTACAAAACACAATTACCATCCGTGCTTATTCAAAATATATTTCATTGTGTGTAGTTTTTGCACAACTGGGATAATAACCAAAACTCTGCCAACTTCATCTAAGCAAAGTGCAGAGTTCGTTTCACTCATTTAACAAAACTATGGAGACAATGATAGATGGAATGGAAATATTAGCTACTTTACCAGATCACAACATATTAAAGGATAACATTGAATTCACAAAGGCCTTTGCAAATTACTAAAAGAAACTAAATTCTAGAATGGAAAAAAATTATACTAAAGGTTATAACTCTAACCTCAAAATTGAGAGGAACCATCATCAGATTAAATTTGCAACATTAGGCTTCAGACTAGTCGCTATATTCTCAAAGCTTTGTGCTAGCTTCACTTCATCAATACAATGTTTAAAAGAGCCATTACCAAGTCCTACAATTTGCTCCAAAATAGTAAATGTAGGATTTGTTCCAAATATGATTGTATGGAATATCATCCCTGGTTCTATTGTCTTCAGTTTATTGACAAACTTAAGAGGACCTCTCCTATCAATGTTTCCACCATCACTCAAAAATATAACTATTGGATTCTTCTTGGCCACATTAGGATGACTAGATCATTGATAAATTACCGCTCCTACCAGTTTCAGACCAGAAGAATAATTATTTCCCCTTGCTGTAACATATTGAAGAATCTTGTCCACTATATCTTCCTTCATCTCTTGCATTTCTAGAGAAAGTATTGTTATCTTGTCAAATAGAACCACAAATAAAGAATCAAAACTAGTAGTTCTACGCCGAGTAGTAATGAATTGAACAATAACCACACACACATAGCCCAACGTACAATTGTGTCAAGATATAAATTTGGCCATGGTTGGTTTTATATCAATATTGGACATTGAACTAGACTTGTAAATAACAAAAACCACATGATGCGCTATGTTCTTGGAATGGTCATAGACAAAAACATGACCATCTACAGTTATATGACGTGTATAGGATGCCATTTAGGTATTCCTTTTCATTGGAGCATGCCATAATTTCTCTGTGCAATAGACCTCGAGGAACTAGCATCAATTTCATTATGCTCTTCTAACTTGCAAAGATGATTACATAGGGAAAACTCCTTTTGATCCTCTTCAATACAATGATCTTCAAACCGCATTTGCTTCCAATAAGTTTGATGGGTAAGCTCATCTTTAGGCTTATACTCATTAGGGCCATATTTTCTTGTCTCATGCCGAGAGCCATCATAGATGTGACTTGTGCAATTATCATTCATAGCACAGTAAATCAAATGAATGTGTCCCCGACCTTGTGCTTTACAATGCATGTTAGACATCTCTACCATAAAAAATTCCCCCCAAGTATATTTCCTACCTTGGATATCAAATTCTTCCTGATCTGATGCAAAATTGACACTCCTCATGTTCCCATGAGTTGTATTATGTAAACCAGAATGATTGATGGGTCGTTGACAAAAATACCCACAAGATTGACATTTAACCTTTACAATAATGCAGAATATTTGGATTTAGTGTGTGAAGATGCACACCATCATGGCATCTTTTAAAAGGTGGATGCAAAAGCGACAATCCTTTTGCAGACCAATTTGTTCAGAGACGTGTTCATACTCAAAGGAACCTCTTCTTCCCTGAAATGAGCATGTCTATCTTACAAGTTCAGTGAAAATTTCACAAATACCATTTTCTTCACATTTCTTATGACAAGAATGCTCATTACTAGAGATGCTCATCACTTGTCAATTCATGGAAGTGATCTTTGTAACTGCAGCTTCTGGGACACCCCTCCATGATGCATTTTTTGGGATAATATCTTTCATGACAAGCATGTTTTCCATGATCCCCAAGCTCAATCTGTATCACACAAGGATTTTTGCAGCTTGGAAGAGAACACTCCATCTTGCACATGTGCTATGGTGAATTGCACTTATGAATACCTTCATGTCCAACCTTCATGCAACAAGATTTGAGCAATTGGATGATCTGTCAAAGAAAGAACAGATATCCATACATGTATGATTTTTCTTTTTTCCATCATGATTCCAATCATGACCTACCAAATTTTGACATTCCTCCACTTCATTTCCTTGATCTAATTCAAGAGAAAAATATGTGCACTTCTGAACACAAACATGGTTACTCATACAAGAGTAATCAGAGGAATTGTATTTCTCTAGAACACATCACCAAAAACATACAAAACACTTACAACCACATACAAAAAGCCCCTGCTTCAATTCTGTTAGGGCTAAAACTGCCTCCAGTTGCAACTTTTGTACATCATTACTACTATAAAATTCGAAAGTGTTGTTGCAAATCCACTGTTGAACACGATCATGTCATCTCTCTGTCAATGCCTCTAAGAAGTACTGAAATTTAGAGTGCAATAGATCACCATTTTTACCTATTCTTTCCAAGACACTTTCTAGTCTTGACCTAAGATAACAATTTTTTTTTATCATTTGATGTAGTTTCATCCAGAGCTGCAAGCTCCAGGCTAGTGTCCTACAAATCAATGAAGAGATCCCCAATTTCTATTGGAGCATCACCTACCACTTGGTTGAATCAAGTCATAAAACCAGATTTCAATTCCATTGCGTGCAAAGAAGTTTCATAAATTGTAAATCCTGGTCATGGTAGGAGTATATTTGAGCCTTTTGTAGCCAATACTGTCACGCACACTTGTATAGCTTGTGAGCAGCCAATCGTAAGGTACACATCATTAGTAGTAAGCTTATAAGGTAGGCATGAGGAAACATACTCTGCAACATCACTGGAAAAAGGAAAGCTCCATTATGGTAGGGACATAACCAAATGTATGTACACACTACAAACATAAATAGGAAAAAGTAGTTAAATCCATGAAATTAGCAGCATCCCTATTTGCCTAATCCATAAAACAATTGTGCATTTTGTAGGAGATTAGTTATGTCCCATCTTCCATTTAAACACAATAAATGGAAGACAATTAGTTATGACTGTTAGATTTTGTGCAACATTTGTTGAACTGTAAATTGCACCAAAAAACTCTGCGTTGTTCTATTTTGGTGCCTATGATGAAGCTAGGATGTTGCCCATGAATGTTTCAAAATACTGAATAATCCCAAATCACTACATGGATTTGGGATAGGTATGTAGAATGAATCATCTTCTCGGGAGGACTCATCAAGAGGTCCTCCCGACAATGTTTTACAATATTTTATAGAATTCAAGGAATAGGATTAAACCCAATAAATGGAAGACAATTAGTTATGACTATTAGAATTTTGTGCAACATTTGTTGAACTGTCAATTGCACCAACAAACTTTGCATTGTTCTATTTTGGTGCCTATGATGAAGCTAGCATGTTGCCCATGAATGTTTCAAAATACTGAATAATCCCAAATCACTACATGGATTTGGGATAGGTATGTAGAATGAATACGTTTTTTGTGAACCTCATAATTTTGTGAAGTATGATGCCTTTTGGTATCAAAAATAATCCTTATAAAGTCTAATGCAAAAGCCAAAAAATGAATACCACTAAGCTGTAAACAAGAAGACTAATCCAATTTCAAAAAGAGCAATCAGTTGGCTGAGCATTAAATCCTACGATAGCCATAACAATCTACGACTATTAGCATAGATAGAAGACTCTATGCAAAGCAGAAAGGTGGCTATGGAACCTAAGAAACACACATTACATTTACTTCATCTTCTAGGTTCAGTGTTTCCTGCCAAAGCAACTGACAACTTCCCGCAAATGAAAGTGAAGAGTTACAGAAACAATTGCCTCAATGACACAATGAATAACAAATTCACTCCAACACTCATCTTTATGGACCATTTAGATCTCCTCAGGATTCATCTCTCCAACAAAGGACCTTTAGATCTTCTCGGGAGGACTCATCTCTCCAGCAAAGGACCTAATAGCTCAACTACCTCTGTATTACCTGAATTCACCATTCAGAATTCAAGAACATTACCATCTACAATAGAAAATTGGCTACATTACATGTCCTTTGCATGTGTACTTACCATCACAATGTCCAAAGTGACAATTATGAGATTGGAAAAACACCATCCTCTGGATCCATGTTTTGACCCTACCATCCCAGTTTTGCAGTTGTAAATAGCTCCCAACAAAGCATATTTCCTACATTATAATATCCACTAAATTATGTTGTATGAATGATATATGTTTACTCAGGGAATCTTGTTCCTCTGTTAGAAGACAATTGGAGTCCAGAAATGCTACAAAACTGCTTCTTGGGTTGTTTACTACTTTACAACGACATTGTCATGGTTACAAAAATCAAATTCATGATGGTTACAACAGCCTACCAACTACTTCATATTTCAGATATGGTCTAGTGGCATGTGAGGTCCACCTAAATCTCAACAAGTGCTAGGCAATGTGCATGATTCCTCGATGTTAAAACTAAATTTTGTATATTTTGATTAGTAACATAAACCAAATTCACACCAAACTTAACACAATAATATAATGCATATAAACAACATTCGAGTACTGTCACAGGTATACCTGCTTGACTAGATTTTCAGCTGCAGTGCATGGAATTGATCTCTATCCAAAATCCCAAAAGAAGAAAAGGGACAGAGCATCAACATCATCTAACAATGGAAATTGATAAAGCTCAATACAGTGTGTTTTGGGGATGGTAGAACAGTCTCGGGTTGTAACAAGTGTCTTATATCCTTTCCCTTCCAATAACAGGTTTTCGAAATCTACCCTTGACCAGACATCATCCAACACCACCAATGTTGGTGTGGCTTGCCTCAGTAGCTGCTGCTGTAGCTGTGTATGTGCATCCTCGACATTCTGAAATTCAGGTTTCTTCTTACAAACAATCTTCTCCCACATAGTCTCCAAAATTCCATTCAATTTTGGGGACTATGAAACAGTGATGAAAATGATATAAGATATTGTTTTGGAAAACCCCTAGCATGCATTAAGAGACAAGTTCTCAGATAGAAATTCCATCATCTGTACAAGAATAAGTTCTCAAGTAGTTTTATTGTCAGCAAAAACTCTCAAGAACGTGACATTGAAAAGATACAAGCCTACAACATACTTTCTGCATGTCTGAACCTCACCAAATATGGCCAAATCTTGCAACAGTCAACCAAGTGTCAACCAAGTCGCATTTAAACTTGTCGAATTACATCAATTTTGACCAATTGAAAAGCTATAACATAATTTCTGCATGTCTCAACCTCACCAAGTATGGGCAAGTCTTGCAAGACTCAACTGAGTCTCATTTAAACTTGTTGAGTTATAGCTATTTTGACCAATTTGACTGATTCTTTCAGTGGCCAGTTTGATTCTTCTTCTTTTTTGGTGAAGCCAAGTCAAACTCGGGAGTGCATGGAAGACTAAGTGGAGTTTGACAACAAACATAAATGGCACAACAGAGTGCAAGCTATTTTGGATGCATGGGTTTCCTTTTAAATGAAGCTCCCTGCTTAGTTCATGCTGTACAAGGTACTCTCAATTAAAGAAATGCTTCATAAAAGAGGCTTTACAGATGGAAGTTGCAGCTATTGTGGGAATTTAGAAGATGTTGGTCATGTTTCTTGGAGCTGCCTATTTGGTAAGGAGGTCTGGACTTGGTTAGGAGGTGTTTTTACATGTATATTTATGTCACAACTTTACTGGTAGACTGTCCTTTTGGAGATCCTGTGTGCTACCACAAATTTGTCTGGAGTGTTTCGCAGGTAATTGGAATGTTCACTCTCTGAGTCTCTACTATCTATGGCGTAAAAGGAATCCAAAATGTTTGAAGGTTTTCCAAAGAAAAGATAACTGAAATTCATAAATTCTCCATTTTGCACTCAATAGCCATTCAATATTTAACTCATCTGATTGCCAAAAGAAATATTGTGAAAGCCACATGTAGGAGCTAGATCTCATGGCCTTTCCTTAGTTGCATAAGTAGGTAGGGGGGAGGCTTATTTGATGCAATGATGGCTAACGATGTAGGGATGGTAAATTGCACAGAGAAAAGAGAGGTGCATTCTACAGCTCGGGTAGGGGTGGAAGGTGATCCATCGATTCTTTGCATGTGTGTCCGTGTAATGGTGCATTGAATCTAAGCAGAGCACTGGCTGCACTATTGCATTGAAAATGGACACTGGCACAAACCTATCTAAACCCAGGTCTGAGGTTTTGAAGGATGCATACTCAAATTCACATAGACCAACATATGCACTACAATATCTAGAGATATGCAACTTATTGTTTCACAACCTCTACGTGCATCTCAGACCGGGTAGATGGGCCTGTGCTAGAAATGTATGTATCATATTTTCCAGCAAAAAAACAAAAAGGAAAAAGAAAGATGAACAAGATATTGGGTTTCCCAGTAGCTACCCTAGCACCAAGGAGAAAACAAAGTACCTTTCAAGACATAAAAATGGTTTGAATAAATAGAAACCCCAATTACCTTTAATTTCTTGATCATTGAAGAGGGCCAATGCCAGAGTTGCTTTTCTAAGACATCCCATGCCTTGCACCCCAACAACTGACATCTCTCCCTGGGGCAGTATTCTCTTCAAATTCCGAATATTTTTCGCCAACCCCATTACAAAATCAGACTTTACTGATAAATAATAATTACAAGGAGCCACATCAAAAGCTCCATGAAACATGTCATCTGCACCCATTTGTTGAAGCATCATGGCATTCTCATGGGGATAATTGGTGAGCTGGGCCACATATCTGAAGATTGTTTCATTCATCTCGCTTTCATCCAATGACCCCAACTCATACAGATGGTGAAAAGTCTGCAGCTCTGTTATGAGATTCTTCACACCATGCAATACATGGGGAGGCATCTGGTACTAAACGAAGCCACAGATATCCTTCTCCAGTTGGTAAATTCGAGAGGCATATCCAAGGCTATGAAAAATGGTAAAATGGCTGATTTTCTCACTCTTTAACCAATTCAACGCCCTTCATGAGGGTGCTCAATAACTCATCATAGCTGGGATTTTGCTCATTTTGGGGTGCTTCTAGATTCAATGAACACATATGTTGAAGTGTTTGAATAAGGCCCATCAACAACCCATCCAATCTACATGATGCATTCTTGCAATTAAATCGAGGCGAATCTAATTGTAAAACCATATTCAACCAAAAATTTGGGGCGAATTCAATTGTATCGAAAATTTCGAGGAGTTGGAGAGGGCGAAATTGTCCCGCGTAACCACCATTCCTGGAAATCGGGGGGCGAATGCGACCAAGGACAACTGGAATTCGAGTGCGAAATCCATTTTTCCAATTTTTTTAGCAAATACAGGACTGGGCTAACCTCTTTCAACATTTTTTTGGGTAAATAAATATGGGGCAAAATTTAAATAAGGAAAAAAATAGGTTTAATATTAAAAATTCGCCCCTTAAATTGTCAAAATCCCCTATAATTCGCCCATGGGCGAAAAATCGCCCTTAAAATCATCCCTGATGTAAATTCCTTATGGGGTTTCAACTAAGACAAATACACGTGTCTCAGGGTTATATATATATATATATATATATCTTACATGTTTTACAAATGATTATATATGGCATGTGTAAATATTTCTTTATTTAATGTCCTGTATATTGGATTTTGAAAGCCTTGAAGGTGTTCTAACCTATATATGAATAATACTATGTTTTGAACTTTTCTTGATTCGGTTTCTATTTCTGAGAATATGTTTTACTTTGAATATGGGAGAGAATTGATCTTTGGTGTATATGTATTTTAGTTTTACACTATGATGTCAATTGAATGTATAATACAATAGTTGATATGCTATGTTTCTCATGAACAAATGATGTGGCTTGTATAAGTGTATGGTTATGTGTTCCTATGCTAAGCATTTGTCCTGTATGTGTTTTTATAAATATTACCCAACTTATGTGGCTTGAATCATGAATCTTAGTTTAATAGATAAATTATTGAAGTCATGATATTCTGCGTTGATTGCTATAGAAATGAATATATGGATTTTTCTTACCATATGACTGTTTATTTGACTGTAGTGTTTTCTTGCTAGTCAATTTGTGTCGGTTATCCTTCATGGGATTCGAATCCATGCAAGCATTGTATTTACTTAGCACTATAACGTTTTTTATTCCCTGTATGCGATTTGACCTCTAGGGAAATTGATCCCTTACAATGAGTTCTTATGTGCTCAAATATATATTAAAACAGGCTACGTTTTTTCATTTTGCCTGCCCATGGGACTCAATCCCTCAGCAATTGTTTTCAATTCCAAAACGTCTATCCGGGAGAGCATAGAGCTCGAGCCTGATTTCAACTAAGTCTTCGTTTTAAAATTTTCAAATCACTATTGAAAAAAATTATGCATGAGACTTATGCAGACTAAGAATTATCATGACCTTAGTTGTGACTACGTGGTAGATTAGAACTTAAATATTTATAATTACTCTAACTGATTTGATTCAAGAATAATCACGATACTAAACTCTTATTCCTGGAAGTGTTAGTTATAATTTGTTGACCTTTTTAAAATAGGGAAGATTGTTAGGAATACCCATTAGATTACTGTAGGTTTCCTTTGGCTAAAACACCTAGCATGAGTGTTTTTGTTTCGAAGAGATTCAATATTCTGATGACTTGGTTTTCCAGTAATGGATCCGCTCTCTCTCTATATATACATATATATAGACAGACACACACTTACATAGTTAAACTCTTACTTCTAGGGCAGTCTTAATAGGGTGAGCTATTCTACTCATGATGACCATTCAGGCAAGGCAGGGACCTTAGCTTAAATTGTGAAGGTTTAGCGACCATTCAGGCAAGGCAGGGACCTTAGCTTAAATTGTGAAGGTTTAGCTTTTGACTTGTATCGCAGGTTAATTATGATTTTAGTGATATCCCTTTACTTAGGGGACTTTATGAGGGTTTCATTTTTTTAAT
This sequence comes from Larix kaempferi, assembly GCA_027924585.1. NCBI lineage: Eukaryota > Viridiplantae > Streptophyta > Pinopsida > Pinales > Pinaceae > Larix > Larix kaempferi. The sequence continues at coordinate 5,362,787 of BSBM01000899.1, forward strand.
GTTTTGTAATATATTATGTCTAATATAAAAATATTTGATACATGATATATTTACTTACTTTTCAAGGTGATTTAATATGTATCTAAATTATATAACCTATTTAGGGTTTAGGGAATTGGTCCCACCATATAGATTGGGATCCTCTCCCTATTTAGTATTAAGGAGAGATTTCTCTCTAGGATGGAAAAGCCTATAGTATTAAGGAGAGATTTCTCTCTAAGATGGAAAAGGCTATGATATAGGCATAGATTTGGTTTTATGTTTAAAATATTTCCTATCAGTTCCTTATATTACATACTCACAAGTTTTAATGAAAACAAAAATAATAATTAATAATTCATCTTATGAACATGAAGATGTCAAGCATATAAAAATATAATAATTGATATTAAAGCCCAAGCACCATGAAATGATGACAATTATACTATAAAAACAAAATCAATTTTGACAATTATTACATCCTATACAAATAGTATTTATATCAATTTAAAAACATCCATGATTAGATTTCAAAACACTTATACATGAATATATCATAAGCCATTCCTTATTTCAGATCTAAACAATGTTAGCATAAATACATAAGATAAATGTGGAATTATAAAATAATGTAGAAATGCTTATCGGTCCTTTCCACTTTCTGACTGATTTGGGAATTGCCACATTCCACCTAACCGTAGACCTCAAACAGTTTCTGGTTTGTTCAACAACTGAACCAAGCATGATAGAGAACTATAAGGCCTAGGGTAATTTGTTATCTTCCTTACCAATTAGGAGAGAAGTCACAAGGTCCATTTACCATCCCTTTCGTAGATCTTGTAAATAATTCCCCTATGTTCCCATGATCCTTAGACTCACCAAATATCTCAATTTGGTAACTTGAGCACTCAAAGACCTACTAATGTGTGAAATTGCCCACATAAGATCCAAAGAGATGATGTAAACCTCACTATGAAAGAATTTAGGAAGAAGAGAGAAGCAATAGAACATAGATCCAATAGAGGCAGAATAATTACACACATTACATTAATCAGAATAGTAACCGGGTAAATATACAATGCTGAGCATGAGGATTCGAATTCACTAGGTGTAATTCGAATTGTCCTTCATGCACAGATCCATAATCAGTGGAGAGTCATCAGTGCCAAACTAGGAGTCTTTCTCATCATCGGTGAAGTCATCAATGCACAAGTAGTGATCAACCGGGAGTCAAACTGAGTCTAACTGAGTGTGGTTGGTGTAACTGGCACATGGAAGCACTGATATAGTGAAGGAGACTCAGTGGGGGCGCTCATGGAGCTAACTGGAGTCAAAACAGTCTATCTAGTCACACTGGAGGTCCAAAAGAGTGATAAGGTCAGTTAGGAGTCAGTTAATCCTTAAATCAAGGAAGAACTGAAGATAACTGAACTAAACTGGACTGGTAGGTGAAGAAAGGCGCCCTTATCATGCAATAACTGAAAAGAGGGCGCACTAAGCTCTAGGAGAGCTAAGACTGATCCGAGAGAAGCTCCTGGGGCTAGTTTGGCAAGGGCTAGGTGCTGGTGCTGCAAACCCTAATTGCATGCAAACCCTAATTGCATGCAAAACCCTAATTGCATGCAAAACCCTAATTTTGCATGCAGGACTGAAAATGTCAGAAATGTTAGAAGGACCAACTGTGTTCTTAGTAGTAGCAAGGACTGTGTGAGAACATGTTTCTCTTGAATCTGGACTAAGAATAGGTGTTGGTTCTGAATCTTCTTGAACTATGATCTCAACATCAAAATCTTGATCTTCTTCCTCACTAGAATAGGAGTCACTGGAAGAGAAGTCACTGTGATCCTCATCAGAATCTGAAGGGATAGTTGGAGAGAAGGGCATGAAGTGGGAGAACTCATATGCCTTTGAGGCCTGATTAGCAATCCCATTCGCTATAACCTTTCCAGTGGAGATTTCTGTAATCTCTACTGTGTCTGGACCAAAAATCACTTGTTTTGGAGATCCTGTATGAGTCATTTGATATACTGATAACAAATTAGCTGTAAGAGAAGGAACAAATAAGACATTTTTGAACTTACCATGCTCCATATGAACTGTACCCAAACCTTTGGCAGAAATCTGAGAGTTGTCTCCCATGTGAATGGTAGGCCCATCTTGGAGATCCAAAGAGGAGAAGGATTCTTCTTGTGCCATCATGTGGTTGGAAGCTCCAGAATCTATGAGGAGAGCTTTTGTCTTTGAAAAACCAGCCATCAATGCATGACAATCATCAGATCCACTTCCAGAATCAGACATCTTTGCTTCTTTTGGAACAACAATTTGGTTTTGTTCAAGAAGCTTGGTTAGAAGATCAATCTTCTTATGCATGCAGGCATGCTCAGGATGGTTTCCTCTCTTGCAATAGGTACAATTTGGTCTCTTTTGTTTGTCATTCTTGGATCTTGAAGGTTTCTTTCCTTTGCCTTTTTGTCCCCCTTTATCATTCGCTCCACTTGATTCACCAGCCAATAGAGCTAGATCTCTGGAGGTTTTGATGGAACCCATTTGAAACAGTTTGTTCTCTTCTTGAGTGAGAGCCTCAATGAAGTTACTTAAGGTGGGAAACTTCCATCCAGGGATGGACATTCGAACAGAATGAAAGGTAGATACAAAGACAGAAAATTGAGATCCAAGTTTGCTCAATATAGAGAGTATCAATTGCTCATCACTTTTAGTGATGCCACATTGCTTGCAATGCAAAACCAAATTCTGAAATTTGGAGAAGAAATCTTGAATGCTCTCGAAATTGCTAGGTTGAAGGGCAACCAATTCATTCTCAAGAATGTAGCCTCTCAGTTCGTCTTGTTTGCCAAAAAGACTCCTCAATTTTATCCATAAATCATATGGAGACTTCAATCCATCAGCATGAAACAATAGATCATCAGAAATATGAAGGCATATGAATCCAAAGGCTTCATCCATTTTGTTTAGGTGCTTGACTCTCTTTTCAGCTTGATGTGGTATGGCATCTTTTTCTTCAACTATTCTAGTAAACCCTCTTGATTGCAAGAGTATTATCATCTTCCTCTTCCATTCGAAATAATTGAAAGGAGTGAGAAGTATAGAAGAAGGATCATTCGAATTGCTCATCTTGATTGCTTGAACAAGTGCAAAATAGAAGCTACTGAATCTGCTGCTGCAACTGCTGGAACTTCAAAATACCTACAAAAAACTCTCAAGAATGGAGGTAGAATATACTCTCAAGGCTCTGATACCATGTGAAATTGCCCACATAAGATCCAAAGAGATGATGTAAACCTCACTATGAAAGAATTTAGGAAGAAGAGAGAAGCAATAGAACATAGATCCAATAGAGGCAGAATAATTACACACATTACATTAATCAGAATAGTAACCGGGTAAATATACAATGCTGAGCATGAGGATTCGAATTCACTAGGTGTAATTCGAATTGTCCTTCATGCACAGATCCATAATCAGTGGAGAGTCATCAGTGCCAAACTAGGAGTCTATCTCATCATCGGTGAAGTCATCAATGCACAAGTAGTGATCAACCGGGAGTCAAACTGAGTCTAACTGAGTGTGGTTGGTGTAACTGGCACATGGAAGCACTGATATAGTGAAGGAGACTCAGTGGGGGCGCTCATGGAGCTAACTGGAGTCAAAACAGTCTATCTAGTCACACTGGAGGTCCAAAAGAGTGATAAGGTCAGTTAGGAGTCAGTTAATCCTTAAATCAAGGAAGAACTGAAGATAACTGAACTAAACTGGACTGGTAGGTGAAGAAAGGCGCCCTTATCATGCAATAACTGAAAAGAGGGCGCACTAAGCTCTAGGAGAGCTAAGACTGATCCGAGAGAAGCTCCTGGGGCTAGTTTGGCAAGGGCTAGGTGCTGGTGCTGCAAACCCTAATTGCATGCAAACCCTAATTGCATGCAAAACCCTAATTGCATGCAAAACCCTAATTTTGCATGCAGGACTGAAAATGTTAGAAATGTTAGAAGGACTAGGATGGAGTATAGGAATATCCTAACATAATGGACCCTCCAATGAACTTGGAACAACTTGCCCCTTGTAATGTCCTCTCTCTATTATTTATAAGTTTTCTTGAGGAGAAGGATTCTATGATTTAGATTTCATCACTGAGTTTAGTTACTAGTCACACTAACTATTTGTTTTTATCTTTAATTAATAATTTGATTTCTTTTTAAACTCTCACAATTTATTTTATATTTAATTAAATCATATAGGATTTTTACTCATCCTAACATCTAGTTGATCTTACTTATCAACTACTCAACCATTATAATCTCTTGCATGCTTTATCCCTCTTCAAGTGGCAGTTCCAATCAATTTAAAAAGAATAAAAGGAGATAAATAATAATCTAGTTAAATAATAATTAATGGATTATTGATTCTCGAGAGCTTCTAACTTAGCATCATTTAAGCACAACGAGTCTAAGTGTTCCAAATATTTACTACTCAACACTCACTCAACAATAGTTTTGGTGTTCCATAGCTTACTAATCAACACCACTTAATCAATAGTCTTGGTGCTCCAGAGCTTATTTCTCAACACCAATTAAACAATATTAAAATAGTCTAGGTGATCCAAAACTCACTTCTCAACACCTAATAAATAAATATAAAAAATATTGTAGGTGCTCTAGATCTTACGACTCAACACCTAATTAAACAATTTAACATAATAATAAATAGTCTTGTCTTATGATATTACACCTTCTTCCCCAGCACATCCTTGACTGTCTCATTGCCCCCCACCTTGACCATTTTCTCGATCCTTGTCACAGTTGTCAATTTCACTCTCCAGACCAGTTTCATAGTAATCCCATCAACTTTTCCAATATCGACTATTTCAACATCTACTATAGTCAGAATTATTCCAACTTAGCTCTCAAGAATTTCTCAACAAATACCTCTGGTTAGCAGAGTGGGCCATCCATAGTGTACAAGAAAAAAAAAGTAGTTTGAAGAAAAGAAAATTTGATGCAAGGGTCACGGTACCAGTTCAACAAGCGATTGAAATTGCACCAACCACAGGCCGATGTGTACCCACAAAGGCTTCATATCAAGAATGAAATGAATTCATTAAGGTAATGAACAAATAAAATAATAAAATATGGAATGATGCTAACAAAGATATCAAGTCATTGATGAATGAGCAGGAGGACACCTGGAAACCATCCTTAGCGTAGGTTGCACAAGTAATTGAGCCATTGGAAGGACCTCATCTAGAAAGATACCTCGATGGGATCTAGAGTCTCCTCGAGTCTATAATGAATTTTTACTAGCAAATCAATGACCAACATAATCAACAAAAAGAGTATGAAACTAGTATGCTCATGGCTTACCAATTTAACGAATTTGAGCAAAGGAATAAGCAGCTTCAAGGATGTGATGTCATGATGACTAGATTGACCATGATGGTGTTGAAAAATTGGTATCCATGGTATTGGAATGTTTTCATTGAATTCCATAACACAAATACCATTCTCTAGGATCTACATCCAAGCAAGACCATAATGGACTCAGAGGCTAATGAAGTCTTAGATGACCAAATCATCGTGGAACAACAATGCAACTTAGAACTACAAAAAAAAAACAATATTGGCCGCATAAATCAAAGATTTCACAGGGTGAATTCAACCACCTAACTAGTATCATATGTAGATTAATGCATGTAGCATAACCTCAAACTAGAATGTTGGACCTGGCCTCTACAAAATCATGATTATCCCACTCCAAGAGAAAATTTTGCGACTCTAGGAGCTCACATCAGTCAACACAAATACACAAACCTTCCTGGCTCACTATCAATATTTTAAACAAGGCCTTTCCATCAATGTTTCCACCATAGTTGAAGCTTGTGTTGAATCCACCATGCTTGGCATAGTGTCCATTTGTTAGCAACCATGAAAAATAAAAAAAATGTCATCTTGTAATTTTTTTAAATTTGCATATCCCTAGTCTCCTCGAGATGAAATTTTTTTTTTGGGTGGGGGAGATGTTGGAGAAGCCTAGTGTATGTGTTGACTAGGTTCTCCTGATCGGCCACATAATGGTCATCCCAATCTAGTTGAGTCAATTAAGCTAACTATCAAGCAGTTGATAGTTGGAAATATGTAACTAATTGTACATTGCATATATATAGGCCATTGATTCATGATGATATAGAGATGATAATCCACCATTGTACAGTATGGCCTTATGATATAATATAAGAATTATTTCTAGTGTGACAACTGCTTCTTTGCTCTCTTTTAGTATACATGTTCTTGTATATGTTTATATGTTTATAATGCAATGATGGTAACCACATGTAATCTCGTAGATTACAAGAAATATTGTGACAATGTTGAATAATATGGTTGCATTGATGTCAAAAAAGAAAAAGATGCCCACAAGGAAGAGGGATCACAAGGGGTTTCCAATATGCCCGCAAGGGGCTTCCTAAGGATGCCCACAAGGGCTATTCCCGCAAGGGATAAAGGAATATGCCCACGAGGGATAAAGGAATATGCCCACAAGGTCTAACGATATAAGGGATAAGGATGCCTGCATAAGGAGTATGCCCACAAGGGATAACGAATATGCCCACAAGGGATAAGGATCTAAATTATGACTGCAGGAAAGTATATATTCCCGCATAAGGCATGAGGTGTGCCTGCAAGGGCCACGAGGTTATGCATGCAGGGGCCTTGAGGTTATGCCCACATGAAGCTTAAGAGAAGATTTGGTGTGCTCAAAGGGGATTAGGAATTCCTACAGAGGTTTAGTAAATCACGCAAGGGCTTAGGAACACCTGCAAGTAGCTTAGGAATGACCCGCAGGGGCTTAAGTGTGTCCGCAGGCCATTGTATATGCCGCAAGAAATATATTGTCCATTAATTTATAAAACAGAGATATAATTAAACCAAAGATCGAATTTATTAATTAGTTTTTTAAAATCAAGAGATGCAACCTGAAAGGGCATGAACTTCAAAATGAAGAGGTGCGACCTGAAATTTATGAAATACATGAAGTTATATAACCACATATTTGAAATTGAAGAGATTGTCTGAGGAACGCAGATCGAAGAAGTATCAAGGAAGGAAGAGACCAGAAAATAAATATTTTCCAGAAGCAAATTTGATGAATGAAGAAAAGAATTAGGAAGATAAAAATATCTCAAGGAGGTTGGGTGATGCTAGGAGAAGATTGAATTCTGCCAAGGGTGTTGTAGCCTCCTTCCAATTGTAGTTGGAAAACATGGGTATTGTAGCATCCTTATTTGTTGAAGCAAATAGAAAACTGGGATGTTGGTGCATTCCATCTGTTGTAGCAGAAAACAATTTGTGTAGAAATCATTTATTTAATGAGCTTGAGTTTTTGGTTTTCCAAATTGGGATTCCACGATAAAACGATAAATTTTTTTTATCATGTGTATGTTGTTGATCCCGTGTGTTAATGGATAATATTAAAAGCTATTTTTATTGTTAAAATTTATCAATACCGATTCACCCCCCCTCTCAATATTGTCCAATATTCCTACAATTGGTATCAAAGCATGATCCTTTACTATAATCTAAACCATTGGAAGGAAGATCCTACTAGAAAACACTATGGATAAACAATAAGGGATTGCATCGAATAGAGCTCTAGTACTTAATAACGAAGAATATGAATATTGGAGCAAAAGAATGAGTGCATACTTAAAATCATTAGGATATGGTCTATGGAATTCAGTAATATCTGATTATATCCCATCAAAAAGAATAAGGACTACATATCAGAAAGAGTCCAAGAAAAATAACTCAAGGTAAATGGAGGCCATACTTGATGAATTATCTCAACCCATCAAAGAGAAGACAGGCCAATGTATCTCATCTAAACAACTCTGGGTCAAATTGGAGAAACTTTACTCAGTTGAACAAAGAGTAAAAGCAAGCCTTGCTATTGTCGAGGATGCTAGTGAAGAGGGAGGAAATCTATTCATGGGGATGGTAACTCAAGATTTAGAAGAAGAATCAGATGTGGAAGAAGAGGTGGAACTGGAGCCTGAACTCATGTGTGCTCTTGAGGAAATTGGAAAATGTAGAAGAAGGAACAAATCTTTGACAAGACGATTGTCAAAATACCAAGAAGATTTAAACTCAAAAGAAGAGGAAGTCAAGACCCTCCAAGAAGAGCTGCACAAATCAAGCCAACAAGTGATGATTAGAATGAAAGAGGCTGAGAGATTCAAACAAGAATTTTCCAAATTTGAGGATGAAATAGAAAGGCTAAAAGATCATGATACCACTAATGAGAAGCTGAAGGAGAAAATACAAGACTCTAAAAGACTTGAAGGATAAGTTATTTTGCTTAGAAAGATGCTTGATAAAGAATATATTAAATCAAAATTTGAGAAAAGCTCAAAGAATTTAGATGAAATCCTAAGTAGACAAAGACTATCAAGTGATAAAACTGGATTAGGTCATGACAAAGAAAAGAATCCAGAATGTTTGTCTCTTACACTCTAAGATAAGAATAAAACAAGCTATGTTGATGCACTCAAAAGCCCGATTAAGAAGGAGAGTCAGAAATATGTTCCCTCCTCTTATAATAAAGATAGAACTGATATGATACCTAAAAGTCCAATGGCAAGCGGGTTCCAGCAGATCTTTTTCCATCATTGCTACCCTTGTAATAACTTTGGACATATGGCTAGAGAATGTAAGCTGAGAAAGAATGCTTTAGTAAAAGTTCAAAAACAAAGGAAGGGATGGAAGAAGATGGAATTTTTGAAGTATAAAGATAAAAAATCCCTCAAATACAAAGGAAAGTTCTATGGATATTGTCACTACTGTCACACATTTGGTCACAGAGCTGTTGTTTGTATAACCAAGGGAAAATATCAAAGTACAAAAACTAAGAGACAAAGAAGTGAAAAAACAGTAAGTATAGTACCTCATGGAAAGATGTGGAGAAGAAGGGAAGACTACAAAGATTCAGGGGAAAGAAATATTCCAAGCATCAATAAAGCTTCCAAAGATGATGTTCAACATAATAGTGTTGTAGATAAGAATGACATCCATTATGATGGAAAGCAAGATGAAGTTGTAAAATACACTGATGGAGATAAAGATAATGAATTTTGCTTCTAAAGTCTCTCATAACCTAAGAGAGAACCCTAAAATTAGCTTTAGAAGGGATCATATACTCAGGGGGAGAAATTTGAATGTGGTTGTCATTGATGTCAAAGGAGTTCGGTAATGACAAAAAAATAATCAAGGACATGATGGAAGGGAAAACTTACTGAAAGACAAAGGAATAACAAAGGTAGTGATGACATGGCATATATGATGATGTGGCATGTGTGATGAGGATGAAAAGACACATGATGATGTTCTAGTACCTGAATGATGTCATTATTACAACTTAACCTAATTATATAGATATTTTTCAGTTTGGAGAAATTCTGGAAATTGACTGTGTTGGAAATTTGGTCTAAGTGGCCTTGGGAAAATGCCCACCGTACCTCATAGGAAAATAATAAAAAGTATCTGATAGCACCAAGTTGTATCTTTTTTATCTATCTACCTAACCATGGTCTCAGTTTGTCTTGAGAGTGTCTGAGGAGGAGGTTATAGTTCTGCCAAAAGAGGGTTTTAGGCAGTTTTGCACCAGTCTAGTAAAATGCCCACCTAGGTCAGAGGAAGATGAATTTGAATATGAAATCACTTTGTTTGTGCTCATTCAGATGCAATACATCATCTAGTATCATTGCTTCAGAATTTTGGTGAAATAAAAAATCCACCTTGGAGATTGCACAAATTGTCTAAGGATAAAAATGCTGATAAAAATGCCTGTGTGACCTTAATAAAATGTCTAGGATTTCCTGTGGTTGATGTCTTAAAGTATTTTTAGGGTATGGGTCTCTAGACTATTGATTGGAGCATCCAATCATATAATTGGTTTTTCCATAAAGTCTCCATAGGTAAAGATATCAATCTTCCAAAAGTGCCTCCTAGATTGATTTGCACTACTTCAGAAGAATGCCCACCGAGGAGAGAGAAAGAAGGTTCAAAGGATGAAATTGGTTTGGATGGAATAAAATTGTTTGCCTCTATCCATTGGATGTATCATACTTCCAATTTCATGAAAATAAAAATCTCCTCATGTTAACCTAGGGTTTGATAATTTTTCCTAAGTGTCAAATCAACAGTTTAAAAGGCCATTTTCAAATGACCACCAGATGATGTGTGTGTGTCATTAAATTCATCAATTGGCATGAACTTGTTCCTTGTTGAAGTAGTTATCCATACTTTGTTTTATTTTCCTCCATGATGGTCACATGTGCAAGAGATTAACCTTCCAAGTTAAGAAATCTCTTGTTTTGCATATTAAGAACAAATGAAATTTGGCTATGTTAAAATCACAAGGTTAAGGGGCTATTTGGAAATGCCAACTAGAAATTGTCCTTGTGGTGAGAAATTCATCAGTTGGCATAGGCTAGTTATTTGATGATGTGGTCATCTAGTTGTGGGCTCAGATTTCCCTCTCAAGGTTACACGTGCGAAATAGTACAATCCTTCCAAATTGAGAATTTTTTTTTTGTCTTTATGTCTAAATGATGTTTGAGAGGGCATTGGAAATGCACGCCAGAAGCTATGGTTGTGCAGATAAATTCATCCAAAGGTGTGGATCTATTCTTGGGAAGCCTTGTCCATCTAGCCACTACTTGAATCAGGAAGGATCTAGAAGAGAGGTCACTGACAGTAATCTCCCTACAGTAGATAAAAAGGAGAAAATACAGTTTGTCAAGGGGAGACAGGTTGACAAGGGGAGCTACAAAAGGAGCCCTTTGTCATTGTTGTCAAAGGTGGAGAATATTTTTGGTATTCCCATCAATGCCAAAGGGGGGGAATGTTGAATAATAGCTTGGCATTGATGTCAACAAAGAAGAATATTCCCATAAGGAATAGGGATCACAAGGGGCTTCCAATATGCCTGTAAGGGGATTCCTAAGTATGCCTGGAAGGGCTAAAGGAATATTCCCGCAAGGGCTAAGGATCTAAGGGATACAGATTCCCGCATAAGGAGTATGCCCGCAAGGGATAAGGAATATGCTTGCAAGGGATAAGGATCTATATGCCCGTTCATAGGATCATATGGCCACAGGAAAGTATATATGCCTTTGTAAGGCATGAGGTATGCCCGCAGGAGCCATGAGGTTATGCCCGTAGGGGCCATGAGGTTATTCCCGTAGGAAGCTTAAGAGAATATTAGGTGTGATCGCAGGGGCTTAGGAATACCCGCAAGTAGCTTAGGAATGACCCACAGGGATTTAGAAATTCCCGCAGGGGCTTAGGTGCTCCTGTAGGCCATTGTATATGCCACAAAAAATATATTGAATGAAATATATTGTTCATTAATTTATCAAATAGAGATATAATTAAAACAAAGATCAAATTTATCAATTAGTTCTTTAAAATGAAGAGATGCGACCTGAAAGGGCATGAACTTCAAAATGAAGAGGTGCGACCTGAAATTTATGAAATACATGAAGTGATATAACCACAAATTTGAAATTGAAGAGAGTGTCTCAAGAACGCATATCGAATAAGTGTCAAGGAAGGAAGAGACCAAAAAATAAGAATCTCCATAAGCAAATTTGATGAATGAAGAAAAGAATCAGGAAGATAAAAATATATCGGGGAGGTTGGGTGGTGTTAGGGGAAGATTGAAGTCTGCTAAGGGGGTTGTAGCCTCCTTCCAACTATAGCTGGAAAACAGGGCTGTTGTAGCATCCTTATTTGTTGAAGGAAATAGAAAACTGGGATGTTGGTGCATTCGATCTGTTGTAGCAGAAAACAATTTTTATAGAAATCATTTATTTAATGAGCTTGAGTTTGTGGTTTTCCCAATTGGGCTTCCACGATAAAAAAATTGTTCTGTGTATCTTGTTGATCCCGTGTGTTAATGAATATTGTTAAAAGTGGTTTTAATTGTTAAAATTTATCAATACTGATTCACCCCCCCTATCAGTATTGTCCAATATTCCAACAGAGATTCGATACATTCCTTTACAAATTGTGGCTTGAGTATTAGACCTTTGTGTCTCTATAATGTGCTCGATCATTGGGGATAGTATGGTGCACCAGAGAGCTCATAGAGGGAGAGGTAGTCATGTCAGAAAACACTATCTAGAAAGAAGGTATTTGGACTACACCCCTTGGTACATTTACCAATCATTGATCAAGGATAAATGGTTGTGTAGTAGGAAATTCAATTAAACATTTTAGCCAACCAATGGTTGCAACAAACAATGGTGTGGTGCCTTACTAGGTGCTCAAAATTATGCTCAATCGTTTGTTGATGGAGATGGATATATTTTAAGCTAATTTGAGGATGCTTTTGGTTTCTCTTTGCAACAATTTCTACATTGTTCAATGGAAACTTCACCTATTGGAAGACTTGGCTAGTGCCCCACTGCAAATTCCAAATCAATCTTTGAATGGCAATCTTGAGAATCGACTAGAGGTCCATAGTGTCTAGGATTAGTTCCTAGCCTTCTTATGCAAGTTATTTGTTTTTCAATTAGTATTCGTGGTTAAGATTTTTTAATTTTATTATATTTTTTTTCATAAAACTAAATGGGTCATTTTGGTCTCCCCTAGAATGGTAGGGTCCTATCAATAGTCTCGGTATTTTCTGATGATGGTTTCAACCTATGTTTTAACTTTTCCCTGGATTGGATTCCTTTATGGGAGGGTATGTTAAAGGTGGTTGTCATTGATGTCAAAGGAGTTTAATAATGACAAAGGAATAACCAAGGACATGATGGCATGGAAAAATCAATGGAAGACAAAGGAATAACAAAGGAAGTGATGAAATGGCATGTATGATGATGTGGCATGGTTGATGAAGATGAAAATCCATCTAATGGTGCTCTAGTACCTTCATGATGTCATTATTACAATTTGAACTAGTTATATAGAGCTTTTTTCAGTTTGGAGAAATTCTGAAAAATGGCTAAGTGTTGGAAAATTGGTCCAAGTAGCCTTGGGAAAATGCCCGTCATACCTCATAGGAGAATGATAAAAATGATCTAAAACTGCCATGATATAGCTTGTCGAAGAGGATATATTACCATGGTCTCAATTATCAAATAGGGTGTTTGATGACAAAGTTAAAGGCCTGCCAAAACAAGTTTTCAGGTTGTTTTTGCACCAGTGGTAGTAAAACTACCTAAGTGGCCTTAGGAAAATGTTCGCCATAATTCAAAGGTTAAAATAAATTCCCACACCATATGGTGAGGCTGTAACTTGTTGATTTGTTTACCTAAAAACGGTCTCAGTTTTTCTTGAGAGTGTCTGATGAGGAAGTTATGGGTCTGTCAAAACAGTGTTTCAGACAGACTGCTCCAGTCCAGGAAAATGCAAAAATTGTCCAAGTATAGAATTATTGGTAAAACTTCCTGAGTGACCTCAGTAAAATTCCCACCATTTCTTGTGGTTTATGTATTAAAATATTTTGAAGGTATGGGTCTCTAGACTATTGATTGGTGTATCCAACCATATCATTGGCTTGTCCAAATAGTCTCTGTAGGTGAAGATATAGATCTTCCAAAAGTGCCTCCCGGCTTGATTTTCACTACTCCAGAAAAATGCCAGCTGAGGAGAGAGAAATAAGCTTCAGAGGATGAAGTTGGTCTGGATGGAATCACCTTGTTGGCCTCCATCCATTGGGTGTCGCACACTTCCAAATTGATGAAACTAAAAATCTTATGTTACCCTAAGGTTTGACAATTTTTGTCCAAGTGTTGAATTAGTAGTTTAAAAGGCTAGTTTCAAATGCCCGTGAGATGATGTGTGGGTATCAATAAATTTAAATGGTGACACACATATGTTCCTTGTTCAAGTGGATCCATCCATGCTTTCAGTTTTCCTTATGATGGTCACATGTGCAAGAAATTAACCTGCCAAAGTGAGAAAAATATTGTTTTGCATATTAAGAACAAGTGAAATTTGGCTAAGTGGTAAAATCACAAGGATAAGGGGATATTTGGAAATTCTCACCAGGAACTGTCCTTGTGGTGATAAATTCATCAGTTGGCATGGGCTCAGATTTCCCTGTTGAGTCTACATGTGCGAAATACAAGCCTGCCAAATTGAGAAAAAGTTTGTTTTGCTGTTAAAATGAAGGTTGAGAGGCATTTGGAAATGCCCTCCATAAATTGTCCTTGTGATGATAAATTCATCAGATGGCATGGGTCTGTTCCTTGATGATCTGGCCATCTAGTTATGGTCTCATATTTTTCTCTGGAGGTTACACATGCGAAATACAAACTTGCCAAATTGAGAAAAATTATGTTTCCTGTTAAAAATAAATAAAATATGTTTGTGTTAAACATAGGGAATCAGAAAGGCCATTTGGAAATGCACGCCAGAGGATGCATTTGCTCCAGTAAAATCATACAATGGCATGAATATGTTCTCTAGTGATTTGTCTATTCATTCTTGGTCTTAGTTCTCCATTTTGTGATCACACATGTGAAAAATTGATTTGCCAATTTTGAGGAAAACCAGTTTTACACAGTATGTGAATATGCTAGCAATAAGCCTGAAAATATATGTTAAACAAGTTTTTATTTAAATTGCCTAGATAAGTCAATTTAATAAAAATAATTAATATGTTATAGAGGAAAATAACTACCAGGTATTTATCAAAGCAAATTAATTAAAACCAAAGAGGCATTTTTTTATGAAGTGGTGCATTTGATAAAAAGACAATTTCCAGATTGGAAGGAAGCAATTATGGAAAGAGTGTGATGCTGAAAAATGCAGGATGATAAGCTACAGGAATAAAAAATAATAAGGCAGAGTTTATTTAATAAAAACAAAGCTGATCTTTAATTAAAAATTAGGGTTTATTGTCTAATTAATAAAAAAAATTATTCCTTGAAGAGGCACGAGTATGAAAAGACACGATCCTAGATTGAAGAGATGCAATGGTTAAAAGATGAGGAAGATAATATATAAAAAAGCATGTGATATAGAATAAAGATATCTCAAGATCCCAGATCAAAGTAGAAGAAAGAAGAGTGAGAGACAAACAAAATGAAGTAACAGAATTGAAGAAAAGAAGATTTGAAGCTGTACAGAGACCAAATAAATAAAAGGAAGAACAAAGAATGTCTACCAAGTGTTTTAACATTAATATCTGATACAGTACATAAGTCATAGAATGTAAGAAAAGAGCAGTATTGTCTCTGTGATCATAATTGATGAATTACAGCAGAGGACATAGAACATAAGATACTGCAAGAAGTTTATGAAGTTATGAAAAACAAGGAATAGGGAGGTAGGCTGGCGCTAGGGCAGGATACATGCCTACAAGTTGGTTGTAGCCTCTTTCCAGTGGTAACTTGTAAGTAGGGTGTCGAAGGATCCTTTCAGTTGTAGCTGATAAACTAGGGGGTCATAGCCTCCTTCCAGTAGTAGTTGGTAAATAGGTTGTATTAGCATCCTTGTCTGTTGTAGCAAGAAGAAACCAGGGTGTTGTCGAATCCTTCAGTTGTAGATGAGAAACTTGGGGATTGAATTCTCGAGAAAGTTGTAGCTTGCAAAAACTATTGTAAATATAATTTTGGAGTATAGAAAGAGTTTGTGGTTTTCCCAATTGGGCTTCCATGATACAAATATGTGTTATTTATATCTTGTTGATTCCATGTTTTAATTAACAATAAAAAGTATTTTAAATTGTTAAAAGATAACAATAGTAATTCACCCCCCACTCCCAGTATTGACCAATATTCCAAGAGGGTATCCATGGAATAGTATGCTCTATAAATTCAGTTCGAGTTTCTATGTTAATATAAACCTCTAACTTATTAAAAAAAGGTAGTATAATTTCAAAAAAATTAAGAGTGTATATTTATGAAAAATAACAATAAAGAATAAAAAATAATGATAAATTATGAAATATTTTTAAATTGAGTATTATTATTCCACTAGAAACTATGTAATAATTTATATTAATTGATGGAAAGAACTTTAAAAGTTGAACAATTACAAATTGGATTATGAGATTAAAATAAGAAATCAACATATAATGTATAAAATTTAAATAAAAAGTGCAATATCATGACTTCATAAATGGTTTCGTTTTCATAGTTTACAAAAAATTTTAAAGATCCATAATTTTCTTAAAGTCTAAAATCTTTGTCGAATCTTACTAATGATCAAATTTCCAACCATAAAATGTTTTCTGACATTTTTAAAAAATATTCAAATATTTCTAAGGGTTTTATATAGGTTTTGAACAATTTTGATGATTTTTAGACTAAAATATTTTAATCCTATGGAATTTGCGTGAACAATATTAGAAAAAAATGGAAAATGAGAAATATTTTTTTGGAAAAACCTAAAAAATAGGACATGGGCTAAATTTTGTCCTTAAAATTTTTATTCACACTAGTTAAACAAAATTTCATTCTAATTGTTTTTATTTTTTAGATGAATGAAAATAATGCCTAATTCGGCCCTTTCTACAGCCCAATGTGGATGAGATCTGTCACGTCTGTCACATGTGAGCTCCAAATTTAAGTTGGCTAGATTATAAAATACATTTACATAAATACTAGCATAGATCCATACTAACTATGGTTCTATCAAGGGCCGATAAGAATCAAATCCAATGAGGAAGTTTAAGACTCTAAAAAGGGGTTTGCACCTCAAGAGATTTGATCCCTGTTCTTGGTGCTTGATACACTCATTAAGATGGATCTATGCTTTTTTATTAATATGAACATATTACAAAACTAATAGTTAACTCATTATTATATTATCAACCTAAAAATACATTTAATCTAATATGTTTTAGGTTATAATAATTCAACCACCAACTATTCCAATTTGGATATCTTACAAATAGGCCAAACTTGCATTGATTAATTAATTATGAAGTAAAATAGTTATTTACCAAAATTTAATGGTGGAAGTGCCAGCTATTACATGTTCTAAAGTAGAACACATCACTCCTATAAATAGGCAAAAATTGCATTCATTCATTGGTTATGAAGTAAAATAGTTTTTTACCCAAATTTAATCATCCAATTGCCAACTATTTCATGTTATAAATTATAACACGTAAATCCTACAAATACAAAAAAGTAGCATTAATTAATTAATTGTGAAGTAAAATTCTTTACTTTGCGCTTATCACAAAACCAATATCCTACTTATTGTTTTATTATTAACTTAACAATACATAATCCAATATATTCATCCACATGCCAACTATCCAATTTGGGATCCTAAACAATAACATATAAACCCTACAAATATGCAAAAATTGGGAGCATTCATTGACTATGAAGTAAAATAGTTATTCTTGTAACTATTTATGAAAAACGTTATTTAAAATGTGATAATGCATGAATGGAAATTGAAATTGAAATTCAATTTATCTTTATAAAAATGTATTTTAGAATCTAGCCAACTTAAATTTGGAGCCGACATGTGACAATGTGACACATCTCATCCACATTGGGCTGTAGAAAGGGCCTTTCGGCTCAACAAGCCATGACATAAATCGGCCCGAGGATCTTGGGTATTGCAAATGCCTTTTGTTTTGTATAGTATTATTTCATAGTAAAAATATGCTTACAAGTTTGTGTGTACATGAAATACCTTTGAAGGTTTATAGTGGATATCTTATGAGGTATTCTCATCCTCATTATATATTATCAACTTGCTTGTTTTGCTTATATGGGAGGGGGAAGGAATTGTGGGCTTATTGAACTTTAGGTATTCATATTTAGTGTGTCTTAATTTGTGACCATTCACTGCCTAGTCATTTGGATGTTAGAATGATGTCCATTATGGATCTCATACTATTGCTCTTCATCAATTTACGTATTTTGGTGGGATTCTTCCATTCTAAGTGTGCTTAGCTGGAATGTTAACTTACACAACGTATGACACATTATTTTTCATTTTCTCTTGGCCCTTATGACATCCCACTTCATATGTGTCACTCCATTTTCTCATATCATTTTCCTCACATGAGATTTAATACACACTTATGTCATGACATTTATTTCCCTCCCATGTCCCAAGACTCAAAACACTACAATGTATTTAACCATAATCGTGTCAAAATTGAAAAATGCCATTATCTCCAATATTGGTGTATCAGTAACCATTTCATGTTCTTCTTCTACACAAATCAATTCTACCTAAGGAGGTTCCCATGAGTTTCAATGCACATTATTCATAAAATGTAACTTTTTCAATGCACATGCATTATTCATAAAATATAACTTTTTCAATGCACATGCATTATTCATAAAATAGAGCTTTTTCACTACACATATGATCAGAAGTATATTCTTGCTTAGTCGAAGGCTATGGGATAGGTTTAAGATAAAAATTAAGCATGATTCACTTATTCATAAAATGGAAGTATAGTTTCACGGTAGCATATGTTTTCCAAATGAACATAAAGGGAGAGGAGGCATAAGTCTTTATTTTGCATTCTTCAATTTACCGAGCACCCAATACTGGCTGATCAAGTGTGAGTAAAGTAGTACACCAAAATCATTTCACTAAAATTTAACTAAGCAAGCCAGAACTTGTAAATTATCACAATAATATAGAATTTGAGTCGGTGGGGGAACATCTCTCCCTTCCCGTCTCAGTGCACACAAATGAGCGATTATGCACATATTATTACATTTACATAAGATTTACATAATATTGTTAGTATCATTGAAGAGTCGAATAGTCTCATTTCACTAGACATAATCTTATTGTCCAATCATTCTTTGTATTGTATTGTCGTTCACTTCTCCAAAGTAAAGGGATCATTCTTAGTCTGCGGGGAACATTAATCCTAAAAAAAATGATGTTTGAGAGTAGAATTGCTTTCTGATAGAATTTTGTCACCCGATTTGCAAATTGTTGCGGGGAGGAGTGGGTTGCTTTGCATTAACGTAAAACGATGCCACGGGCATGACCATAAGGAGTCGAACTAGTAGCGTTAAACTATAATATGATCTGTTTAGTGGAGGTTCCTTGGAATATTTCCTACTACACCCGTAGAACTGGAATGGAGTGTTAATGTATCATTGAAGAGTCCTTAGTCTCATTGCACCAGACAAAATATATTAATAGGTCATTATTTGTATTGTATTGTGGCTAAATTAAGCCAGATTGTAATTATTCATTGGAGGTTCCTTGGAATATTGCCTTTGCAATGAAAGAGCTTCCTAGTATTGAAACATTGGTATTGTTGGACAAGCAAAGGGTCACAGACACAAAATATAAACTAATATTAAACACAAAATCACTCAGCTACAGATGATTCAAATATTGAAGCAGCAGGAGCTTTGTAGCTCTTCTGTATTAACTCAAGAACTCTTTATATTCTCTTTACATACTAAAATCAGATTTCATACATATAAGCTTGCATCTCCTAGATTAGTTTGAGAAGTTTCCCGCATTAACTGAACTACCTACCTCTATTTAAGACTATCACATCTACTATCAAATATTGTACATTAGGAAGCTTACTTTTGTAAAAAGTACATTGACAGGTTTATGTATGTCGGTGGGAGAAATTACTCCTTCTTACACTCCCCCTTAATTTCTACCTTGTACATTTCATTACTACCTATACCTAGATCATTCCTTTGAATTACAAATTTATCTCATGCCATTGGCCTAGTGAAGATACCAGCCAATGGGTCTTGATATTTACAAAATTCCAAACATGTTTCTTAATTGCTTACAAGCTCTCTGATAAAATGATATCTTGTATCAATATGTTTTCATTTCCAATGGAATACATTATTTTTGGATAACGCTATGACTGAGTTGTTGTCAAAAAATATGCATGTTGTCTCCTTTTCTTTATGTTGAATATCTTCTAATATCCTCCTCAACCATATACCATGATAGGTTGCTGATGTTGCTAGCACATACTCTGATTTTTCTAAATATATTCTCACAATGGGATACTTTTTGGATTCCCATGAAATTAATCCTGATAAAAAATGAAATCCATAACCTGAAGTGCTCTTTCTATCATCAATGCTTCCTACAAAATCATTGTTAGTGTACCCAACTAGAGACCTAGAATTTGTTGTTGAGTACATGATGCCAAACTTGATTGTACCTACAATATAACTTAGAATTCTTTTACCTACTTTCCAATTTAGAGTTTTTGGAATTTCCATTAACCTAGAAATTAAACACACTGCATACATAATGTCTAATATTGTATATGTTAGATACATTAGGCTACCAACAAGTCTTTTATACAAGGTGGGGTCCATTGATTTTCCTTAATCTTACTTGCTTAATTTTGTTCTTGTTACTAATGGAGTGTCTGAAGGCTTGCAATTTTTCATTCTAGATCTATTTAAAACATTTTAGCACACTTTTGTTGACATATAAATATTCCATTAACTGATTGTTCAACTTTCAATGCCAAAAAAATATTTCGTTAACCCAAGATTTGTCATTTCAAACTCTGTTTTCATGGCCGATTTGAAATTTTCCATCATTAAATTTCCTGTATAGATCATGTCATCCACATACAGTCATCAAATCCTTTTTTTTTGTTGATCTGTTTTGGTGTACAATGTGGGTTCACGTTTGCTTCTGCAGAATCCATTATTGATTAAATAGTACCTACAATATATCTTAGAATTCTTTTACCTACTTTCCAATTTATAGTTTTTGGAATTTCCATCAACCTAGAAATTAAACTCATTGCATACATAATGTTTGATATTGTAGATGTTAGATACATTAGGCTACCAACAATTCTTTTATACAAGGTGGGGTCCATTTCTTTTCCTTGTTCCTACTTGCTTAATTTTCTTCTTGTTACTAATGGAGTGTCTAATGGCTTGCAATTTGTCATTCTAGATATGTTTAAAACATTTTTAGTACACTTTTTCTGACATACAAATGTGCCATTATCTGATTGTTCAACTTGAATGCCAAAAAAATATTTCGTTAACCCGAGATTTGTCATTTCAAACTCCGTTTTCATGAATGATTTGAAATTTTCCATCAAAAAATTTTGTGTATAGATCATGTCATCCACATAGAGACATAAAATCCAAATTTTGTTTTGTTGATCTGTTTTGGTGTACAATGTGGATTCATGTTTGCTTCTGCAAAATCCATTACTGATTAAATATGAGTCAATTCTTCGATACCAAGATCTTGGTGCTTGTTTAAGACCATATAGTTCCTTTTTCAGCTTGTAGACTTCATGTTCTTGATTCTTGATTTCATACCCATGTGGTTGATCAATGTACACTTCTTCCAAAATCCCATTTAGGATTGTTGATCTAGCATCTAATTTATATAGTTTCCATTTGTTTTGAGATGTTAATTCCAACACTGTTCTAATGGTGTCTAACCTTTTCATTGGAGCAAAGGTTTCTCCATAATGAATACAAGGATGTTGTACAAAACCTTTTGCAACAAGCCTTGCCTTATGATTTTCCACTTCTCCCTTTTCATTTAATTTAGTTTTATAAATCCATTTAACTCCAATGCTCTCCTTACGTTCTAAAATATCTACAAGATCCCAGATGTCTTTCTTTTCAATTGCATCAATCTTGTCACTCAATGCTTGAATCCATTTTTATTCTTTAATGGTCTCTTCAAAATGCATAGGATCACATGAAAACAATGAAAAATGTTCTTGCATATCTATTTGATTTTCTTGATTTTAAATTTCTCTTAATATTCTAGTCTTTTTATTTCTCATTTAAGCTATTGTAGGATCTTATTCACTACTAGAGTTAGGAGAGTGAGCTTGTTGTTCTCCGTGTCTTGAGGTTTCACCTTGAACCTGTAACCTTGGCAATATGGATGGATATCCTTGTTGTCTTTCAAGTTCCACTTGATATTCTTCTAGTAATAAGGGTATTTAATTTCCAATTGTAGTTTACTATTCACGTTACCTATTCCAAGCTTCTTCTTCTTT
Organism: Larix kaempferi; assembly: GCA_027924585.1. Lineage (NCBI taxonomy): Eukaryota > Viridiplantae > Streptophyta > Pinopsida > Pinales > Pinaceae > Larix > Larix kaempferi. The sequence goes on from BSBM01000899.1 coordinate 5,384,768, forward strand.
GAATTCTACATCTCTTCTTACTATAAATTTCTTTGTTACTGGATTGTATAATCTATAATAATTCTTTTGAATGCTCACTATACCCTATAAAAAATGAATTTTTTATTTCTATAATCTAGCTATCTTCTCAGTTGTTCAAGAACATGTGCATTAGCTACACAACCAAATACTCTACAATGTGAAACAATTGACTTTGTTCCACTCCATGCTTCCCTAGTAACTTTCTTTTTGACACAATATTTGAAGCATTTTAAAATGGATTTTCCAAATCATTTATGCAGACTTCACCACATGCAATACCATGGGTCAATAGTATGGCCTACCCAAAAATTATGGGCCCTAAAACCATGAACTGTACACATACATTTGAAGTTTTAGCCGAAGTCAAGTTTATCTAACAATCCATTTTTAAACTTGACCTAAGATAAAGTTTATTTAAAATTCCTATCTTAAACTTGACCTAAAGTAATGGTCAACCTTGATATCTCTTAGTCTACTCTTAGCCTCCTCTGAGCTCCCAAATTCTCATTTCAAGTGGATAGTTGCATGAGTACGTATTTATTATACTCCACCTAATATCATGATATAAAACCATAGAAACCCTACTAAATTCCAAGACACTTCCCACCGAATCAACCTAGTCCTAAATCAACAAGGTTGAATCGCAACTTGCAAAGCAAAAATAGACAAAGATGAAAAAACCTCATCATCATCATACTTGTAGAAAGATCATGGTTTACATTTCTCCTTGCATCCAAACACATCTCTCCTTCATTCTAAACACATATTTTCAAGTAAATTTTAGGTTTCCGCTATCAAAATTTGAAAGGATGGGCCACATAATTTAACGAACAAAGTTTTCTCTATTCTCTATTAAAAATGGAATGAATCGAGCATAAACATCAGGAAATAAAGCTGAGGATTTACAAAGGAAAGACCTGATCCTGTAGTATAGATCCACCATGCCTAAGTCCAAATATTCTAGGCCATAATGCTAAGCTATAAATCACCAATTCATTGGCTCATTTCAAATATCAGACCAGCTAGGAAAACACCAATTATCGTCATTCCTAGCTCATCATGATTATGGTAGTGTTCCCATTAATTTCTTCTTCATTTTTATTTTGTGTCCCTCCTAACCACATTAATTTCTTATACTTTTTATTTGGATTTGTGTCCTTAATAACAATCCTACAATGTTTTTAAGAATTCGAGGTTAGCTTATTGGCCTTCTTTGACTACTTCGACATGAGCACCTACTTCATCTTATATTCAACTTTGTGGGATTGCATGTCCATTCGAAAATTGAACGTAAATGTGTTTGTTGTACCAAAATATCATTGATATCACATAAATGTGTTTGTTGTACCAAAATATCATCCTCATTTAGCACTATGATTTCATAAATCATGTCATCGAGGGAAGCTTCTTCTTCTCCATCTCAACAAAGCATATTGTAATAACTTATAACCACAAAACCAAAATTAAACAACCATTCAAGTATTAATCAACATGTACAAAAATCATTGTCTTGTGTATAACATGATCATATCCCTAGACTTGTACATAAGGATTGGTAGTAATCCCTTAATATTTAAAAAAAATAAAATAAAATCAATCACAAAGAACTCAAGGGTTTTCCTCATTAATAAAATTATGAATAAAAGGAGTTTACTTGATACAACACAGGTCTATCAATGGATAGAAAGATTCCTTGGAAAACATGTGTGTCACAACAGTGCAGAGCAGAATCATATCAGTGCATAGGATAATTATAGGTATGAGGAAGACCACAACCAAGAGAGGTTACCAAAGAATAAACTTATGATTCTCATGTTGTCACCATCTTCCACTTACACCTCCTCTTCACAATAGTGTAGAGGAGAATGGTATCAATGCATAGGATAATTATAGGTATGAGGAAGACTATAAGAAAAAGAGGTTACCGAAGAATAAAGTTATGATTCTCATGTTGTCACCATCTTCCACTTACACCCCGTCTTGTTTAATATATTGTGACCAATAATGTGTAGGTTGGGATGTTTGATATTAATGTAGGCTTAACGGAACTTGTGCATGTAATGCAATATCGTAAGTCATGTTACACAATACTTGTATTATTACTATTATTTTATTAATTTTTAAATTTTCAACGATGAAATGTTTTGTAATTTAAAAAAAGAATCAAATTTGTAAGGGATTTATAGAGTTCTAGGATAATTTGGTGATTTTTAGAGTAAAAAAAATATCCCATGAAATTTGGACTAATTGTTTAAAAAAAAAATTCCGCCCCCAAATTTATTCATCATTGATATTTCCTCCTTAAGCTCCTTGCGCTTGTTAATTTCATTGTAGGAATTTCTTCTACCTATGCATCGTTTATATTACATACTCCTAACTGGAATAGTAATTGTTGACTCTTATGTATCATGAAACATCCATTACAACTCTATGTATGTAGGCAAAGATCATTTAAAAGGGGTTACATTAGAATTGCAACAAAAGGTCACTATTAGTCTTGTAGCAAGAGGGCATGGATGAGTTCTTTGTTCAACTATCTATGTTTACTCTTCTCATGAAGAAGAATAAGTTGTAAAATATTCAACAATTAGAGTTCATGTTGAATATATTCTCCTTGATTCGAATGTTTCCTATGTTTGTCATGGATAAGCAATTGAAGAGAGCTCTTCTCCTCTAGCTCTAGAAGTTGAGAAATCTGATCTCTCTCCTTTGCATGTAGTTGTTAATGATTAAGAAAGTTCAACTAATGGAACTACGGTTGTTGAATATGATGTCATCCATTCATTTCTCATGTTATCCTATGAGTCTTCTAATTTGAATTCGGAGCAAGATAAGCCAGTTTATGATCTAGAAACTTAGAGGAATTCAATTCCTCTCTTTCACATGAGTCTACTGGAGTGCAGAATGGTGATTTACTGATTGTATTGGAGGTTATATCAAAGTACATAGATGTTGCATTCGCACTCCTTGGTCACATGCTTCCTATGTACTTCTACTTGATCATTGGCTCATGTCCTTAGAGTTACATTGAAGATGGAGGACACCACCATTCGCTTGGGTTCAAGTCTCAAGCATATAATGGTACATTTGGTTATTATCTCACCCATATTGTTTCAAAAGATATATCAAGGGACCCTATACACATTCTTGGAGCCAATCCTACCTCACTTGGTTCTAAATTCAAGTTCTAGGATGATCTTCATATTCTTGGAGTCGTTCTTACCATTTTTGGTTCAATGAGAAAGTCTAAGGAGCTTCCATATTCACATGCTTCCATTGGTGGATAAATAAAGGACATGTATTGGGAGCATGATCATCTTATACCAAGGAGGAAAATAGCTCTAGACATACTCAACTCTACAGAGCATCATTAAAAAATTTGGTACATTTCTTGTCCATTTTGAGGGGTTTTTTCTTCCCAAGTGGTTTTCTCTCTTTCCTCAGTTTACATGGACTAATAAATTGTAAAGGGTGACCATAGAATTTTTTTGTTTGGCCCTATATTTGATGCAGGAGCATAGGGACTTAGGCAGAGTAGTTGAAAATAATCGACATGAGGAGGATGACCAGAGGGAGTGCCGACGACCACTGGTGTAGAAGTGTAGATTGGTTGTCAAAGTCAATAAGTCATGCAGAAGTTGTTGAGGTAAGTTGACAAGAGGAGTAGGTCGACAGTCGACATGTCCAAGGTCGACAGACAACGGAGTTGCATCAAAGAGGTAGAGTGTCGACATGTTGTTGAACTGCGACGCTATTAGTTTTGAGGAAGATTGGTAGTCACACAAGTAGAGTGAAGCCGACGGATATGTCGAAGGCTGACGGAAGACAGTATGGTCGATGCCGTGATAGGAACGAATACTGTAACAGTGTAAGAAGGATATGCAGAAAGTCAAGCAAAGTACTTGGTAGCCGTTCGGGGTTTCTAAGGAAGTTATGAGCAGTTATTGAAGGTGGTTGAAGACATGCCAGATGTTTCCACATCTAGAGGTTTTGTAGCATGACAGTGGCGCTGACAACTGCACGTATGCAGGATCATAGAAGATCGGCGGATAGAGGAAGCATCTCTCGGGAAGAGCAGCAGTGGTTTGAAGACCAGTGTGAGGCACATACGAGGGGATTCATTCTGCATGAGCTAGATCAGTTGGATAAGGAGAGCTCGGGAGTGATCGATAGATTGGATAGAATAATCACACATCAACTGAACGCAAAGAGATCAGAACCATATTTGATAGTTCCATAGTGAACTAGGAGACGGTGAAGATCGACACACTAAGAGAGCACATAGTTACTTTTGTATTGTAATAGGCTAATGCCGACATAGTTAGTTGTTTACATTCCTTCCATTTCACATTGTAACTATATTTAATTGAAGTAATAGAAGCTAGCTTCTGGCATCCTGTCTACATCTAGTTTTGTGAATGTGTGTGTTGTGTGTAATTGTTAAGAAAGAAACCTTTCCCGGTGACCTTGCGTCAAGTGGTATCAGAGTGGCAGTATCTTGCGGATAGGAAAGACTGGAAGTGTGTTTACAGCTCCATCTGTGGTTGGGTAGAGTTGTGCATAGCCTCTGAAAGTCAGGTTGCGACTGGATGAGTGGGAGTTTCAGTTGAGGTTAAAAATGGCTCACAGAGACGTTAATGTCCTAGGAGTTGGACGAAGAGCACATGGCACAGTAGTCACAATTGATCGTGAGATGTTCGACAAGATGACTAATGAATTGGCATCGATCAAAGAAATCCAATGGCATGCATGCATTCCTGATGCGTTATACCATAGCAACAAGGAGGTCGAAGAGGTGGAAGCACAAGAAGCAACGGGAGAAGAACCAGAAGAAAAACTGATCAAGATTCTGATGGATATCAAACGTCAAAGAAAGATAGATGTGCATACCTACTCAGGAAGTCTAGATCTTGTCGAGTAACTGACCAATGCAGCTCCCAAAAGAAGCAGTAGATCGACGGTATTCTTGATGAGTACCGGAAGCTATTCCAAGTTCCAGGTAGAGTACCTCTACACTGTCTGGTAAAACACTCTATTGAGCTTGCTCTGGGTTCTTCTTTTCCTAATGCATCTGTCTACAGAAGATCCATTCTAAAAAATGAAGAGATTCACAGATAAATCCAATATTTGATCAAAAAAGGTCATATTCGACCCATCTCCTCCACTTGTGGTAGTCCAGTCATCCTCATTCCGAAGAAAGACGAGATTCAGTGCATGTGCATCGAATACAGGGCACTCAACAAAATATAGGTGAAGAATCAATACCCTCTGTCGTGGATAGACGAGCTCGTCGATTGTGTGAAACGTGCTAAGTTCTTTACTAAGCTCGACCTCAAGTTGGGATATCATCAGATTCCAATCGAGCCCTTAGATGTATGAAAACTACTTTCAACACCAAGCAAGGATTGTTTGAATGGTTAGTCATGCCTTTCGGCTTAACCAATGCACCTGCGACCTTCATGCGATACATGGATAACATTCTGCGACATTTCATCGGCAAATCGATCATTGTCTACCATGATGACATATTCATTTTCAGTCGATCATGGGAAGAACATGTCGGATAGCTTCGACAAGTCCTCGACACTCTCCAGCAACATCGACTTTACTTGAACATGGTTAAGTGTACCTATGCGATGAACAACATCAAATATCTGGGGTTTGTAATTGACTCTGCAAGCATTCACGTCGACCCAGAAAAAGTACAAATTCTCAAAGATTGGCCCATTCCTCACATCTTTCAAGAACTAAGAAGTTTTCTTAGTTTGGTGAATTTTTATCTACAATTCTTACTCGGCTTCAGTCACATAGCTTGGCCCTTGAATTAGTTGACAAAAGGAAGTGGGAAAATTGTCTTTAAATGGACACCAACGCAACAAGCAACTTTTGAACAGCTCAAACACAAGCTCTGCACTACACTAGTACTTGTGTTACATGATTTGCATCAGCCCTTTGAGATTGAGACGGATGCATCAAACTATTCCTTGGGTGCAGTGATCAGTCAGTCTGGTCACGCAATTAATTTTCATTCAAAAACTTCTAACGACACTGTTAGAAGATATTCGACATCCGAAAAAGAACTATACACCATTGTGCAAGCTCTCAAGCAATGTAGGCATTACATCCTTGGCAGGGAAACGATCATTCTCACTGACCATAATCCTCTTTAGTTCTTTCTGACACAATCAAAACTTCAAACAACTTGACAGATTAAGTGGACTAATTACCTGTAATAATTCTTGTTGGTAATTAAGTATCAGAAAGGTAAAGCTAACACCGCTTTCAATTGTCTATGTAGACCTCCCATTACTCTCATTTTCACAGTGATGAGTATGCAGGGATATGACACCACTACTTGGCCTTAGTTGTATTAGGAAGACATCGAATTTTCAACAGTCTATCGACAGCTTCAAATTGACAAGTCGTCGACCGTCGACTATTTCCTGAAACATACCTTGATATACAAGCTTGGACAACTTTGTGTACCGACCAGTGAGCATCGACAACTACTCATTTGGTTCGTGCAATATAGTAATATTGTAGGACACTTTGGAGTAGAAAAGACTCATTCTATTCTACAAAATTATTTCTTTTGGCCTACACTGAAAATCGACATCAACAAGTACATTCGATCATGCATGGTTTGCGCCATTGCTAAACTGCCTAATCGATGACAGGGATTGTACATGCCTTTTCGAGTTCCTAGTCAACCATGGGAATCTATTTATATGGACTACTTGACAGGGTATCCTACTACTAAACATAAGCATGACGCGATCTTAGTAGTAGTTGACATATTTTCCAAGATGGCCATTCTCATACCATGCAAGAAGACAACGACAGCGCAGTAGACAACTCATCTCTTCTTCACACATGTTTAGAAACACTTTGGTTTACTGAAAAACCTCATGTCCAACCGAGATTCCATATTCGTCAACATATTTTGGAAGACCCTTTGGCAACTGCTAGACACACAACTTTCATTGTCAACAGCTTTCCATCCTCAGGCCAACGGATAGATGGAAGTTGTGAATCGTTTGGTCGTACAACTGCTTTGCATGTACAACCACAAGCATTGACGAACATGGGATGAAAGTCTTCCACACATATAGCACAGCTACAATCGTGCTCAACACAACTCTACAAGAAATATTCCATTTGAGATCTGTTATGGATTTCAACCCTCAACGCCTTTCAACTTGATCAACTTCTCGACACAACCGAACTCCGACACCAACCACCAGTAGCGAGAAGTTAACAAAGAATTGAAGTTTCATGAACAGATTTGCGACATCCAATGACAAGCTCAGGACATGTTTCATAGAGAAAATGTGTAATCTAAGGCTCGATACAATAAGCATCATATCCCTCATTCATTCCAAATTAGGGATAAGCTCTGGTTACATCTTAAGAAGGAGCACTTCACTGACCCATTCAAGAAACTCAAACCTTTACGATATGGTCCATACAGTATTCTTCAATAGATTGGTGAAAACGATTCCCAACTCAACATTCCTGCGTGCCTTGGGCTACATCATGTCTTCAATGTGGATCTACCTCAACCATACCATGCACCACTATTGGAATAGAATGACTTGCAGAAAGAAGAACCCAACGACATCAATCCAGATGTTTAGGAGCCTCTTCCTTGCGGCACCATTGTGGGACGACGAGTATGCCATACAAGGAAAAACACAATTCCCTTGTTCGAGGTTGCTAAGACAGGCCAGATCCCATCACAAGGAAACTGGTACTCTTCTACTGACCTAACCGACAAGTTTCCTCACCTTCACAAGCAAACAATGGGGACAATTGTTTCTTAAGGAAGGAGGCCCAATCCATACTGCAATTGGATTTATTATCGAATGCCGACATCTACTATGATAAGCCATCGTCGACAAAACTCCAACGAGTTTCAACTTCGACGGCTTCGACACACTCCATGACTTCAACTCGACTTTGACAAGTTATCGAACTACGACATGAATTTGACATGCTCAGCGACCTCACAGTTTCGTGAGGTCGACATACATCCTTGACCTACGACTTGTGTAACACCATCTTGCGATTTGCGACTATCGAACTTCGACAGGCTGTCTCTCTATCTTCCAATCGACTGTAATGGTTGAACTATCAAATCGTTATAACTTCTTTTGTAACTAAACGTGACGGGAAGGAACCCAAGTGTCTCAGAACTCTATATATAAGCATGTAAACTACTGTAATATATATCTTATCAGTTTGGATATTTACATCCAGTAATAGAGAAACTAGTTCGCATTCCTGCATATTTGTCTATGTGTATTTATGTTTATCTGTCTAGTGTAATTTATGCTTGCTTATTCTATTTCTTGTGCTTCCATCATAACGGAGCCGACTCATTCAGTCGAATTGTTTTCCCCCTCGGCTTCCTGGCATCGAGTGGATCATGGATCAAATGTAGCCAAAGGCTATAGCCAAAGTAAATCAATATTACAGTTTGCCAAACAAACACCCAACTATTCGCAACAGTGAATCTTTATAAATCTAAGTATGGCAGTACGACCATCGAAGGATGGAAACCATTGCTTATGCAAAGAATTATCACAAGTATTTATTTATTTATCAAAATCAAATCTACAATCGCATACACTTAAATAGTGATCAAATCTCTTTTACGTGGCAATAATTCCATCACAGATGGCAACCGAGTATCATTAAGTATAGTATTCAAATCAAAAAATATTTTCACCAAAAATGCATGCAAATACACTTATAACCACAATATCAATTTATAAACAGAGGATTCAAGAATACTTCACAAAAATCGCAAAGACCCTATGGGTCATAATAAGAATTAAAAATTTAGACAATGTCGAATGATAAAAACATGATTTTGAAACCTTGTGGCTGTAAGCCCATTTGTAATGGCATCCACATCCGGTTTAACAAAGGAACTCCATTAATTGATTAAGTTACAGGTGGTGGTAAGTTCATCCACATTGGTTCCCATGAAACCCTTTTTAAACCTCAAAACAAGCTACAATGCACATAAAAACAATGATGGAAACAAAGAGATTGAAACAAAACAAACACACAGTAACTTATCTTGCAAAGAAAACAAAGGTTTGACCCTTTCTCACGACTCCAAACTCAACCATGAGTCACTTGCAATAACCAAGCAAACCTTTAGCCACCGGGATTATTTTGTAAGACTAGAAATAACAGAGTAGGGTTTCATTTTGTTTCTTTACCTTGGCGTTTTAAGATGCAGGCCTGGGAGGAGGTGACCCTGTTTCCATCCTCGTCAGTGCCCTCAAACCTACAACGAATCAGCCGTAGTCAGAACTATAATAAATCGTAAAAATATTTGAACAGTTGTAAAACACGTCGAGTATCCTTACCTATTTTGAATTGCAAGGAGGCCAGGCATCGGCTCCTCCTGGGCACTCTTATTCCTCCTCTACCTACAACAAAGGTTTAAGAATTAGTCCCTGTGTCCGGTTAGTTCACGAAAACAATGCGAAAACAAATTAATTGTAGAATTATAATAAATTTCCCTTACCTGGCTAAAGGAAACTTGAGGCTGACAAGGTGACCGTGTTCAAGTTGCAGCAACCAACGAGCTTTGGATCAACAACCTTTAACACCATGAAGACCTCTCTTACACCTTGGAAAGAAACCCTGAAGAATGCCATTAACCTTGGGAAAATATTAACAGAAAAATAACCTCATAAAATCGCCATTTACAGAGTAGAGCCTCAGCTCCCTTGGTTTATAGACCGAATAACAAAACATTGAAGGGTTTAGACAAAAACAACGACACATTAAACCTTTTGAAACCCTTGTCCATGAGGATGTACATGTGGACCGTCGAGAATCAATATCGAGCAAGCCTGAAATGCCTGGCTACGATGTCAACTCACATTCAGAGTGGCTCTTAAATTCGCAAATCAACCATAGCACAAACCATTTAACTATTTAAATGCACAACCAATTGAAGTTATCATAACATGAATTTATTTATTTACATGTTCAATCATCGTTCGACTATAGTGTAAAACCCATAGCCCCAACTTTGCATAAACATGTAAATCAGTGGAACCACCTTGTTATATATATGTTAACCCCTGCACTTTGGGGCCAGGGTCCTACCTTTGGTCCTTTTGAACCTTAATACAATTAAAGGGGTCGAGACTATAGCCATAGTTGTTAGGATATTTAGACACTTAGGAGTTAGTTAAGATCAACTTGTGTAATATATCCGTTAGGGATAGTGTGTTTCTTTAGTATGCATTAGTATGCATTTGTAAATACTTAATCCGACGGTCACGATATGTTTCCGACATAGAGTGATCCGACGGCTCAACTTCTCTTAGATCAAACCTAACCTTGATCCGTGGTTTAACACCCGATCGTTCCATGATCTCTATTTAAAGAGCATGGAGGGTCATTGTTTAGTTGATCGATTATGAGAAGCTCATTTGTAACTTTCTTTCTTTGCATAATAAATTGTCCCGTACAAGCTATTTGGCTGGGGCCGTGGAGTGTTTCCCTCAAGAGGGTTTAAACCACGTCAAAACATCGGTGTGTTGATCTGTGATCTGTTTGTGTGAAGTGGTTTCTCTTGGTGTTCGGTCCTTTGGTAGTACCCTGTGTTCCCGAACATGGTATCATAGCTTTTATGAAGTGCCGCTTCCGGTTATGATCTAGATCTTGAACTGTTGTTGCTGAAACTCGAAAGGGTTTCTAGTTCTGGTATTTCTGTGCATTTCTGGGCTGTGGGAGGTGTTCCATTGCGTCCGGAGCAACGTTTCCATTGGAAAATAGTTTTCTTTTGATTGAAAACGGTTCCCGGTTGCTCAAGAAACGCGTTTTTCATCAGATCTGAAGGTATAATGTTACAGTGACGCATTTTTTTTATTTCGTTTTTTGAAAAGAAAAAAAAATCTCATATTTCATTTTTTTTTACTGTTAGATTTTTTTTTGGTTTCGGATTGTTGCTTTCCCATCTGCGTATGCTCTTTGTCGTGCACCTTGAGCGATCTCGGCAAATCAGAAACAGAAAGGGAAAGGGTTTTTCTCGGCTGCGTATGCTCTTTGCCGTGCACCTTGCGCGATCTCGGCAAATCAGAAACAGAGAGAAAACGTAGACTTTCTGGGCAAGCTAACAAGATCTAACCTCACGAGTGTGGAAAAGTTTTTTTTGGTTTCGTTTTGTGGTTTGTTTTGCAGGAAAAAGGGCAAGCACGCAAACCGAGCAAGAAGAGTTAAAAAAAAAAAAAGTCCCCTTCCTCATTCCCATATTTTACATACCTTTTAATCTAGCTCACTTGGTTCAAAGTTGCTTTATTCCTTAATAGGTCTTGAGTTCAAGTCTTAGGAAGTTACTTTTAAAAATAAAAGTGCATGCAATTTCTATTTTCAAGTTACTTTATTGTAAAAGTGCATCTCACTTAAATAATAAAAAATAAAAATACAAGTGAGTCACTTAAGCTTTTTATTTATTGTTGCACTATTTAAAAGTAATATCATTGTAAAAGTGAAATCACTTATTTTACAAAAGTGATTCACTTAAAAGCAACTTTTTTGTAAAGTGATTGTCAAAAGGTTCATCTTGGGAAGAGGGGGGTTCTTTTTTTTGCTGGACATTCTCTAGCTGCCACGTCACTATTGGGGACATCTTCAACAGTTTCTTTGTTCAAACATAACTTCATCATACAGAGTCCATTTTCAGTGCCGTTTTTTTTTAAACCTCCTATTTTTTCGATCTCTTCACATCCAGACTATTGGTTTCTGCTTTTACAACCATTAATTTACAAATATGACTGCCCTTTGTGATATTCTACTTAACAGTTCCAACTATTTCTCATGGAAATCTCGTATGGAGGATGTTCTATGAAGTAGGGGACTTTTCAGAATTACAACAGGGAAAGAAAAAGAACCCACTGATGATGATAAGAAAATAAAATGGGAAAATAGATGTGATGAAGCTCGTGGATTGATTGGGATGTCAATCTCTACTGATTTGTGATTCCACATATCTGGAATTGATGAACCTAATGCTGCTTGGGACAAGTTGGAATCTGTGTTTGGTAAACACAATGAAATTCGAGGTCACCAACTCGAAAATGAGTTGATTTCTTTAAATCCAAGTGACTTTTCATGCATTCAAGATTATTTATCTAAGTACAAAACTCTTAAACTCTTATGTGCAGAATGTAAGATTGAGAGGGAAGACAAACAATGCATTTATCATATTCTTTCCAAACTTGGACCTGCATATTCTGTTTTTGTATCTACATTTTACTCCATGAAAGCATCATTGACTGCAGCTAGCTATCAAGAGCCTAGTCTTGAATCCTTTTGTGATTCCTTGATTAGGGAACAAAATAAACTCATTCATCTTGGAATAATCAACAATGCAGATACATCTGGGAAACCCTTATTGTCCTAACAGAAATAAAAGTCCAAGCCTCCCAAGAAACAAAATTTTCACAATAATAAGTCAAACAAGGGTCCAAAACCCTCTCAGTCAGCTCCTTCTTTAAAAAATGACAAAGGATCCAAGCCAAAAGGAAAGAAGACTGAGCGTCATTGCAACTATTGCGGGAAAGATAATCATGATGAATCTAAGTGTTTCAAGAAGATGGCAGCCTTGGAAGCAGCAATGAAGAAGCACCACATCAGCCTAGATTCGCCTTCAGAATCTGCCTCTCATGGACATGCACTTTGTGCTTCTAGTTATTCTTATAATGCATCTTCTTCTTCTACTTCAAATGAATGGCTCATTGATTATGGAGCATCTTATCATATGGCTAAGGATCAAGCCATCTTTTCTACTATGCATGAATGTAACACCAAACAAATATTTGTTGGTGATGATAGATCTCTAAGTGTTGTAGGAGCTGGAACAGTTCCAGTAGATAATGGTCATTTTAGTGATGTACTATGTGTTCCAAGAATTTCCTGCAATTTGTTATCAGTCTATCAGATCACTCATTCTGGTGAAGGTAAAACTGTGACCTTTACACCTCACCAAGTTGTAATCAAGGATTTTAAAGATCTTCAACAGGTTCTAGCTACCGGAATTGTTGATGATATTACCAGGTTGTACAAGTTTAACAACTTTGGGTCATCACCTTTCCCTTCAGTTTTTGTTGCTCATAGTGATAACTTGAGCAAAATTTGGCATGAGCGATTTGGTCACTTAAATTATCGCTCATTACAACAACTATGTAAAGAAAATATGGTGACGGGTCTTCCGATGGTATCTTGCAGAGATGGTGTTTGTTCCGGTTGTGTACTTGGAAAACATCATCAGGACAGTTTTGACAAACGTGCCTCTTGGCACGCCTCGGTTCCCTTGGAGCTTGTGCATAGTGACTTGTGTGGTCCTCTTCCATCTGCTTCCTTTTCTGGTTTCAAATATTTCTTAAATTTCATTGATGATTACACCAGACGCACTTGGGTTTATTTCCTAAAACTTAAGAGCGAAGTATTTAACATGTTCTTGGCCTACAAGGCCCTTGTTGAAAAACAATCTGGTCATCAAATTATCAAGTTAAGATCTGACAATGGAGGAGAATATGTTAACAAACAGTTCACTACTTTCTGCACTGAACAAGGCATCCAACAACAACACACTGTTCCATATACACCACAACAAAATGGTGTAGCTGAGCGGAAGAACCGCACTTTAAAAGAAATGGCTAATTGTATGATCCAATCTAAGGGACTAAGTCTTCAATTTTGGGCTGAAGCCATAAATTGTGCAAATTACATAGTTAATCGCACCCCCACAAAAGCATTACAAGGTATAACACCGGAAGAAGCATGGAGTAAAGTTAAACCTGATGTAAGTCACTTTCGTGTGTTTGGTAGTGAAGCATGGGCTCACATTCCGGATGAAAAACGGAAAGCATTGCAGCCTAAAAGTGAAAAGTGCATATTTGTTGGATATTCTGAAGATGTAAAAGGTTATAGAATTCTTCAATCACATTCTCATGCTATAATCATTAGAAGAGATGTTAAATTTGATGAAAATATCTTGGCCTGCGAGCCTAACTCGGCGAGTGTGCCATCTTTGGCCTGCGAGCCTGATTCGGCGTTTGTGCCTTCTTCTTCTTCTTCCAACTTCCTTGACAGGTTTCCAACTCCAGTTTCTGATGATGACAGTGAGGATGAAAATCCACCTCCGCTTGCTCATGTTCCTCCAGTTGCACTAGCACAAGTGCTTCCTCGATGGGTCCGTTCAACATGTGAAGCAGCTGGTTATCTTGCCGGTGATCCTAGAGATCAACGTCGAACACATTCTCAGTTTCAGCGAGCCTCTTCTCTTTTGGCTCAAGTTTCCGAGAATCATGATCCAGAAAATTTTGCAGAAGCTTCAGGGAATCCAGATTGGGATGCAGCCATGGATGAAGAATATCGTTCCTTAATGGCAAACGATACTTGGGATCTTGTACCTCTTCCAAAAGGAAGAAAACTTGTCAGATGTAAATGGGTCTACAGAACTAAGTATGCATCAGATGGAAGTGTTGAAAGACTTAAGGCAAGGTTAGTTGCCAAAGGTTTTTCCAAGTTGAAGGGATTGACTACAATGAAACCTTTGCTCCCGTCGCCAAAATGAACTCCATCCGCCTTGTTCTTTCCCTTGTAGCCTTACACAACTGGGAAGTCCATCAAATGGATGTCAAGTATGCCTTCTTACATTGTGATTTACAGGAGGAAATTTACATGGAACAACCTCCTGGCTATGTTCAGAATAACTCTAGCCTTGTCTGCCGCCTTAATAAATCCTTATATGGCCTTAAGCAAGCTCCTAGAGCTTGGTATGCCAAAATGGATAACTTTCTCCTTGACACTGGTTTTTCCAGATGCCATTCTGACCCCAATGTCTATACTAAGAAAGTAGGAAACCATCTCATCATACTTGTTCTATATGTTGATGACCTTATTCTTACTGGTAGTGACCCTAAGCTTATAACCCATGTGAAATCCAGTCTTAAACAAACTTTTGAAATGTCAGACTTAGGACATTTGCATTATTTTCTTGGTCTCCAAGTTCTACAAACCAAAGAAGGAATCTTTTTTTCTCAGTCTAAGTATGCGTGTGACCTTCTTCGTCGCTTTCACATGGAAGATTGTACACCAGCCCCTTCTCCCTTCCAGTCTGGAGTCAAACTTTCTGCCACTTGTACTTCACCTGAAGTAGATGCCACCTTGTATCGTCAGCTTGTTGGTAGTCTTTTATACTTGACTCATTCCAGTCCTGAGCTTTCCTTTGTCGTTGGTCGAGTTGCCCGTTATATGCAGACACCTCATGAAAGTCACTGGAAAGCAGCTAAAAGAATACTTCGATATATTCGAGGTACAGTTCAGTTTGGGATTCATTACAGTACAGGGGGGAAACCTTTGTTGGTTGGTTTCACTGATTTAGATTGGGCCGGCGATCCTGATGATCGAAAGTCTACTGCAGGTTATGTTTTCAGTCTAGGATCTGGACCTATTACTTGGGCTTGTAAGAAACAACAAGCTCTTGCTCTTTCTTCAGCAGAGGCAGAATATCGAGCAGCAGTTAATGCCAGTCAGGAAGCTTTATGGCTTCGACAGATCCTTTCAGAGTTTGGATTCGAGCAGCAGCAGCCTACTCCACTTTGGTGTGACAATCAAAGTGCCATCAAGCTTTCCAAAGATCCAGTTCTACATCAACACAGCAAACACATTGAGCTACATATGCACTTCATCAGAAATCTTGTTCATGATCGTGTTCTCGAAGTGCTCTTTTGCCCTACAGATGATCAAGTTGCAGACATCTTCACCAAGTCTCTTACAGAAGCGAAGTTTTCTAAACTTCGATCTATGTTAGGAGTTCAGGAACTTGTCATTAAGGGGGGATAGGCTCTAATGCCTCCTTCCTTCTCCTAATAGTGTCACTTTTGTAAATCCTTCAATCCTATCCCAAGTTGTTCTTAAGGGGGGATGTTAGGATATTTAGACACTTAGGAGTTAGTTAAGATCAACTTGTGTAATATATCCGTTAGGGATAGTGTGTTTCTTTAGTATGCATTAGTATGCATTTGTAAATACTTAATCCGACGGTCACGATATGTTTCCGACATAGAGTGATCCGACGGCTCAACTTCTCTTAGATCAAACCTAACCTTGATCCGTGGCTTAACACCCGATTGGTCCATGATCTCTATTTAAAGAGCATGGAGGGTCATTGTTTAGTTGATCGATTATGAGAAGCTCATTTGTAACTTTCTTTCTTTGCATAATAAATTGTCCCGTAGAAGCTATTTGGCCGGGGCCGTGTAGTGTTTCCCTCAAGAGGGTTTAAACCACGTCAAAACATCGGTGTGTTGATCTGTGATCTGTTTGTGTGAAGTGGTTGCTCTTAGTGTTCGGTCCTTTGGTAGTACCCTGTGTACCCGAACAATAGTCTCCAAACTATTGTCTTATGCAACTAAAGCATCAATGCATAATGGTTAAGGAAAGGAGGGAAGATCAAGACTTAGCCTTAGGGCTAAGAAAGCCTTTAGTAAAACTATAACTAGATAAACGTAAAAATAAACCAAACATCACCTTCAGTTATGGCGGCAGCACGCCGCTAACCTTGTAAACATCCACCGTATGTACAGCCTGCCAAAGAGTAGTTTTAGTAATTGTGTAAGAGGCCATACAAAGAAATGACAAACTTTATTTATACTACAGTAACTTTTACATGTCTATATAGTTATATGATTATAATTTTTTATTTATTTATGAATTTAGAGGTTCATGAAATTTTTTTAGGTTATTTGAAATTTTTGAGTGCAACAGCGGCTGCAGCAATTTTCTGCAGTTGTAGTAGTTTTCTACAGTTTTTGCAGTTGCAGCAGCAAATATTTCCCATTTTTTTTGCAGGTATTCTACAACAGCTTCCATGTATCTGAAAGCAAATCCCCCTCTCTCTCCATTCAACTATGATGAGTGGAAACCAAATATGATAGCATATCTGAAGGGGCAAGGTATTTTTGATATGTGTATTGGTGATATGAGAGATTTTGCTTCCTATGAGTAAGAGAATGATTGGAAAAATGAATGTGACAGAATATCCAAGTTATCTATGGGCCCAACTGGAAAAAGCATTTGTCAAGCATAATGAAGGGATTGGTGCAAATTATTTGGAGAACAAGCCCAGTGATACCTCCTTAAGTGTTCTCTCTAATTATGTCTCAGCCTTAATCATATCTTATGATGAAGTTGTTCAAGATGAAGAAAAATTGGCAGATTCAACACTGATGTTCTCAATGTCTTCTATTTTGAATTATGAGCAACATAAGTCAGTTCATACTCTAGAATCTGAAGAGGTTATTAAATCCTCTCTTTCACATGGGTTTGCTGGTGTGCAAAATGATGATCTATTGAATGTTTCGGAGGTTAAATAAGAGTTTTGAGGTGATGAATTTACCCTCCTTGCTCACATTCCTTCTATGTACTTCTATTCGATTATTGGCACATGTTCTAAGAGTTTCATTGAAGATGGAGGACATTACCATTCTCTTGGGTTCAAGTCTTAGACATATTTTGGTTTTGATCTCACCCCTACTAGTTCAAATGGGATCACAAGAAACCATCTATCAATTCTTGGAGCTTATTTGAATTCCAAGACACCACCATCATGTCATAGTTCATTTGGTTATGATCTCACCTATGTCGGTTCAAAGGAGATATCAAAGAACTATCTACACATTCATGGAGTTAATCCTACCTCAACTAGTTTGAATGACAAGTTCCAGGATGACCTTCATATCTTTGGATTTGTTCTCACCATGTTCCGTCTAAAGAGCAATTTCAGAAAGCCTCCATATTCGCTTGCATACACTGAAGGAGAATATGAGCACATGTTTTTGGAGAATGATCCACTTCTTCCCAAGAGGAATATACCTCTAGACATATGATCAAGAATCACACCTACTTCTGTTTGGAGCAATTAACATTTTGGTGTGTTTAAGTCCAATTAGAGGGGGGGTTTTCCCATGAGTTTTTCCCAATTGTGAAATTAAAGCATAGCAGATCTATTGAACAAGATAATCAATTACAAAAGATGCATGAAGAATAATATGTAAAACTGTGCAAAAGACATGCAGCAGTGCTCTATTGAACTCTGAAGTAGAATACAGTAGAATGTGCAGTCACAATGACTGAATGATTCAAATTAACCAAGGAGGTCATTCCAATAGCCTACATGGAATAGCTTGACTCCACTAGGAGTCCTCATCATCATATTAGTGCTGTCATCAATGCACAAGTAACGGTCAACCAAGTGTCAAATTGAGTCTAATTGAATGTAGGTAGGTGTAACTGGCGCATGGAGAACTAATGGAGTGAAGGAGAATCCAAGGAGGGCGCATGAGGAGTTGGCTAGAGTCAGAACTAGCAATCTAGTCTCATTGGAGGTCCAACGGAGTGTTTCAGTTAGTTAACTAGTCAATCAGTCCTTAAATCAAGGAAAGATCCACAAATCAAGAAACTAGCTGAAGTCTCACTGGTTGTAGGTGAGAGAGGGTGCCTTTCACATGTGGTAGGTGAAAATGAGGGCGCATAATTGACTAGGAGGGCTAGAAATGAATGGAAAGAAGCTCAAGGGGCTAGCGAATTGAGGACTAGGTGCTGGGTGACACCGCACTGATGACTGGGCTACATGCAAATGCATGCCTGCATGACTGCCTGAATCCATGACTGCATGATGGTGAGAATATCCTAACACCCACCCACAATATATACTATGACGTAAAAAATAAAATATAGGGCCCTCGTTACTGAGACCAAAGGTCACCCCAATACATAAAACAATCCAAAAATGCTAGAAAAAATCTAAGTGAGGAAAGAGGGAAAACCCAGTGGGAAGAAATCCCCCCCTCAATCTGAATATAGAAGGATCTAATCTGTCTCCACCATAATGGAACTCACTCCCAATAGTGAACAGAGTTAAGATAACTTCTTCTTAGTGAATCTCTTGGTGAAGATGTCTGCAATTTGCTCGTCGGTAGGGAAATATTGCAGCACAATGGTTCTGTCATGCACAAGCTCTCGGATGTAGTGAATGTGGATGTCAACGTGCTTGGCCCTCTGTCTCTAAACTGGATCTGTCGAGATCTTGATATCACTTTTATTGTCACAAAATATCACAGATGAAGTGGTTCTATCAAAGTCAAACTCTACTAAAATACCATGCAACCAAACTGCCTAAATGCAAGCGTTGACCGCTCCTTGATACTCTGCCTTTGCTAAAGATAAGGAAATGGCTTCCTGATTTTTGCTTGACCCCAGAAAATAGGGCCTATGCCAATCATGAAAACATATCCAGAAGTGGACTTCTGATCAATGCTATCACCCACCCAATTTGAATCAATGAATCCAACCAAGTCTAACTCAGAATCTGCAGGATACTGTATACCAAAATGTCTAGTACCCTGCACATAGTGCAAAATTATTTTGGCTTCCCACCGATGAATCTCATGGGGATTCTTCATATACCTTGACACAACACTCACGACATAATAAATATCATGCCTAGAGTGTGTCAAGTATAGAAGATTGCCAATCAATTGTCAATAAAGTGTCGAATCCACAAAGGATGTAGAATCTCCCTCCTCAAGACTGATTCCTGAGAGGAATGGAAATGGTGTTTCCTTACAATCTGACATATTAAATTTCTTTAGTAGGTATGAAACATATTTTTGCTGAGATATGGTGATCCCATCAAAATTTTGAGCAATCTCTAGCCCAAGGAATTGCTTCATCAAGCCCAAACCACTCATGCGAAAAACTAGATTTAAAGCAGTTTTTAGCTTGTTGATTGAAGCAAGAGTGCTTCCAGTTATCAAAAGATCATCAACATAAAAGAAAATAATCATAAAATTACCTTCATATTGTTTTAGGTACACATTTGAATCTGATTTGCATCTTGCAAAATTCTGTGAGAGAAGGACAGAGTCCATCTTTACGTGCCAAGCTCTTGGGGCCTGTTTTAATCCATACAATGATTTCTTCAATCTGTACATTAATGTCGGATCTAATATGTATCCTTTAGGATGCTTCATGTAAATCTCTTCTTTCAGATCACCATGAAGAAATGCACTCTTCACATCCATATGGTGCACTTCCCAGTGCTTAGATGTGGAAATAGCCAAAATTGGGCTGATAGAATCCAAAGGTCTCGGTGTAGTCCACTCTTTGTACTTGGGAGAAGCCTTTTGCAACCAAACTAGCTTTTTATTTGCAGGTTGAGCCATTAGCAACAAGCTTTGTGTGGTAGACCCATTTACATTGGAATCATTTCCTCCCAGGTGGAAGAGAAATTGGCTCCCATGTAGCATTCTTTTGAAGAGAATTGTACTCTTCATCCATGGTAGTTTTCCATCTCGGATCTCGGTGGGAATGATAGTATGATTTAGGATCTGAACCTGTCATCAAAAAAAATTTCTCATATAGGAAAGGATCAAAAAATGGAAGAGCGATACCTTCTCTTCGAAATTCTGCTCGAGGTCTCCTTGGATCGGCAGGATTTCCAATGTTAGAACCAATAGAATTGAGAGTATTTTGGGCCCACTTTAGCAGCTGTTGGGGTACATATGGATCAGCTTCTGAACCTGATATTTCATATTCATCAAATTCTGATAAAATATCAGAACCAATACTTTCATCATCTTCTCCGAATATTCTTCTTGTAGAGGTGGTAAATCAGTAGTTTCTTCCTCGACTAGCTCTAGATTTTGAAGCGGTTCTTCAAATCTGACACTTCGCTCAATGAATATCTTTTTGGATCTGATATCCATGAGTTTGTAGCCTTTTTATTCTTCATCATATCCAATTAGGATGCACTCAATACTTTTCGGATCCAAAGATTTTCTCTTTTCAGTCGGAATTCTAGCCCATGCAGTTGAGCCAAAAATCCTGAAATTGGACACATCAAGTTTGTGACCAGTGTAGGCTTCGAAAGGAGTAGTATCTATCAAATATGAACGTTGAACTCTGTTTTGAATGTATGCAGCAACATTCATGGCCTCAACCCAAATATTTTCAGCCAAAACTTTTGACTCAATCGTAAAGGTTGCCATCTCTTTCAGTGATCGGTTCTTCCTTTCCGCTACATCGTTTTGCTGAGGTGTGTAGGGAACTGTGTGCTGGATCTGAATTCCACTTTCAGAAAAAATTTGCAGCATCTATGATTTGATATATTCACCTCCATTATCATATCTTAGATCTTTGATCTTGCTTTCGGTGGCAGTCTCAACAGAAGCCTTGAAAATCTTGAATTTTTCTAGCACTTCTCACTTGTTTCTGAGAAAGAAGACCCCTGTGAATCTGGAGAATTCATCAATAAATGCCAAAACATACCTTGAGACATTCATGGAGGCATGTGGAAGAGGACTACTGATATCAGAATGTATCAGCCCCAAAATAGAAGAATCTCTTCTAGCTTTGCCTCGGTCAAACTTGTGCTCGGGGCGCTTCCCAATGATGCAACCTTTCCATATTCCCTTCGAGGATTTGATCTTCGGAAGGCCATCAAACATGGATTTGTTTTGTAGAAGTTGCAAATATTTATAATTTAGGTGTCCAAAAGTCTTATTCCATAGCCATCTAACCTCATTTCCATGAGTTAGAAGGTAAGTGGGCTTTTCATGTGGCAGAAAGTGTGAAAACTCATATGCTTTTGCAGCATGATTGGCTTTTCCTACCGCAATGAGTTTTCCACTTGAAATATCAGAAATTTCAACTTTGCTAGGGAAAAATACAACTTTCATTGCTGAACAAGTGTGTGTCATTTGAGATACGGAAAGAAGATTCGAAGCTAAGGAAGGAGCATAGATAACATTGTGGAAACTCCCATGCTCTAAATGAATAGTTCCTTTTCCCTTTGAAGAAATTTGAGAGTCATCTCCCTTGTGGATGGCGATGGTTTTGTTTGGGTCAAATGAGGATAGAGAATATTTATTTTCATCCATGTGGTTTGAAGCTCTATAATCAATGAGTAGAGTTGTGGAATTCGAAATAGTTGCCATGAGTGCATGACCTCTTTCAGGGTGATCATTTTTCTCCTTCTTCCTTGCGCCATCAGGAAGGGTTATGTTGCTTTTCCCCAAGAGAAGGGCCATTTGATCTATGGTATTCTTCATGCGTGAGATTTTAGGATGAAATCCCTTGCCACAATAAGAACATTCAGTATTCTCTTTGCCTTTTTGATTTTTTCTTGAACCAGATGGCTCATCCGTCTGCTTGGTCTTCTCTCTTTGCTTTGGAGGATAAATTTTTGGATTCTCTTTCTTTTCCTTCCCGTTTCCATTCATAGCTTTGGATCCACCAGAAAAAGGACCTTGATATTTGGAGTGTATGGACCCCATTTGAACAAGATTATCATGCTCTTTTGTCAAGGATTCAATGAAGGAATTTAATGTAGGCATCTTCCAATTAGGAATTGTGAGCTTTCCCGTATTGAAAGTTGAAACAAAATTTGAATAGTCTCTTCCAAACTTCACGAGGATAGAAAGAATCAACTATTCATATTTTTTTTCCACTCCACATTGCTTCAATAGAATTACCAAGTGTTTGAACTTAGTGAAGAAGTCATTGATGGTCTCGAAATTCTCAGGATTGAGGGCAATCAACTCATTCTCAAGCTAATAAGTTCTCATTTCATCCTACTTGCCAAAGAGAGTAGCAAGTTGATCCCACACCTCTTTTGGAGTAGTCATTCCATTAAGATGGAAAAGAAGATCCTTCTAAATGTTTAGACAAAGGAAACCATAAGCTTCATAAAGCATATTGAAATATTTGTCCTTCTCTACTACAGATGTAGCTTCGACTTCTAGGCCCATGGTGACTCTGTAGATGCCTTTAGAGCTCAATATGACCTCCATATCAGCCTTCCACTGATAATAGTTGAAAGGAGTGAGGAGATTTGATGAATAAGTCTCCATATTTCAAGAATAGCAAATGCAAATGGAGGAGTGAATAACCTACAAATCACAAGAACACAAGAACTATAAGGTCGACAACCCACACTTTTCAAGTTGAATCACACCCGTTATAAGATAATCAAGCAAGCTTGATGATCCAATGATTCATATCTAGGAATTATGTGGAAACTCTCGGATTCTAGTGTGGAGTTGGAAGAAATTTTGGAGTGATAGCGAATGCAAGTGTAGAGAATGCATGCCACTACTGCAATATTGTGAGCAAAATCACTCAATCTTCATGAATAATCCCTATAGAAAAGAAGTATCGTACCTGCCATTGCTTTGATACCATATGAAATTGAAGCACAACAGATCTATTGAACAAGATAATCAATTACAAGAGATGCATAAAGAATAATATGTGTAAAACTATGAAAAAGACTTACAGCAGTGCTCTATTGAACTCAGAAGTAGAATACAATACAATGTGCAGTCACAATGACTGAATGATTCGAATTAACCAAGGAGTTCATTCGAATAGCTTGCATGGAATATCTTGGCTCTACTAGGAGTCCTCATCATCAGATCAGTGGTGTCATCAATGCACAAGTAACAGTTAACCACGTGTCAAACTGAGTCTAACTGAATGTAGGTAGGTGTAACTAACGCATGGAGCACTAATGGATTGAAGGAGAATCCAAGGAGGGCACATGAGGAGCTGACTGGAGTCAGAACTGGAAATCTAGTCTCACTGGAGGACCAATGGAGTGTTTCAGTTAGTTAACTAGTCAATCAGTCCTTAAATAAGGGAAAGATCCACAAATCAAGCAACTAACTGAAGTGTCACTGGTGCTCGGTGAGAGAGGGTGCTTTTCACATGTGGTAGGTGAAAAAGAGGGTGTGTCACTAACTAGGAGGGCTAGAACTTAATGGGAAGAAGCTCTCGAAACTAGCAAACTAGGGAATAGGTGTTGCGTGACACCTCACTGATGACTGGCCTGCATGCAAATGCATGTAAATGCATGCCTGCATGATGGTGAGAATATCCTAACACAAATTTCCTTGCTTCATGGACTGTTTTTTATTTTTTATCATTTATTTGATTGTACAGGTGACCTTTGGTCTTAGTAGCTAGGGCCCAGGATGCAAAATTATGGATTAAGGGGGGGTGTTAGGATATTTCTGTAAAATTAGTCACAGCAGATCTAATGAATAAGTAAATCAATCACAACAGATGAACATAGAAAATATGGTGCAAAACTGTGCAAAACATGCAGCAGTGCTCTCTATCCCAGAAAGGGTGAATGAATTACAATAGAATACAATCTCAGTCAATGAGCAATTCGAATTTACTAAGTAGGCCATTCGAATCACTAAATGGAGTAGCTTGACTCTATCTAGGAGTCCTCATCAATCATCGGTGGTGCTCATCAATCACAACAACCAGTCATCCAGGTGTCAAACTGAGTCTAACTGAGTGTAATAAATGTAACTGAAGTGTGTAGCACTGATATAGGATCTGGAGGCTCAGTGGGGGCGCATGGGAGGCTAACTGAAGTCAGAACAAGTCACCTAATCAAACTGGAGGTCAAACGGAAGTGATACAGTCAGTCGGGAGTGAAACTAGCCTCAAATCAGGGAGAATCGGAGCTAACTGAATGTAACTGGAGTGAATCTGCAGTGGTAGGTGAACAAGTGCGCCCTTCTCTGGCAGTAGGAGAGAAGAGGGCGCCTTTCAGCTTAGGAGGGCTAAAACTCTGTGGTAAGTGGCTCCCGGGTGCTAGAAGAAGGTGGATAAGGTGCTGGAGGCATCAAACTGGTGACTGGGATGCATGCCTGTGCATGCAAGATCCTGAAATAGATCATGCAAGATCCTGAAATAGATGATGTATCCCGAAATAGATGATGTGGATATCCGAACACCCCCCCTCAAGCTAGACTATGATGTGCCAACAAAAAAATAATGTGGGGCCCTGGTAACTAAGACCAACGGTCACCCCAATACAATAATAATCCAAACTAATAACAGTAAATAAACCGAGGAAATGGGGAAAACCTCATGGGAAAAATACCCCCCCTCAAAATAGACTGTAGTACACCAAAAGATTTAACTGCTCCAAAATCAAGTAGATATGTCTGGAGGTATCTTACTCTTGGGAGTAAACGGATTATGCTCCAAAAACATGTGCTTGAATTCTCCATCAGTGGATGCAAGCGAATGTGGAGACTTTAAGAACTTGCTCTTCATACCGAAAATGGTGAGAACAAATCTGAAAATATGAGGATGATCCTGGAACCTGTGATTCGAACCAAGTGAGGTAGGAATAGCTCCAATCGGATCAAATAGATCTTGAAACTTGAACTTCCTATCAATAGAAGTTAAATCAGCTCCAAAAATAGATGAATGGTTTCTTGAGATCTCCTTTGAACCAACAAGGGTGAGATCAAAACCAAAATCAGCAAAAAGTGCATGAGAATTGAACTCAAGCGAATGGTAGTGCTCTTCATCTTCATTAAAACTCTGAGAAACTTTGCAAATGATAGAACATAAGTTTATAGAAGGCATGCAATCAAGGAGGGTGAATGCTTCACCTCCAAAATCATATTTTACCTCCAAAA
Organism: Larix kaempferi; assembly: GCA_027924585.1. NCBI lineage: Eukaryota > Viridiplantae > Streptophyta > Pinopsida > Pinales > Pinaceae > Larix > Larix kaempferi. The sequence goes on from BSBM01000899.1 coordinate 5,410,339, forward strand.
CATCAAGTAGATCATTATTCTGCATGCCGACAAACTCATGTGAAACAGAGGATTCAAGAACCTCTTCGGAATCTAGAGTATGAGCTTGTTTATCTTGCTCAGAATTTGAAATAGAAGACTTTGAGAGAATGAGTGTTGAATCTACAGTTTCTTCTTCATCTTGAACAATTGTTGAGGCCAACACATGATCGGAAAAAACACATAAGGAGATCTCACTGGGCTTGTTCTCCAAAAGGCTAGCATGATCCTCTTCTTCCTGCTTTCCAAATTCTCTGTCAAGTTGGACCCATAGATCACTTGGATTTTCAGCAGTATTACTGAGGTAGCGCATACAAGGAGACATAGCAAGACACATTGTTCCAAAAGCTCTGTCACAATCATTGAGCCAATCATTCTCCTCTTCATCGGAATCAAAATCTCTTGTATTACCAATGCACATATCAAAAAGGCATTGTCTCTTCAAGAATGCAATCATCTTTGGTTTCCATTCATCATAGTTGAATGGAGTAAGAATATTTTGTGAAGAAGAAGTCTCCATCTTTGCATTAGCGAATGCACATGGAGGAAGTAAGAAACCTGCAAATCACATCAAAACAACCACAATAAGGTCGAACAATCCACCCTTTGAGAGTTGCATCACACCTGGGATTGGATTTCAAGCAATGTTGAATGGGTCCAATGTATCAGATCCAGGAATTATGTGGTAACTCAAGCTTCTGGAGTGGTATTGGAATAATTTTTCAAGCTTTGCATGCACAGGAGCGAATGCCCTTGAGATATCTCATGCCAAACTTTTTGCAATTTTTTTTTAGCAATTCAGTCAAATCTTCTTGTATAAACACCTGTAGAAAAGAGATCTTGTCCCTGCAATGGCTCTGATACCATGTAAAATTAGTCACAGCAGATCTAATGAACAAGTAAATCAATCACAACAGATGAACATAGAAAATATGGTGCAAAACTGTGCAAAACATGCAGCAGTGCTCTCTATCCCAGAAAGGGTGAATGAATTACAATAGAATACAATCTCAGTCAATGAGCAATTCGAATTTACTAAGTAGGCCATTCGAATCACTAAATGGAGTAGCTTGACTCTATCTAGGAGTCCTCATCAATCATCGGTGGTGCTCATCAATCACAACAACCAGTCATCCAGGTGTCAAACTGAGTCTAACTGAGTGTAATAAATGTAACTGAAGTGTGTAGCACTGATATAGGATCTGGAGGCTCAGTGGGGGCGCATGGGAGGCTAACTGAAGTCAGAACAAGTCACCTAATCAAACTGGAGGTCAAACGGAAGTGATACAGTCAGTCGGGAGTGAAACTAGCCTCAAATCAGGGAGAATCGGAGCTAACTGAATGTAACTGGAGTGAATCTGCAGTGGTAGGTGAACAAGTGCGCCCTTCTCTGGCAGTAGGTGAGAAGAGGGCGCCTTTCAGATTAAGAGGGATAAAACTCTGTGGTAAGTGGCTCCCGGGTGCTAGAAGAAGGTGGATAAGGTGCTGGAGGCATCAAACTGGTGACTGGGATGCATGCCTGTGCATGCAAGATCCTGAAATAGATCATATCCTGAAATAGATCATGCAAGATCCTGGAATAGATGATGTATCCCGAAATAGATGATGTGGATATCCGAACAATTTCAATACTCTATCCTTGTGCTACCTACCATTATTTATTTTTCCTAGTTTTTGATGATGTTATCCGCCCCCTAGTGTTGTGTAGATGTCATCCAAGATCCATCTACCACGTTATGATCCATGCATGCATCATTTTAGGACCACATCAGTCAGTTCACTATTTTATAGGAACCTACTGAGTGTTACAGTGTAGTCCACTTGAGTTATTTGACTCTTGTGGGGGGTTAGAGCTCCGGATGCCACTGATTGTGGCCTCATGCGCCCTTTTATGGCTGGGATGCATGACAGACTCACTATTTCGCCTTCCTTAAGTCAATTAATTGATTGTGACTTCAATTAGCTAAGTTTAGGTTCAGTTCAGTTGACTTTGAGTCTTCCAGAGCACTCCAATGTTGATAATCCCTATGCTAGACTAACTGAGGTTCGAATTATCCTGCATGATTCAAATTCTATCCATTGTATTATAATTTTTCATTATACTGATAATTTAGTAGTGTGACATTATTCCACTCCTATCTAAG